>VDFB02047230.1:291442499-291754695 GCA_007258455.2 Sequoia sempervirens
ACAATGTCTTTATCAGACCTGGAAATGACTTGTTATAGCAGCAATGAGGCTCCAAAATGAGCACTGAACAACACCAAGATTTAGTCTTCAAAATCCCCCTGTTCTCTACGCCTTTGTCCTCTCAATTCAGTGCCCAAAGTTCAACAATCAAAACCCATCGTTTGCTGGTCACAATCTAGGGTTTTCAACAAGAAGATGGCGCCCTTCTAAAGAGGTCGAACCCCTCTGGAAATTCATAAACAGCATAAAAAATTACAAGAAAATGCTCTTTGGAATCGCTTTGAGCAGGGTCTTTCAAGGAAACAATACCCATAATGATTTCTCCATCCACCTTAGGGCCATGAGTAAAAAACCAGATTCAGGTTGTAATGTCCCTAGCTATATCTGATGTAAATTTTCAATTTCTGCTCTTGGACAATTTGTTAAACAGTTACCATACAATCTCCTTCAGTTGTTAAATGATTTCTTTTTCTGTTTCTGGGTTTATATAATGATATCATGTGCATAAAGGTGCCTTCTAATAACTTATCAGAGATTTACAAACCCAATGCAATACTGATTTACCAGCTATTATAGAATGCCAATGATCTTATAGCTGCTAGATGATTGGTACAGGATGACTCCGCTCGAATGCAGAATACACAGTAAGCTACAGCAGAGGCTAATTCAGACTGATATTGACGTCCTGGATGTTCCTGAGCAGCAACCCCGAATGCTTCCTTCTTCTCCAAATATTGATAACTTGATCTGTCTCCTTCAATAGGCTCGATCTTGTTTTGTCTTAACTCTGTTGTCTTTACCCAAGCTGCGCCAAGTGCCTTTGATTAGTTACGGCGATGAAGCTTGCACTCATAAATATTTATTCGATATGCCTCTGTCTTCCCGTGAATTCCCAGCCAGGCGTCGGCAGCAACAGGAACTCTTAATAGTTAATCTATTCAAATCGACAACTTGGTCTTATCTTCAGCTTGTGTTGTTTTGTCTCTTCTCAGAAATGATATCGTTTGCAATATAGTCTCCAATCTATCGAATTTGTCTTTTCTGGATAATATTATGTTGCTCCAAGCAGCTCCCGAACCAACTCATACCTCTGACTATTTGTCTTGTTCAGCCTTGATTATATCCGTTTGGTATTAGAGTGGCAGATAGAGTACCATCCCACTCTTCGCGACTTCCTGAAGAATATCTTTCTTTATCTTTTCTGATCCATGATCTCCAGAAAGACTTTCAAGTCTTCTCACTATACTACTCCCCAACCCATTGCACCTCCTTGTTTGTTGCTCTCAATTAATATTGATCACTGAATATTAATTTCCCAGGCGGCCATTAAATCTTCAAACTCTCGATAATATTTATTTCATGCGAATTTATGCATATGTGCCTATCGCAGTGCTTAGGAGCTGATCAAGCTTTTATATTTGTTATTTGTTTCTTTTATATTTGATTGTTTTATTTCATATTTTATATTTTTTCTATTTTAGTCAAATATAATATCTATTATTTTTATCTTGATGTTTATTTTTTGTATAATTATTAAAGTATAATAAATTGGCAATATATTGTTATTTTATATTAAGGTATTTCAATCTTTGAATCATTATATATTAATGATTATAATAGTTATATGTATATTTTGATAATTACACTATTATATTTGTATTTATAATTATAATAATATCCTTGATAATTATAATTTAAATAGTTAGTGTTTTTTCAGTATGTATTTCGTTTATTTCAATTTTGATGCTTTATATCTCAATGCCCTAATTTCGGGGACATGACAGTCCTCCCCTCCCAAATTTGCTTGTCCTCAAGCAACTTATAACTCTTTTTCTTAATGTTCTTTTATCTCTTGATATTGTTGTCTGGTATATCTATCTTATCCTAGGAAAAGATCGTAACATCTTGTTACACTTAATCTCTTTCCAGGCCTTTTGGATACCTCATTCTTAAGTATACCCAGCCTTATAATCCTGGAAAAGATTGTAACATTTTGTTGTACTTAATCTCTTTCTAGGCCTTCTGGATATCTTATTTTTTAAGTGTATCCAGCCTTATAATCCTGGGAGAAGATTGTAACATCTCTTCCCAGGCCTTCTGGATACCTTATTTTTAAGTGTATCCAGCCTTATAATCTTGGGAAAAGATTGTAACATCTCTTCCCAGGCCTTCTGGATACCTTATTTTTAAGTGTATCCAACCTTATAATCCTAGGAAAAGATTGTAACATCTCTTCCCAGGCCTTCTAGATACCTTATTTTTAAGTGTATCCAGCCTTAATCTTGGGAAAAGATTGTGACATCTCTTCCCAGGCCTTCTGAGTACCTTACTCTTAAGTATACCCAGCCTTATAATCCTGGAAGCAAGGTTCCACTTCATAGGCCTTATAGGTACCCTATATTTTGGTGTATCCATCCTTAAGATCCTTGGAAGAACCTTGGCTATGCTTAGGCCTTATGGATACCCTATTTGGGTATATCCATCCTAATAGATTCATCGTTGTAATGTAATATTACATATCTTGCAAGGGAAATGACTTATAAAAAAATATTACATACAATAGTTAATTTATTTCTTGTTCTAGTCAAGGGTCATTATGATTTTCCCTTTTGGTAGGTGTTTCTCTTGTCTCTTCATTCGATGCTTCTTCTATTTTATGTATTTGTCCCTTCTTGCATTGGTGGTCTTGTCCCCAAGGTTCTTTACATTTGAAGCATAAACCTCTCTTCATTAATCCTTCCCTTCGTTTGATTGCTTCCTTGTTATGGCATTGGTGTCCCATAATCCATGGTTCTTTGTAAAAGTAGCATGCTCTTTCTTTATTATCTCCTCTTTGTTGGTCTTGTTTGGGTTGTGACTTGAATGAGAGGTTCTTAGTTTTTTCCTTTGAAGAGCTGGATTCCACTTTCATGGCCCTTTGAATTGCCTCCCCCATAGTTTGTGGTTCTAATGGGTTTACTATGTTCTTAATTGGTTCCTTGAGTCCTTCAATGGATATATAGGTAAGCCTTCTTTGGGATAGGTCGGGGACCATGACAGCTAGCTTTTGGAATTCATTTGCAAATTCCTCCACTGTTCCATGTTGCCTAAGTTGGGTGAGTTCCTTAAAATACCACTCGGGATGCTTTTGATCAAATCTATTAATGATTTTTTGAGTGAATTCACTATAGGTGACTATATTTCGATGGCCTTGGGTGATGAGTCTATGATGCCACCAATCGTGAGCTATTCCTGATTGGTGGAGGACAACAAATTTAATGGCATTCTCTTCAGCCATCGGGCTGAGGGATAGGTAAGTGTCAAGCTTTTGAACCCATGATTGTGTGGTGAACTTCTCAGAGCTGTCAAAATATGGCAAGGTCATCTTATTAATTCTTGATCTAAGGTCTTTGTCGGAATGGTTCTTTCTCCTATTTGGATTGGCTTGGGTTTTGACTTCATAATATTCCTTGAATGGTATGAGTCTTTGTATTGCAGGGTCTAATTCGGCATACATATGAGCAAGGTCTTCTGCACTATTTGTGTTTGGCTCTTCTACTTCTCCTACAACATTTTCTCTTGGAAGGAATGGAGGCATGGTTGGTCTCAGTGTAGAACTTTGAATTGAATGCTCATTTTCAGAATGGTTCGAATGTATTTCTCTCCTTGGAATGGTTCTTTCATGAGTATTATCGTTATTCGTGTTTTGAAGAGCCTAGAGAATCAACTGATTGGTTTTCTCAAATTTTTCGTTGGTTTGTTCCATGAAGGTTCTAAGCTCTCGAGCCAACTGTTCGGCCATAGTTCCCTTTCTGTGGTAGGTTTGCATTCACTTTTCTTCTACAGGTTGGCAGGAAAGATGCTTTGATACCACTGTAATGTCCCTAGCTATATCTGATGTAAATTTTCAATTTCTGCTCTTGGACAATTCGTTAAACAGTTACCATACAATCTCCTTCAGTTGTTAAATGATTTCTTCTTCTATTTCAGGGTTTATATAATGATATCATGTGCATAAAGGTGCCTTTAATAACTTATCAGAGATTTACAAACCCAATGCAATACTGATTTACCAGCTATTATAGAATGCCAATGATCTTACAACTGCTAGATGATTGGTACAGGATGACTCCGTTCGAATGCAAAATACACAGTAAGCTATAGCAGAGGCTAATTCAGACTGATATTGATGTCCTGGATGTTCCTGAGCAGCAACCCCGAATGCTTCCTTCTTCTCCAAATATTGATAACTTGATCTGTCTCCTTCAATAGGCTCGATCTTGTTTTGTCTTAACTCTGTTGTCTTTACCCAAGTTGTGCCAAGTGCCTTTGATTAGTTACGGCGATGAAGCTTGCACTCATAAATATTTATTCGATATGCCTCTGTCTTCCTGTGAATTCCCAGCTAGGTGTTGACAGCAACAGGAGCTCTCAATAGTTAATCTATTCAAATCAACAACTTGGTCTTATCTTTAGCTTGTGTTGTTTTGTCTCTTCTCAGAAATGATATTGTTTGCAATATAGTCTCCAATCTATCGAATTTGTCTTTTTTGGATAATATTATGTCGCTCCAAGCAGCTCCCGAACCAACTCATACCTCTGACTATTTGTCTTGTTCAACCTTGATTATATCCGTTTTGTATTAGAGTGGCAGATAGAGTACCATTCCACTCTTCGTGACTTCTTGAAGAATATCTTCTTTATCTTTTCTGATCCATGATCTCTAGAAAGACTTTCAATTCCTTTTATATGGTTTTGCTGTGAGGGGTCGTGTCTTCTCACTATACTACTCCCCAACCCATCACACCTCCTTGTTCGTTGCTCTCAATTAATATCAATCACTGAATATTAATTTCCCAGGCGGCCATTAAATCTTCAAACTCCTGATAATATTTATGCATATGTGCCTATCGCAATGTTTAGGAGCTGATCTGGCTTTTATATTTGTTATTTGTTTCTTTTATATTTGATTGTTTTATTTCATATTTTATACTTTTTCTAGTTTAGTCAAATATAATATCTATTATTTTTATCTAATAAATTGGCAATATATTGTTATTTTATATTAAGGTATTTCAATCTTTGATATATTATATATTAATGATTATAATAGTTATATGTATATTTTGATAATTATGCTATTATATTTGTATTTATAATTATAATATTATCCTTGATAATTATAATTTAAATAGTTAGTGTTTTTTCAGTATGTATTTCACTTATTTCAATTTTGATGCTTTATATTATCGGGGACATGACACAGGTCCAAAACCAAAATACCCAGATAATGAAGAACACACCAAAACCTTTTCCAAACACTCCAAAGCTGGAAACTAGCAAGCCACACCCAAAAACTCTTCAAAGTACTGACGAATCTTCTCTTCAAATCACCCAAATCGAACTTTGTGAAGCATTGTATGATTCCTGCTGTAGAATCACTCTCTATCTGATTAGGGAGGATATTTCACCACCGAAACCAGCCCAAGCGAAGAGGGTTTTCGTCCTCAGTTCGCAACCCAAGCACTCTAGAAGAAATCCAACAACATTCTGTTATGTTGTCAAAGCTAAGATTATAAAATGAGAGCCAAAATCCAAATTATAAAGCTAGGGCGATGGACTCCAAAATCCACTTAATTTCACCCTAAAATCCAATGCCATTTCTCCTCATGAAATATTTACATTTTAAATTATCTTTTTCCTCCTCCTTATGGCGTCCACTACAAGGAGACAATAAAATATTAATTTAGCTTTTAAAAACAACTTGAAGTTGTTTCACAAGGCACAAGGTAATTTTCGAATGACCACTTTTACCCCTTAACTTAATTTTATAATATAACTTTATAAAATGACTTAAGTGGTCGAATTAAACAAATAACCAATACTGCAACCTTAGGCTCTTCGAAAATAAACTGAGTAATAATACTGCCGCGAGTACATTGGCCTGGTACCGACTCCCTCAAAGATGACTTACTATAAATAGCAGTACTATAAATAGTAAGTATGTGCCAACACCCAAATTGAGTGAAACTAAAAACCATAGAAGAACACCGTGACCAACTGGATATAGCAACATCATAAACCAGCCACTGCTAAAAATAGAAACCCCCAAACTGAACTGCTAAAAATAGCACTTACTATAAATAGCACACTAATAAAAATAGTAAGTGACTCCAAATGCATTTTGAGCACAAACCGGGTAGCTGTCGCAACTCACTAAAAATAGTAAGTCCAGAAAAGGTTGTCAGATGCAGATGCATGTCACACCACTGCGAAGCTCTCTGAAAACCCATAAAGAATCCATAAACCAAACTGCAAAACTCCAACATGCAAACCCCTGAATCCACAAAAGAGACCTCCAAACAACAAGAAACCCTAATTTTGCCTCTGACCTACCTGCGGGTGTCCGGGAATAAGCCAACAGTCACTGGGAAGTGTAGTGCTAAAAATGGGGACATTACAGACCCTAAATAGGATGGAATACAATTGGAGAAATTTGACCCCCTAAATCTCTGCTGTGAAAAATGACCCTAAATCTCCGCAATGGTGTAGGGCTCGAATTTCTACAATTTCTTCTGAAGAAATGTTTTTTTGCCACTGACAAGTGCTAATAACAATCTAGAACTGTAGTTTGAGGCATGCAACACATGATTTCATGCCAAAATTTGTAACTAGTGCCTACATGAGTGGATTAACAACAAGATTGCCTAGTTTTACTATAGATTTGAATTGCAGCACGCTGTAATGATAGAAGATGCCTAGTCTCCATACCTAGTGCTATTTGTTCATTTTGAAGACAACTTCTCCTCAACAACTACTTGAATTTGGGTTCTCTTGTCTTTAAAAGGGGATTCAAAGCCTTTTTTGAAGGGTTTGGAAAAAGTTTTGAGGAATCTAAGAAGACTTTGGGCAGCGCTTGATTGTTTCTGTCTTATTTTTTTTGGGTACATAGTCAATGACAACAATTTTCTATAATAACTATACGGACTTTAATCTAAGTGTATATGAATATATGCTCTTAGTGTGTGTTGTCTCCAGTTTGTGATCTAGTGATCCAGTATTCTTTTGAGCAAAATAATCAAGTATTGTAATGTTCATCGGTGCACATTTGTTGCATTTGTGTTATTCTCATTGTTAGTTATGTTAAGTAACATTGTGATTTCTTTCATTGAAGATAATAAAGAATACTGCTGTCACAAAATGGATTTTGAACTAGGATCGCAATGTTAGCTCTCTATAGGTCGAATTATTACAAGTTGGTAATACTAGAATGACGATTGAGTATATTGATAGTTATGAATGTATATGCATGTTATATTGACTTTGTTACCTTGAATAGGCACCGATCAGTCCAGTTTCTCCCATAGCCTCAGAATTGATTTTACAACGATAAACCTTAAATCAACCATTTAATATTTTTGTATTTGTTTGAAACTCTCGTATCTGAAACAACTAGATTGACAAATCCTTGTCATAAGTATACCAGAGTTTATTAGCTAGGCGTTGAGTCATAGATCTGTAGCATTTTTACACTCAGCGTCATAAAGGGAAACCCACCTAGGTTATGCAGAGCCTGAAGTGCAGAGGAAAACACTATTGAAGGTGTTTCCTGTTCGTTGGCCTAGCTTCCAACAACTAGGAGTTATTGGAATACAAGTTGGGGAACCAACACAAGGGTCTCATCAACATCCACAAAACCTTTCTCCAAGCTACTGCACAAGAACACATTCTCAGTAGAGAGCATAAGCTTGCTTAGGATCCACTCTTTGACAGCTTGATCAAGAACATGCACATCCAAATTTTCCTTCAAAGCCTTTCATCTTGACAAACTTCACGGGAGGAAGTACCACGTATTATTTTTTTGATATAACTAGGGGAATGTGGCGAATTCTAGTGCACTGCCAAACCTGCAAGCAAAGAAAGGAAGGAAAAAACTTTTCTGAAATATGCCAACCAATTTTTTCTGACTTTACACAACACAAAGCAGCACTACGCCATTGATTAGCGTTAGCTCCCAAATGATAATCAAATCAAATGCAGCCAACGCCAAGAATGTTCACCAAGATCCTTTAGAAGGCGAGGTGATGGCATATGGGAGAGAAAACTGAACTATAACTGGAAAGTAAATTACAACTGAAAGTAAATAGGCGGTGAACCAGCCATGAGAGAATTCCACGCTACCACTTGATCAGTGGGGGGAAAACATTACAATGCAACAAATTCATCCGCTACGGCAGACATCCACTTATGAGTGGGAATTCGCCACTTTTTAGTGGGTGATTAAAGAGAGATTAATTGTTCTTTCTCCACACTAGCTGTAAACCATCCAGGGGTTACAAATGTATGAAATTAAACACAAGTAAATGCAGCAAATTAATGACTGGAACAGTACTACTGTTTACAGTCTTACAATGCAAAACATTTGCAAGTAACAAGTGCCAAATACAATGATTTTCACAATGGAATCTGCTCCAAACTTCTACAAAGATTATGCTATATTTCTAATTGCAAATGTGAGTTGAATGATGAAGAAATAAGCATGATAAGAGAAATAATCAGGTCTGATTTCCAAACCAGCAAACTGATAATAACCAGAACAACAACTAAACTTTTCACTAAGTTGTTAAAATCTTCTTCCGAAATGCTTCTATCTCCTTCAAATTGCATACACATGAACTAGAAGCTTAAACACCCAACAATTAAGCATAACTTGGAAAGAGCAAAGTCTGTTCTAGAATTCCAATGAACCAAAATGCAGACCAACAAACAAGTAATCATTCAAATGCTTATTTCACTCACCAAAATTCCAACAAAGCTCTCCAAACTTCGATCACAGCTCCCAAAGGACAAGACATCCAACATATAAAGATGTAGCAATGCAAATAAGCCACCTTAGACCAAGTTCGAATCCCAAGGCAAACAACATGAGAATGGTACGACCTAGAAGAAGTACGACCTCTAGAAATTCCAAATCTACAAAACAAAATCCAATAATCTGCAAAAAGGGACGCCCATGTACTAGGAATCGATTGCTTCAATACCCAAAAGCACATAAAAATCGTACTAAAAGCTGTAAATGATAATCTCCTTCAGCCATGATATGACCAGCAACATAGTTCTGGAAATTATTATAAAAAAACTACAAAATCTTCAGCAACGAAGCTCAATATGTACTTCTGAATGAAGCACACTCCAAATCAACCATCTAGGGAACCATGGTTTCAGGCCCAAAGAATGGTGGTAAAATGCTAAGCTACCCCTTAGCCAGGTTCTGAAATTATTTCAGCAGCATTTCGATATATTCAACCAAAGATGATCAAATGCTAGAGCAAGGCTTGCTTTTATAACTTTTGAGGTGACTGTTGGCTTTCCATCTTCCTCCAAAAGGGACGCCCATTTCACTTTTGAAATATTTTAACTTTTTAAAACATTAAATTCACCTTTCTAGGCGTCCAAAACTTGAGGAGAAATATTTACTTTAGAAATATTTAAATAATCTCTCAATGAGGCGTACACCCTCAAAGGACCCCTTTTAAAACAACTTTAAGTCATTAATCTAGGCCATGGGGCCTAAAATGAATTTTAAAACATTAATGACTTAAAATAAATCATTTCACCAAAATAAGCCTCAAAATGCTGAAAGCCAATCGTGCTCCAAACTGCACTGCCTGAAATGGAAACTGAGCTGACTGTTGATGTTACTGCCCAAGATGGCACTGTCAAAAATAGAACTTACTAAAAATAGTAAAATTTGAAAAGTTCCCCAATGCCCTTGCATGTCATACCACTGTGAAGCTCTCTGAAAACCCAGAAAGAATCCGCAATCCAAAACTCAAAACTCCAATGTGCAAACCTTCAAAAAAGCTTCAGAACCCCTACAAGATAGGAAACCCTAATTTTACCTTTAACGAGCCTACGGGCTTCCAGAAATAGGCTATCAGTCACCGAAGGGCGTATAGCTAAAATGGGGACATTACAGTCTGCCCTTCCCAAAATTGCTTGTCCTCAAGCAATTCTGATGCCTTCCAAAATCACCATGCTGAATCAAACTGAAACTGAATGTGATCCCTGGGTCCCAAATCAACCTAGGAGAAAGATAGCACCAACTAATGTAAGCATTGGACTGCTGGATGCCAACACAAGAGACCACCAGATTAAAACTAAACTAAAACATCATGGGAATAAATTCCAGAAGGGCAACATTGGCTTCATCATCTTTAGCTGTTGAATAGCAAGCCCAAGTGATACTAGGATTCCAAATCATCCTTAGGAACACTGTTCCTCTAATCCATTGTGTTACTTTGATTAAAACATTTGAATACCCAAAGTGGAGCAACATGTCCCGGTCCACAAAAGACAATGCACCAAACATATCAGTGCCCGGGTCCCATATCAGTCTGTAGGACCTCCAAACCTCGCTGTCATAATTCTGATCAGTAACAAAGATGTTCTCAAACAAGTCACCAAACCAATGCCAAACAAGGAACCATGCTCCACACTCCATCTCAATCCAAAAGGATATACAATCACTGAAAATACTCCAAGAAATCTTCACATTTTTTACTTCAAGAGCCTCAATTTGACAATTCAAATCAGCTAATAACTCGCTGCCCCAAACAGTAATGTATGAGTTGGTACCAAGAAATCCACTGTCAATCATCAATGAACTACCCATACCTGAACTATGACCATACTGTATTATTCCCTTGCTCTTTTGAGGCAGAAATTCAGTCCAAATAAGAGATGGAAAGACCTGAAAATGAAATAATCAGCTACCAAACAGGTCTGAAATAACCATCTTGAGATCTGCTTTTTGGAAAATCAACATCCAAGAAGACAAGCAATAGCTACAACTTAAGAATTTTTCATCAAAATTGACATGACTGCTCATGAATAAGGCTGGTGACACCTTCAACAAGGGTCCCAGTGCCACCACAAACCATCTTTTGATCACATTTTCTTCTCCAATCACTGTTTTATGATCAAAAGTAATGAACCAATGACAGAAAAAGAAGGTAGCAGCAATCATAAGACTGAAATTTTGGAACCAATCTTCATATGAATATACTTTGTTGTACCCAAAATAAATTTTTGGCATTCTATATAAATTGAGCTAAATCATGTGAAAATGCCGTCAAAAGTCTATTTTAGGTCAAACCAAACATAGGGGCTTTGTGGGTTACTATCAAGGAAAACGTGCAAAATTCTGAAAAATCAAAAATTAGGGTTTTACGCCCCTATTTTTCCCCGAAAATAGGACCTTCTCGGAAATGATTGAAAATGATTTTGATAGGATTAAATGACTTCACGATCACATTGGTCAAGTCAGAATCATCAAAAGACACGTTTTACTCGGGTGGGTCTATTTCTATTTTTCTGGAACAAAGTTAGGCTAAGTTACCGGGTTTGCCCCTACAGGCCCTGGGTCCGGTTTGGGTTCGATTCAGGTCCGGAATTCAGGTCCGGTCCGCCCAAATTCGCTGAGGGTTTGAAAATCCCTTTGTGGGTTCGGCCAGGGTTCAAACCCCTGACTATGGGTTCAGACAGGGTTCGAAATTTTCGAACTTGGTTCAAACCTAGGCAGAATTTCGCACCCAGGCGCACTTTTTCACTTGATTTTGCATTTTTTAATTATCTTTTTGACTCTTTTTTGGTGATGCAGATCACTAAAGAACCAAGGATGCTTCTGTATTGAACACCCTAGGTAGAAAAAGACGAGTTCTAGCTCATGAATTTGGAATGAGTTCCACTGACAACTAATCTTTAATGGATTCATCCATGTAGTATCTTTAGTTGCTTTGCCCTTCCACTTGACTAGATATTCTAGTTACTTTTGGTAATCTTTATCTTTTGTCCTCTAATGACTTTGGAGTTGATAATTGAGGCCATCTTATGTTTTTCACATATGAACCAACATCAACTTCATTTGGTTGACTCTCATAGAAAGGGAACAAGTTTACTACATTAGTCATTAAAGATAGTAACTCATCTCATATGCATTTAATGAAAATTGTTTCAACATCTTATATAATCTAATCTTCTTCCATTTTAGTTAATTGTAGGTCCTTCTCAAAATCTCTCCTTCCTCCAATACATGAGAAGTAGAACCAAGTCACCCACCTAAAATTTTACTTCCCTTATCTTCAAATGAGCATATTGCTTGAATTTGGTGGTACTTTACTTGAGTTGTTCATATACTTCTTTAATGTATCCTACAAACTCTTCTGCACTACACATGTTCTCATCAACCATGTCTCACAACTCAGTCACTCCCCTTGGAATATGCCCAGACACAATTTGGAAGGGTCTCATTTCAATGCTCTTATTAATTGAATTGTTTTAGGAAAATTTAGCTTGCATAGGACTAAATCCCAGTTGCTTGGTTTGTCTTCTACAAGACATGTCAATAGGTTTCCAATGCTTCTATTCATAACTTATGTTTGACTATCAATTTGTGGATGGTAGGTTGAGCTGAATTATAATTTAATGTTTTCTTTCTTCCAAAAAGTCCTTAAAAAATGTCCAACAAATTTTGTCTCTATCTAAACTGTTAAACACTATGCTTCTTGATAACAAATGCAAGTGAACTGCTAATATAAAGTGGTGGTGTTTTTTGCTATGTTATTTGA
Source organism: Sequoia sempervirens (assembly GCA_007258455.2). NCBI lineage: Eukaryota > Viridiplantae > Streptophyta > Pinopsida > Cupressales > Cupressaceae > Sequoia > Sequoia sempervirens. Next base: position 291,455,108 of record VDFB02047230.1, read on the forward strand.
CTATTAATATGGTGGTGTATTCTAAACTTAATTTCTGCTGCAAATATGTATATATTTCTGATTTTTATATGTTTTTGTATTACCGAACCCAAAACGAACCCAACCCCCAAAAAAAAATTCCCGAACTGGCGAACCGGGTTCTCGAACCCAAACCTGTACCCAAAACTGAACTGGTAACTTAGAAGTTAGGAGCTCCGTAGCCATTAATGGCAGATTGGCCAGTATCAGGTGCTGAAAGCTAAACTTCAAAAGCTTCAACGACGCAACCATGGCGAAAAAGGATGAAAAAGATGCTGTTTGACAAAGGAGATTCTCAAAACTGGAAAAGGCCAAAATTTGGCTAACTCTGGAAACGTTACGAAGGAGAAATTACTTCATGATGCAAAAAGACCCCTTTTCAGTGAGGGGCGCCCTTCAATTTCAAGGGTCAAATACAGCTTGTTGAATCATCCAAGGCAGTCATCCTCGACATTCTCCTGCTGGCTCAACAACGAAACAATCAGCAAGATCATCTGATGAAGTGATCACCAATGAATGTCAGCACAACACAAAGAGGTAGTTATAAAAATCATTAGAAATGACTAACCAACATGGGGAAAGGCGCCCTTGAATGAAGTGGTCAAGATGTGACCCGTTGAGAAATGTCGCCTTCAAGAGATCTCTTCAATCTTGTTGTAGCTCAACAACGAATCTGTTAGCAAGCCTGCGAGACAAGTCAAACGATTGCAGTGATGGATCAAACTGGAGCATCTTTTAGGATGGAAATCACTGAGCAAGAAGGCAAAAGCGCCCTTTTCAGTGAGGGGCGCCCTTGCATTAGGGGACCTTCAACTGACTTCTGTAAATTGAAACTCCAGTCATCTTTTGAGGAGCAGAGTTGGTTACCTGATGAGACATCAAATGAGATTATCCGATTCTATGATCAGCGGGAATTCCAGATCAAAGCACAAGAGGTCAGAATGAAGAGATTGAAAGAACAAATATCAAAAGTGACCAAGGCAAGGAAAAAGCGCCCTTTCTTGAGAAAGGCGCCCTCCTTTTTAGGGTCACAGACTCAGCTTTCTGGCCTAGTGCCTCCCAGGCACCTCTCTTCAGCTCAGATCCAGCTCGGCGGTGAATGTACCAGCAACTGCTCAGCATCGTTCGATTAATCTGGAGTAGGGATCAAACAGAGGTCATTCAACAAAAAAAAAATGATGAACAAAGGACTCAAACTCAAAAGGGACGCCTAAAAAGGTCAAAGGCATGTTTTGTTGACCAAATGAGATATTTTGGAGGCAAACTTGGCCAATTCACCCCACAATTAGTGGATACCTACTTTTTGAACTCCAGATTAAGCCAAATCAGCTTTAGATCATGAGTTAAGCTCCCAAACTTCAAGGATTCAGGTTTGAGTCTATATAAAGAAGATCTAGGCGTCCCTCTTCATTATTTCACTGCAGGTTGATGATCAAGAACAACAATAAGCTCTCAAGGACGCCATTTTTAGATCTGGCCAAGGTTTTTGACCGTTCTTCGATATTTCTTGAAGATCAAAGGTAGGAGAAGATTTCTAATCAGAGGCTAGATTCAGAGACAAATTTTCTCAGGGAGTCAGTTCAAAAATAACTTCCAATCCATCTTCTGTCTACTTCCTCTTTTCTTGTCTTAGGTGTTCTTGCATGTCACACAAATCAACAAGCTTCCATAGATCTGATCAACTGGGTAGATTCAGAATAATTTTCCAATGAAACCCATCTCATTAGATTTTCCAAAATCAACAAACTTGCAGCCTCTATTTTTGTGGGTTTTTTCGAAAAAGTTTCAAAATCAAAATTTGAGGAACTGGGTTTGTTTAGCATTGAAGCACGAACAAAACCCATGTGCCAGATTTTTTTCGGAAAAATACTTCTCGGCAGGGCGCTATTTTCAGGGGTTTTCGAAAATTGTTAGAACAGGGTCAAGTGTGCAGTCGATCTTTAAGTTATTCAAGATGCAGTACTCTCAGGTACAATACAAGACCAAGACGGCCTTGTCCCATGATTACCTGAAAACGACTGACACGAACTTACATCAAGTGAACCCAGTGGTTGATACAGAAAACTTGGAGGGCATGAATCAAATCACGTTACGAAACATAGAGGAGTCTGGTTGCTTCGAGTTGTGTCCATCCCCATCACATTACAGAGTGTGGAGCTTGTAATTGCTTGCATTAAGCATTACAATCCTACCACGAGAGAAATTAGATCAGTGGATGGGAGGATAATATGCAGTTTAAAGCCAAAGGACATTGAAAAATGTTTTGATATTCCGCCATGCCCTACCAGCAGGGTCATATAAGTGACAAAGTGCGACAAGGCATTTGAAGCAGCCAAGAGCAAATGCCAAGGAATAATGGCAGAGAAATGGCTGAAAGTGAAAAAGGCTAACTTGCCTAAGTTGGTTGGACGAGGAGAATGCAAAGATGAGTATGTAGTGTTAATCACTTTACTTAGCAGAATCACTGGACAGTAGGACGACAATCAATTTCAGTCGTGGATGTATTATGTCATTGCAAAAATCATCAGCAAGAGGGAACATTACGACTGGGCCACTCTGACCAGTGATACACGTTACCAACAAATCACTGGGTTTCTAGAAGCTCATAGGTTCCACATGTGTTCTTACCTGATGTACCTGATTGCCTTCCAAGGCGAGTTCAGGATATTAAACAATGTGGGAACCTTAGGTGTGCAGAAGGTTCATGAACACTTTACACGTCTTGAGTTTACTCAGACAGAGCGACACTTCAGAAAGACAAGTGACCTTTTCATCATGCACACCGTTCGAGATCTAGACCATGAGATGCACGTACGTTTTTCACAAGCAACTAGAGAGGCAATGGCAGATTGGGCGGATTGGTTTATCCAATTCCCTACATTCTCCTACATACGCGTGTATGGCTACATTGATCACCCTGCCATGATGCCATGATACTCTTCAGATAGGGTAGTCTTCATGGAATTCCTAAGGCAGTTATCCGAAGTTCACATTCACTTGCGCTTAAAGAAGAAGACAATTGTGAATTTTCCCGTTGAGATGGGACTCTATAGATGCAGGTCAGCGGCAGATGCCAAGCTGATGAGTCAGGAAATGGTGAGGCTTAATCTCAAGTACCTCATTGAGAGAAGGTCATATGTGTTGATGTTCATGTACAGCGTCGGTCTCTACTTCCAGCCGATCTCCTTGTCATATTGAATAAATTAGATAATAGCCTTTGACTATCTAATTTATATATATATTGCAATTTAATGAAGAGGCACAAATTCTTAAGAAGATACAATTTAATTAAGGCCGACATCATTTGTTATGAAAGATTGCAATTTGTTTATTGAGGCTGACCCATCTCTAATCGGCGATTATATTGGAAAGTCGTCACATTTCATGAAGGCCGACTTGATACTTGAATGGACGCATCTATTGAAGTCTTCTCATTCGACTTGTATATAAGGAAGGTGCCATTCGTAAGATGGCGAAAGGAGAATCAATGATTGCATACTTCATGAGGATTTCAGATTTGAGAGATCAGCTCTCGACAATTGGCCATATGGTTGACAAAGACTTAACTATGCTTTCTCTCAATGGTCTTCCTTTGTCTCGGGAATCCTTCATTCAGGGAATCAGTGCAACATCAAAATTGCCTAAGTTTGATCGTCTAAGGGCAGATTGCATTCAAGAAGAATCAAGGTTGGTGGCTAGAGGCGTTGGTCAAAGTTCAAAGAATGAAGATATTCATGTTCTCGCCTCCCATGCTTCGAAGAAGAAAGGAAAAGATGGAAAGAAAGGGTTCTTCAAGAGGAATTGAGATAAGGGAAATGATGATGCACCTGCCTCCAAGAAGAAGAGAGACATGTCCAAGATTCAATGCTTTAGGTGTGATAAGTTTGGCCACTTTGCTAAGCATTGTCCAACTAGACCTAAGCAACAAGCCACCGTTGCAAATGTTGATGATGCTTCTCCACAGAAAGATTCATGTGAATACCTGTTCTATTCAGCATTGTCAAGCAATGTACCTACAGATACCAACACTTGGCTGATTGACAGTGGTGCTTCTCGACACATTACTGGGTTTAAGGAGCACTTATCAAGTTTGGTGGAGAAAGATTCTTCCGAACAAGTTATTATCGGAGATGATGCTGGTTACTCCGTGAAAGGGATTGGGACCTCTACTCTTCATTTGGATTCCGACAGTACACTTCAGTTGAGAGATGTTCTTTATGTTCCAGGAATCAAGCTAAATCTTATTTCTATTTCAGCTCTAGAAGATAAAGGATATCAAGTTGCCTTCTCCAAAGGAAAAGTTCTTGTGTGGATGGAGAATTCCAGTTTCAAGGATGCTCAAGTAATTGGTGTTAGACATGAAAGCCTCTATAGGCTATGTACACGTCCTCTACAAGCATTAGTTCATGATTCTTTAAGCCTATGTGATCTGTGGCATCGAAGATTGGCTCACCTCCACTTCCGAGCCTTACCTATCATGGAGAAGATGGTCACAGGACTTCCTAAGTTCACTCAAGAGCATGAAGGAACTCGCAAAGGATGTGCTATGGGTAAGAATTCAAAAGCTCCTTTCCATAGTAGAGAAAGTAGATCTAAGTGTATTTTAGACCTTATTCATTTTGATTTATGTGGACCTACGTCTGTTCCTTCTTTGAGTGGTTTCTTGTATTATGTTCTTTTTATTGATGATCACTCTAAGAAGACTTGGATTTATTTTTTGAAAACTAAATAGTCTGAGGAAGTGTTAGAAAGGTTCAAGGAGTTCAAAGCTCTTGTATAAAATCTTTCCGGTAAAAGAATCAAGATCCTCAGATCAGATAATGGAGGTGAATACACCTCTGGTAGCTTTCGAAATTTCTGTATTGATGCTAGGATTAAGAGGGAGTTCTGTGTCCCCTATAATCCACAACAGAATGGTGTTGCAGAGAGAAAGAACAGGACGATCGTGGAAGCAGCAAAAGCCATGACTCATGACCAGGATCTGCAAACCTTGTTATGGGCAAAAGCTTCTAGGACTGCAGTATATGTACAGAATAGAAGTCCTCACAAGATCTTGGAGAATGACTCCAGAAGAAGCCTTTATAGGGAAGAAGCCCGAGGTTAGTCATTTGAGGATTTTTGGATGTCCTATCTATGTTCATGTTCCAAAAGAGAAGAGAACTAAGTTGGAGCCTTCTAGCAAGAAGGGAATATTCGTGGGCTACAGTGAGACATCAAAAACCTACAGGATATATGTTCCAGGTCAGAAGTTGATTGAAATCAGTAGAGACGTCACATTCGAGGAAGATGTTGCATTTAGAAGATCCAAGGGAACTCATGTGGAGATTGACTATGATGAGCCTCCTTAGGATATGGAAGTTGACCATACTCCTGAGATTCGGAGGGAGACTTCCGAACCAAAGGAAGATGTTGATCCAGTTGAGCCCTTGGAACCTACTGATGGGCCTACCGATATTTTGATTAGAAGAAAGAAACCTCTTTGGGCTAGAAAAACTATGCAAGAGGCTGAAAGGTTCACAGCTCCTAGAGGTACATTCAGAGAAAGTAAAAGGCCACATAAGTTCTCCAATTATGTTGCCTTGATGAGTCAGATTATTGAGTCTGAGCCTTCTAGTGTGGAAGAAGCTTCCAGTCAACAGGTTTGGAAAGATGCTATGACAAAGGAGTACTAATCAATTCTCAAGAATTAAGTTTGGGATATTGTTCCTAGACCCGAAGGCAAATCTGTGGTATCTTCAAAATGGCTCTTCAAGATCAAGCATGCAGCTGATGAGAGCATAGAGAAGTACAAGGCAAGATTCATGGCTCGTGGGTTTTCACAGAAAGAGGGAGTTGATTATGAAGAAACATTTGCTCCTATTGCTCGCTACACTTCTGTTAGGACCATCATTGCCATTGCTGCATCTAGAGGATGGAAGATTCATCAAATAGATGTGAAGACAACTTTTCTAAATGGTGTGATCGAGGAAGAAGTTTACATCGAGCAATTTGATGGGTTCAAGGTACATGGGAAGGAGTCTCATGTTTGCAAGCTGAAGAAGGCCTTGTATAGTCTTAAGCAGGCTCCTCGTGCATGGTACGAAAGAATTGATCGTTACCTGTCAAGCTTGGGCTTCTTGAAGAATGATGCTGACTCTAATCTATACTTTAAGGTAATTGATGGTGAAGCATTGTTTTTGGTTTTATATGTTGATGATTTGATACTTACTGGAGAAGAGCACTTGATCATCAAATGTAAGAAAGAGTTGGCCTCTGAGTTTGAGATGAAAGACGTTGAACTTATGCACTACTTCCTTGGCTTAGAAGTCTGGCAGAAACCAAATGAAATGATCCTAAGTTAAGGGAAGTACACCATTGATGTACTTAAGAGGTTTGGTATGATGGATTGCAAATCCATGTCTACACCTATGGAGACCAACCTATATAAATTGAAGGAGGCTGCAACTAGTTCAGACTTGGTGGATCCTACAATGTACAGACAGCTGATTGGGTCCTTGATGTATCTAGTTAACACTAGACTAGATATCTGTTATACTGTGAGTGCACTTAGTCAGTTCATGTGTGAACCGAGACAGATACATCTTGTTGCAGCTAAACATATCTTGAGATACTTGCATGGCACAGTTGGATATGGGTTGAGATATTCTTCAGATGCTGACTTGGAGTTGCATGGTTATACTGATTTTGATTGGGCAGGATGTGTCACAGATCGGAAGAGTACCTCTGGTTGTTGCTTCAGTTTGGGTTCTGCTATGATATCCTGGTGCAGTAGGAAGCAGTCATCTGTGGCATTGAGTACAACAGAGGCAGAGTATATTGCAGCTTGTATGGCAGCTCGGGAAGCAGTATAGCTTCGTAAGCTCCTTGCAGGATTGTTTGGACAATCAATGGAGCCTACTATCATTCATTGTGATAACCAAAGTTGCGTGAAGCCTTCTATCAATCCTGTGTTTCATGACAGAACCAAGCATGTTGAAATGAAGTATCACTATATTAGAGATATGGTACTGCGGAAGGCTATACAGTTAAGGTATATTAGCACTGATGATCAGACGATAGACATTCTCACCAAGCCTCTCTGCAGAATCAAGTTTGTGTACTTTCGAGATAAGCTTGGTATGGTGGAGAATCTAGCCTTAACTGAGAAAGAGTCTCAGTATCAGTGAGCCTTGGTTAATGAGTTCTTCTCTGTGAGAGAAGTTCGAGTTGAAATCCCTTGTTTAACGAGTTCTTCTCTGGGAGAGAAGTTCCAGGTGAAATCCCTTGTTAATGCATTTCTCTTTGAGATTTGAGGTGAAAGCCCTTGTTTCCACCCTCTGAGAGAGTCATGATGGATGTCATGTGTGCGACTCCATGACAGCATCACGTGAGAGAATCGGTGATGATTTTTTTGTACTTGTGTTTCACCCTCTGGGAGACCCATGGTGAAAAGTCATGTTGAGGTGACAACATCACGCAAGTGATGAACACTTGTACATACCATATATGGTTGTAGCCATTATGGTTGATATCATGTTGAGGTGATATTTGATATCACGATGAGGTGATATTCTTCCTTTCCACAATTGGTTGTAGCCATTGTGGTAGACATCACGTTGAGGTGATATGTCTTGTGCAGCTGGAAGTATTCTCCCTAGCTGAGAGGGAGTGTTGATGTTCATGTACAACGTCGGTTTCTACTTCCAGCCGATCTCCTTGTCATATTGAATAAATTAGATAATAGCCTTTGACTATCTAATTTATATATATATTGCGATTTAATGAAGAGGCACAAATTCTTAAGAAGATACAATTTAATTAAGGCCGACATCATTTGTTATGAAAGATTGCGATTTGTTTATTGAGGCCGACCCATCTCTACTCGGCGATTATATTGGAAAGTCGTCACATTTCATGAAGGCCAACTTGATACTTGAATGGACGCATCTATTGAAGTCTCCTCATTCGACTTGTATATAAGGAAGGTGCCATTCGTTCATTCATTCATACAGTTCATTCGATATTCTTCATATCATTCTTAGTGCGAATTCCATACAAGGCAGATCGAGTTCAAGAGAAGTTCGATATTGTTGTTGGTTGAGATTATCTTCATCAAATTGTCTTTTGTATTGCATCAGATTGAAGTGCATGTTATAAGCCTTCATATTGGCTTCTATTGTAAAGGAGATTCTATTATTGTTTCAATATATAAGAGATATATTGTTGCTGGGTTTTTCTCCCTCAAGAGGACGGTTTTCCCTGTGTATCTGCTATGTTATTGTGTCTGATTTTGAATTAATTTTCTGTGCATTTAATCTGATCACTAAATTTAACAATACGATCCCAGAGGGCTCTATGTGACACATCTCGAGCAACGCTCATCACATGAATCTTCTATGGAAGATTACTGGGTCAATTGTGACGATGAGTATGAAGTGCGAAGAAGGAATTATAGCAGGTTCAGGCTCTCGCAAATTGCTGACTTTATGTCAAAAGACATTGAGGGCCTATTTGATGATGAAGGGGAAGTCATTCTCCCCTCATTCTTCGTAGATTCAGTTGACTCACAACCACTCCCAAGAGTGGATTGGTACGCAAAGGATAACCCATCTATAGAGGAAAGGACGAGTAGAGTTGTCAAAAATAGTCAACTCTACTTTGACAACAAGAAGACAAGGAAGGTGGTACCTCCCAGAATAGAGCCGCCACAGGTCAGTCTACACCACCTTCCACGTCAAGAAAGAAGCCCAGGCAAAAGCAATGGTGCAACCCTCCCCAAGGGATGAGGATGTCAAAGCATACAAGGCCAAGAATACAGGGGATACATGTGGAGACAGCCACGCACACCTCTGAGATAGTCACGGGGATTGTTGCCCCCAAGCCAGTAATAGAAATAGTTGTTGAAGCAACGGTGCCTGAAGAAGTAGAGGCAAAGCTAGTAGCTAAAGAAGTAGCAGCAGAAACGGTGCCTGTATTAGCAACAGAGCCACCTACATCACCACCATCACAGTAGTCACAAGTCCCCATCGACTTGGATTCGCCACCGAGAGACGTCGCCCTAGCATAGTCTCATACTTTGGGCATTCGAAGGCCCCATATTCCTCCTAGCGAAGCTAGCCGAGATTCTATTTGGCTTGAGAGCTTCCTAGGAAGGAAGAGGGAAAGGTCTTCATTCGAGCTTGACTTCACGGAATTTGACCATGTCCCACTAGACATGTTGGCGAAGAAAGTGAAAAAGCAAGTTCACGTGGAAAGGAATGTAGAATGTGAGTTCATCATAGAGATTGCTGCCCCACTAGAAGATAAAAGCATACACGAGGTACAAGTGGAAGACTTCACATTGTCTAAACTTAACCTCAAAAAGACCACACGACAGGTGGAGGCAGACCTTCTCGGAATCGCCTCGGTGAGTGCATAAGAAAGGATGGCAAAGGATGGAAAGGATAAAGCAGCCTTAAAGGAACCAACAGTTGAGGTTGTACATCTCCAGCTTGATGCACGACACCCCTAACGTCTCGGCCTTACCATAGGAATTGCTGGATCTTCCCGCAGAGTAGAACTATCAAAAGTTGATGGCATATGGAAAACACTTGAGAGATCAAGTGGAAGAATTTGTCCTCCAAGGATGATGTATATTGGCAAATCTTTACTAGTTACGGGATAGAGCACATGGACTCCATGCAGAAATCTAGCGATTAGAGCAAATAATTGCAGAAAAGAGTCCGGGAGATGAAATCACAATTGCAGACTTGCAATTGGCACATCAATCAGTCTACTTTGAGGAAAACAAGCAACATCTTTTTGCTTGGAGAGAACAGTTGGCATACAAGGTGAAAGCCTATGATGCCCATTCAGTAGAACTGATTGACTACTGACAGGTTGTCGCGAACATTATCAACTTCGCAAGAACGTTGGTAAAATCCTTCCCTCACATAGAATATCAACGCGAGGGAGGAGAATACATCGAGCTTGTCACAATGCAAAATCAGTTCAGAGATGTCATCCACAACACCTTTCTTGATGATCCAAACGGTTGCAAGCTAGCCAAGGTGGCAGCTTTGTCTACCAAGTTCGAAGAGGCAGCTGCTCAGTGTATAGAATTCCAGCATCATCTCACAATAGGCGAAGTAATGCTTAAGCGCCACGACATCATTTTGCGAAGCACTAACTACCCAGATGTTGAAGAAGTCAACGAATGGATAGAAACACTGTTGACTAGTGGTGAGTTGTAAAGGCACCAAAGAAGGACATCCTACCCTCCAATTGGCATTTATGATACTTGAAGTTGACTTGATGCCCCTTTCCAAGTCAACTCAAGAAGGCATTAAATGTAGTTGGAGTTAACTTGATGCCTCTTTCCAAGTTAACTCCACATCCCACAAATCATGCATTGTTAGATCCCACTGATTAAGGATGTCTAATTGACTTCCATAATTTGTGGATCTCAGATCTCCACTAAACGTGGATGTCTATTTTTGGAGGCATACTTTGTATTAAGGTTCACCTTTAGTCTTCTTTCAGTCAATTGAAGTAGTTTCCAGTTGACTCTTTGTTCACTTTCAGTTGACTGAAGTAGTTTTCCAGTTAACTGTCTGTTCCCCTTTCATAGGAATAAATCTTGCTAATTGATTGGCAAGAACTCATTGTTAATTCGAGGAGATTTTAGGGTTGCCTACTCCTTTGAGTTCTATAAATAAGAGCCTTAGGCTCATTATTTGTTTAACTTTACTTCACGACAGCAAAACGTTGAGCAATTTTGCCTTCATATTGTTCGTTTAGTATATGTTCTTGGATTGTATTTGTTGTAGTTAAGCACTAAGTACAACTTGTGCTCTCTCTACTCAGATAGGTGTGTCCAATCTTTGTTCATGTTTCATTGGTTTGATCGCAGCATGTGTGATTATCTCTTGAGATAAGCTGCTGTCCCAACGTGTAATCTTTGGTGGAATATTGAGAAAATAAATTAGGAGAGTTACCATGCCTTTGATCTAATGTCTCAAAGTTTTATCATTGTTTGTTGTATCTAATAGTCTGTTTTCAATCTACACCTCGGAAAGGCCTTGGTGCCTCCTTGGGAATTTGGGAGATAAGATTATCGTCTTTTTGTTGTTTCTCGTAACTTACTTTTCAGCCTACACCTCAGAAAGATCTTGGTACCTCCTTGGGAATCCTGAGATATAAGTTACTGTAAGGATTACTTGTGTGGATTTGATTTCAGTACAAATCCGGGAGTTCAGAGCCTTCGGATGCATTCTGAGAGACTGATTCAACCAAGCGATCAAACCATCCATTCCCGCTCCTACGCCCTCATGCTTTGTTTACCTTGAGGATATAGGATATATTAAAAGCCAGTTTTTAGTCGTAGTTAAGATTTGTCGAAACCAAAGAAAAAGCTTAGCTGCGACGCACTTGTGTTTATGCACCCTTGTGTCCTACCGCTGAGTAAAAAAGATAGGATAGTAGTTTACTTGCTCCATACCTTTCACTTATGCATAATTCAACAAAAGAGGGACTTCTCCTCTTTAAATAACGAAGAAGTGTTGCAAAACATTTGAAATAGCTGAACGTTTACAAATAGCACTCCAAAGGTGCTAATTTAAATGCCAACATACTTGAGACCCCAAATACTGATTTTCAATTGAAGACATTTCCCAATACATGAGTAAATAATCACAACTACATTATGAAAATAATGTGCTGGTCTATCCAATTGAGAATTACCTTCTTCCCAAGTAATGCCAGGATCCCAAACCAACAATAATGAAGAACCACTTCTCAGACGGAGAACTGCTCTCACTTGAATCCTATGATTTACTCATTCCATCTGAATTGCCACTTCTTGAAACTCCAAGAAATATTCAACCAACCTATGTTCGTTGAAGAGATTGAATCCAAAATCTTGTGACATGATTTGCCAGAAAGATTCCATGAATCCTTCATCAAATACAATTCTGAAATCAATCACTCTAAGAGAAGATGAAGATGTACTAAAATCTGACAAGAGCCTCATAAGCATCCTCATCAATACGCCAATCAACTCCTTGTTGATGAACAATAAGAATGTCTTCATTTCTTTGTGATCCAAGAGTTACCATTTCTTGTTCAATAGATGCACTAGGCGTAGCAGTAGATTTAGCTTCATGCAACTCACGTATCAACTCTCCCATGCTGGAAGAAGTACTGAAATTTCCTCCTTAAATAATTTCTGAAGTAATTACTTCATCATTTTCAAAAAGAGGATTTACATAAAGCCTACTAGCACCCTCTTCATACAAGAGATTGCCAAAAGCCTGAAAAACTTGTTGATGAGAATTTGAATATTTTGATCTCTTTGGATAGCGTTCCAAATCATATGTTTCTTGTATGAGATCAATCTCATCAAGAATTTCCTGAAGCTCCTCAACTCTTCTTTTGTGTTCTTGCTCCCATGAATATTGAACAGCAGAAATCTGATTCTTTGCTTCAATTAGAGTTTCATGCACTCTTGCAACTTGGCTTTGGTAAGCTCGTTCCACTCCAATGCCTTGTTAGCAATTTTGGCCACTTTGTCTTTGTCACGGATGATGTGCAAAAGACTAGATTTAATTTCCTCCAAGGAAAACTTAATGGACTTCATATCATCAATAGAAATGCAACATACAACTTCTCCTCTTGGCACTTCATAAATCAAATGTTCTACTTGCCTATGAATTCTATCAAGTTTTGACAAAACTTGAATACCATTTTCAACAGTATGTGAACTTGAGCTGCAATCTTCATATGCTAGCCAAGATGGTGTAGAACAACTTTGATGGATAAAGATTTCAAAGATGGTTTGAGCTGTACTCCTCAACTTGTCTTGCATGTGATGAACACTCTTCATCATTCCATCCATAGTGCCTTCCAATTCCTTAGGCTTTTGCCTTAGTTTGGTCTCAGGTGAAGAGAAATCTGCCTTATTACTACTAGAAGCTTCTCCTTCCATGTTGTCTTCTACACATGATTTAAGGGAATTGGTCAAATCAGCTTTGAAGTGCGAAGAGACTTCAGCTTCCTCTTTCTCCTTCTCCTCCTTAACTTGACTTTCAAACCAACATTCTCCGGAATTGTGAAGAAGCAAATCGCTGGTTGAACAAGTATCTTCTTCTAACCGAACTTCTCCTTCATTTGGATCTGCACTTGTGACTTCTTTAGTCACATTACATTCTTCAATAGAATGCTGGGATGAATGCAAATTCGTAGATACCCCTTGAACTTTTTCAATGAATTCAAAGGGATTCCAACTTTCCTCCTTTTCAGCTTCAGAAATCTCCTCTTTATTTTCAACAGTCTTCTTCAAAAATGGTTTCAACTTTTCTTCACATTGACTGAAAATTTCTTTGACTAGCAAATCAGCAGTGGGAGAAATCTGCTCTTCACATTCATAAGCATTCTGGAGAAAGGATTGGATACCTTCGGGAAGAGTATCAACTTCTTTGATGGTGTCAATTAGAACATTCTTAACAACTGCAAACACCCCCTCTTCCTGCTCACTCCAAGTCGAAGTGAAGAGATAATCAAACAAATGGTAAATCTGATTTTCCATCTCCAATTCTATCAAAAGGATGCAAGTTCTTACTTCTGAAAATGTTTTTAAAACAACTCTTCTTGGAAACAAACCACTCTCAGTTTCATCCAAATCTTGAAAACTCTCCACAATCATACTTAATATGATCTTCATGGTTTCTTCATCAGAGGGCAATTGTGGTTCCACAATTCTTATGACTTCCATGAATCAAGAAGAAATCAGCAACTTGGTTTCTTCATCTAGATGCCTCAGCGAATAGGGCTGATTTAGAAAGGTTACTACAGGTGCTAATGCAAGCTACATCTCCTCAGAATGTGATTGCTTCACTTGCCTCAAACATTGTTCTAACAAATGAAGACGTTCTCTTCATTTTTCCTTGATTGAAATTCTTTGTCAAGTCTTTTTCCAACCATATAGAGAGTCTCTGCCAAGTTCATGTCTTCTTCATTAGCCATGCCTAACTGCCAACTTCTGGATACCACAAGGAGCTGAACTAGAATCTGTTCTGTCTTTCGGTGTAGTACCGGAGATCTCTGTCACTCATCTTCCTAAACATGAAGCACTGATCAACAGGATGGCATGATCTTCTGCTTTGATACCACTGAAATATGCCCCTTCAATTTTTCCCAAGAATTTCTTGGAATTTTCACAACACAAACCAGCACTACGCCAATTGATTAGCGTTAGCTCCCAAATGATAATCAAATCAAATGCACTCAACGCCAAGAATGTTCACCAAGATCCTTTAGAAGGCGAGGTGATAGCATATAGCGGAGAAAACTGAACTATAACTGGAAGGTAAATTACAACTGAAAGTAAATAGGCGGTGAACCAGCCATGAGAGAATTCCACACTACCACTTGATCAGTGGGGGGAAAACATTACAATGCAACAAATTCATCCGCTGCAGCAGACATCCACTTATGAGTGGGAATTCACCACTTTTTAGTGGGTGATTAAAGAGAGATTAATTGTTCTTTCTCCACACTGGCGGTAAACCATCAAGGGGTTACAAATGTATGAAATTAAACACAAGTAAATGCAGCAAATTAATGACTGGAACAATGCTACTGTTTACAGTCTTACAATGCAAAACATTTGCAAGTAACAAGTGCCAAATACAATGATTTTCACAATGGAATCTGCTCCAAACTTCTACAAAGATTATGCTATATCTCTGATTGCAAATGCGAGTTGAATGATGAAGAAATAAGCATGATAAGAGAAATAATCAGGTCTGATTTCCAAACCAGCAAACTGATAATAACCAGACCAGCAACTAAACTTTTCACTAAGTTGTTCAAATCTTCTTCCGAAATGCTTCTATCTCCTTCAAATTGCATATACATGAACTAGAAGCTTAAACACCCAACAATTAAGTATAACTTGGAAAGAGCAAAGTCTGTTCTAGAATTCCAATGAACCAAAATGCAGACCAACAAGCAAGCAATCATTCAAATGCTTATTTCACTCACCAAAATTCCAACAAAGCTCTCCAAACTTCGATCACAGCTCCCAAAGGACAAGATGTCCAGCATATAAAGATGTAGCAATGCAAATAAGCCACCTTAGACCATGCTCGAATCCCAAGGCAAACAACATGAGAATGGTATGGCGTAGAAGTACAGCCTCCTCTAGAAATTCCAAATCTACAAAATAAAATCCAATAATCTGCAGAAAGGGACACCCATGTACTAGGAGTCAATTGCTTCAATACCCAAAAGCACATAAAAATCGTACTAAAAGCTGTAAATGATAATCTCCTTTAGCCATGATATGACCAACAACACAATTTTGGAAATTATTATAAAAAAACTACAAAATCTTTAGCAATGAAGCTCAATATGTACTTTTGAATGAAGCACAATATGTACTTCTGAATGAAGCACACTCCAAATCAACCATCTAGGGAACCATGGTTTCAGGCCCGAAGAATGGTGGTAAAATGCTAAGCTACCCCTTAGCCAGGTTCTGAAATTATTTCAGCAGCATTTCGATATAGTCAACCACAGATGATCAAATGCTGGAGCAAGGCTTGCTTTTATAACTTTTGAGGTGACTGTTGGCTTTCCATCTTCCTCCAAAAGGGACGCCCATTTCACTTTTGAAATATTTTTACTTTTTAAAACATTAAATTCACCTTTCTAGGCGTCCAAGACTTGAGAAATATTTAAATAATCTCTCAATGAGGCGTCCACCCTCAAAGGCCCCCTTTTAAAACAACTTTAAGTCATTAACCTAGGCCATGGGGCCGAAAATGAATTTTAAAACATTAATGACTTAAAATAAATCATTTCACCAAAATGAGACTCAAAATGCTGAAAGCCAATTGTGCTCCAAACTGCACTGCCCGAAATGGAAACTGAGCTGACTGTTGATGCTACTGCCCAAGATGGCACTGCTAGAAATAGAAATTACGAAAAATAGTAAATTCTGAAAAGTTGCCCAATGCCCTTGCATGTCATACCACTGTGAAGCTCTTTGAAAACCCAGAAAGAATCCGCAATCCAAAACTTGAAACTCCAATGTGCAAACCTTCAAAATGGTTTCAGAACCCCTACAAGATAGGATACCCTAATTTTACCTTTGACGAGCCTACGGGCTTCCGGAAATAGGCTATCATTCACCGAAGGGTGTATAGCTAAAATGGGGACATTACAGTCCGCCCTTCCCAAAATTGCTTGTCCTCAAGCAATTCTGATGCCTTCCCAAAATCACCATGCTGAACCAAACTGAAACTGAATATGATCCCTGGGTCCCAAATCAACGTAGGCGAAAGATAGCACCAACTAATGTAAGCACTGCACTGCTGGATGCCAACACAAGAGACCACCAGATTAAAACTAAACATAAAGTTTTTATGAAACTCTTGATATTGAGAACAAACTCTATGTTTGTTTAATTTTTATTAACTAGACTTAAATAAAATGTGATTATTTTAAATTGCACAATGAGAATCTGGTTTAGTTTCTTGATATATTCCTTGCATTTACAGCTAAAGCATCGAGTACTTCTCTAATCATAAGCAACGAGAATGCCTTGCATGTAGATTGCATGCTATATTGTTTTTGTGTAAATTGTAATTCTGCTTAAATTCTGCAGGGATGTTTGAAGCAACTTCTTTCGAACGTACAAGGCGGGATTCTATTTATGCTGTGAATGCAGTTAGTGAAGAATTTGATGATTCAATTACAATGTCTCCACTTCCTTCTTAGCTATGGTATGCATTTTTATGTAACACTTCCAAGATTAATTCTCTTTTATGAACTTCAAAGTATTACATTATCCTCAATTTTTTGGTTTTATTTTAAGTTGCTGGAAGTGTTCAATTTTTTAGATATACAGAAATTATGGTCCTGACAAAGTGTTTGCTATTGATGAGGATACTTTGAAGTTTGTCCAAGTTTTAATTACAATTGCTTGTCAATTGCATCTCATTTTAATTTCTAGTGAGGTTAGTATGTTAAAACTAGTGTTCAACGATGTGTCTGTGTTATGTAAGTGGCATCCCACAAACCTATTTCTACAAATGAGGTTGATAAATATGTCTTGCTGTCAAATATCTATGTAATCAAGCTAAATATATGGTTGGATTTCTGATAGACAAGTTAGTAATTCATGAGGTGGGATAGTTAATGGAGGCAATTTTTTCTGGATATTTGTAGAATATTTCCTAACGTTCTTTGTATGGCAACCCCTTGAGGAAGGCAAATAATCCCAGTTTATTATTGCTATGAGATTGATACCTTGTAAGTAGGGTTTCATCTGGGGAATTTATTAATAGACTATGTGGAAAGAGTTATAGAAGACTTTCTTTTGTTGGAGTGTACTTTGTCTTTTCTTGTGTGCAGGATGAATTGCCCTGGAGCTGCTAGAACTTCAGATGTTAATGACATAGCTTGTTTTGATTACGATCAGTTATACCATAAATGTGATGGTTAATTAGTAGGTTGGGACTGCTCTCTTCACGATTAAGGAAATCCATCTTTGGTATTAGCTAAACTCATCCTTAGATCTCTTGAACTGTTATAGATTTAGGGGACAACTGTGGGAATGGTTTCTCCATTTCTCGATAGGAAATGTTGACAGCAGGAGAACATTTCCTAGGCATCCCCTTGTCCTTGATTCCTGTGGCAGTGTACTTTCGGGAAACATTGTTCCTGGTCCTATCCTACTTGAATCTGCAATGTGAATGGGATGTTAGATCCACGAGTAATTTGACTACTGACCAGATTCTGGTTTGTGCTTTCTTCACAAAAATGCTTTCATTTTGACCCGGGTTATGTTGTAGCAAGGCCAAATAACAGTACTTAGAAGCAAAGTACTCATGGCGTGCTTGACATTTTGGTCTTTAGCACTGTTTATACTCAATATTCCCGTGTTCTAACTCCATGCTCAACAAATGGTACCTAGATATTTAACAGAAGTATAACTGCAGAGACAGATAAGAATGAAATCACTTAGGCAATGGGCAATAACTGTTTTGATTTGTTTAGATTCCCAGCATATGGCAGGTTTGGAAGATGGCGTGCCTGATATTGATGCAGGTGAACCAAATTCAGTTTCCTCATATGGTGCTAGGTGGGTCTCTTAGAGTAAAATTGTGGTTGTGAGAACCACAAAAAGTGCCAACTCATGAGCACGGGACTTCCAATTGACATTTTGTCAGCGACGAGGGGCCAGAATTATATTTCATTTTATCAGCTTGATATTGATATTCACGCCGCAAGTTCCTCACATATCTGAGCATGATCTCCACAGCTACACAAATATGGCACACAACAGTTCAATCACAGAGAGTCACATGCTTGATTGTCTATCCACAGAAAGCCACACAATAATTTTCTAAATTGCAGCAGCTCTGAATGCAATCACTTAACCTCAGATAGTCTTTTTTTATGAGTCTCTAAGTACCGGAGGTCACAGCAATGAACAAGTTTGATTGACGTATCCACAAAGTTGTGCTGATGAGGATAATGTCAAAATTGGAATTTATAATAGAATGCAACGACATAAGGGTATTCACAAAATGGATCCATTGAAGACACCTTGCAATGCACGTTTTGACATCCATTTAGATTGCACCAAATGGGAGCTTTGAAATAGGATTGAAGCAGCAAAAATAGGGAGATTGGTTTTGGTTTATGTTGTTCTTGTTCACATGCATGCAAAAAGCGGTTACATTTACAGGGCACGTGAACTGTTTGACAGAGCGCCTTAGAGAAATATTATCTCATAGAATGCGATGATAACAAGAAATACACAAATATGATTTGTCGTGTTGGCGTTTCACTTAGCACCTCTGGAGTGCTTATTGGAAACGAACAGCTATGCACAGTGCATGATGACTGCTCTTCAAATTATAGAGGGGAAGCTCCCTCTTGTTTGCTGATGTTTGCATAAAAGTAAACGGACTAAGTGTTCCTATCTTTTTTACTTAGCGGGCAGGACACGAGGGTGCATAAACACAATGCGTTGCAGCTAAGGTTTTCTCTGGTTTTTGCAGATCTTAACTACAACTAAACTAGCTTTTAATCTATCCTATCTTCTCAAGGTAAACAGAGCATGAGGGCATAGGAGCGGGAATGGATGGTTGGATTACTTGGGCCGACCGTCTTTCAGAATGCGTTCGAGACTCTGAACTCTCAGATCTATGCTGGAATAAGGTTTTATGCAAGCAATCACTCTTTACGGTAAGATGAATCTCAGGATTGCCAAGGAGGAGGAACCCTTGTTCGAGGTGTAGGCTAGGATGCAACTCACTAGAAACAACAAAGTACGATGAACTAGCTAACAGGATTCCTGGGGAGGTGACGACACCTGTCCAAAGTGTAGGCTGAAAAACAAATCATTACACAACATCAAACGACAATCATTAACATCAAAATACCCAAGGAGGTGACGACACCTATCCAAGGGGGAGATTGAAACAACAGATTGTAAGAACAAGATGTTGAAAGAACTTGAATCTTTGGATCAAATTGCATGTGCCTTTTGCTATATCTTCAAACTTTCTCAATGAATTACAAAGGTTTGGGACAGCAAAGGTACAGAATCATACACAATTGCTTATCAAAACTAAACAACTCTCATCCAAGAGTGAACAAATATAGACTTGCAAGCTTGTTGACACAATGGCGCAACAATTTTGCCTAGTAAATAAAGGTTACAAAATAATGAGCAAAACTCTTATTTATAGAACTCAAAGGAGTAGGCAACCCTAAAATCTCCTTGAGTTAACAATCAGTTCTTGCCAATCTGCAAAATTTATTCCTATGTTTAAAAGTAGGTGAGCAAGTAGTTAACTGGAAATCTACTTCACTTAATTGAAACTAAACTAAAAGTGAACTTCAATTACAAAATGTGCCTCCAAAATAGAGATCCACAATTAATGGAGATCTGGGATAGACATCCATAATTGGTGGGATCTAACATGCATGATCAGTGGGACAGTGAGTTAACTTGGAATGAGGCATCAAGTTAACTCCTGTTGCCATTAATGCTATTTTGAAGGGTAGGACGTCCTAAGTGGGTGTTTTACACCTCGCCACCTCCAGTCAATAGTTCCTTAATCCAGTCCTTGACTTGTTTTGCCTCTGGACAATCAATGCTCTGTAGGATGATGACGTGGCATTTTAGCATCTCTTCACCATTCACAAGTTGCTGCTGATATTCTATACACTTTGTAGCTGTGTCATCCAGCTTGGTGGACATGGCTGCAACCTTACTCAACTTGCAACCAGCAGGGTCATCGCAAAAAGTGCTATGGATGAGATCCTGGAGCTGTTTTTGCACTGTGCCTAGCTCAATGTATGCACCTCCCTCATGCTGATAAAGGCAAGGGATAGATATTACCAACGTTCTTCTGAAGTTGATAACACCTGCTACAATCTGTCGGTACTTGATCAATTCCACAAAATTGGCATTATAGGCTTTCACCTTGTATGCCAGTTGTTCTTTCCAAGCGAAAAGATGTCGCTTGTTCTCTATAGTGGTAACTGATTGGTACGCCAGTTGTAAATCAGAGATCATGATCTCATCCCCAAGCCTCTTCTCTGCTGCCTTTTGCTCTGACTATTGAATCTCTGCGCGGAGTTCATGAGCTCTGTTCCTTAACTGGTATAGTTCTGCTAGTATACACCGTCCTCTGTTGACAAATTTTTCCACTTGATTCCTCTAGTGTTTTGCATATAAGATTAGCTGGTGATGATTTTGCTCCACGGGGAGGTCTAGCATCCCTCGTGGAAAAGCAGAGAAGTTTGGTGTACTGTGCATCAAGCTATATATGTACAATCTCAACTGCTGGTTTTCAGCCTTTAAGGCTGCTTTGTCTCTGCCGTCCTTAGCCATTCTTTCTTGAACACTCACTGATGCAATTCCAAGGAGGTCTGCCTCCACTTGACGAGTGGTCTTACCGAGGTTGACCTTCGACAATGTGAAGTCATCAACCTCTATCTTGTGTGCATTCCTGTCCTTAGGCGGCACAACTGTCTCTATGATAACTTCATTGTCATCATTCCTTCCTACATGGACCTGCTTCTTCAACTTCTTTACTGGCACGTCTTGAGGGACATGGTCAAATTTCGTGAAGTCAAGCTAGTAGGATGGCCTTTCTCTCTTCCTTCCAAGGAGGTTCTCAAGCCAAGATGAATCCTAACTAGCCTGGTTGGAAGGAGGAATGTTAGGCCCTTGAATGCTTGACGAATGAGATTGTGCCGCAGTATCTTGTGGTGAAGAGTCCAAGTCAATGGGGACTGGTGATTGCTGCGATAGTGGTGAAGTAGGAGGTTCTGCTTCCACCACTAGCACTATATCAGCTGCAGTTCCATCATTGGCTCTGTCTCAGCTGTGATTGTCTCAATCACTGGCTCAACTGCAGCTGTTTCCATGACTGTCTCAGGTATGATTGTGGCTAACTCCACATGTATTTCTTGCGGATTTGTGTTAGCAATCTGTATTCTTCCCCTTGTGTGCCTTGACATTCTCATTCCTCTGGGAGGGTTACTCCATTGCTTCTGTCTGGGCTTCTTCCTTGACGTGGAAGGTAGTGAAGGATGAACCGGTGGCGGCTCTGTGCGGGGAATTACTACCTTGTCTTCTTATTGTCCAAGTAGAGTTGACTGTTTCTGACAACCCTACTTGTTCTTTCCTCTATAGATGTACTCTCCTTGGCATACCAATCCACTTTTCCAAGTGGTTGTGAGTCCACTTGATCCACGAAGAATGAGGGAAGAATAACTTCAACATCATCATCGGATAAGCCTTCCATATCTTCTGACATGAAGTTAGCAATTTGTGGAAGTCTAAACCGGCTGTAGTTGCATCTTTGTACATCAAACTCATCTTCATAGTTGACCCAATAGTCCTCCATGGAAGATTCGTGTGAAGATTGTTGCTCAAGGTGTGCGGCATAGTGACCCTGAGGATCATACAACCATCTCTCAATGAGGTACTTAAGATTAAGTCTCACCATTTTGTGGTCTATGGCCTTGGCATCAACCGCTGCCTTGCACCTGTATAGTCCCATCTCGAAAGGAAAGTTCGCAGCCATTTTGCGTTTGAGGCGCATATGAGAATGAATTTTGGACAACTACCGCAAGAATTCCATGAAAACCACCCTATCTGAAGGATAGCGGGCAACATGGCAGGATGACTGTTGTATCCATATACGCGTATGTAGGTGAAGGTGGGGAATTGGATGAACCAAATCCACCCAGTCCACCATCGCCTCCTTGGCTGCTGCTGATATGCATATATGCATCTCATGGTCAAGGTCTTTGACAGTGTGCATTATGAAGAGATCATTCATCTACTTGAAATGTCTTTCTGCTAGAGTGAACTCAAGTCACGGGAAATGCTCATGGACTTTTTTGCACACCTAAGGTTCCCACAGTGTTTAATGCTTTGAATTGGCCTTGGAAGGCAATCAGGTATACAAGATATGAGCGCATGTGGAACCTGTGAGACTCTAAGAACCCGGTCATCTGCTTGTGGAATGTATCACTGGTGAGGGCGGGCCAATCATAATGCTCTCTTTTGCTTACAATTTTAGCGATGATGTAGTACATCCACGACTGAAATTGGTTTCCCTTCTCCTGTCTAGTGATACAGTTGAGTAACATGATCATCACTGCATACTCATCTCAGAACTCTCCATGCCCTACATTCTTGGGCAAGTTGACCTTTTTGCTTTTTAACCATTTTTCTGCCATTCTCTTCTGGCACTTATCTTTTGATACTTTGAATGCCTTTTCGCATTCTCTCACAAATATGACCACATTTGTCGGATATGGTGGAATAGAAAGGCATTTTTCAACATCCTTAGGCTTAAGGCTGCATACCACTCGCCCATCCACTAATCGGATTTCTCGTGTGGTAGGGTTGTAATGCCTAATGCAAGCAATTACAAACTCCACACTTTGTAATATGATGGAGAATGATGCAGCCTCAAGCAATCCAAATTTTTCGATGTTTTGTAATGTGCACTGGTCTATTCCTTCCAACCCTTCTGAGTTGACCTCTGGGTTTACTTGATGTAGATCGGTGTCGATTGTTTTTAGAAAATCATGAACCAAGACCGTTTTGGTCTTGTAATTGACTTGGGAGAACTGCATTCTAAAAAACTTAAAGATCAACTGTGCACACGATGTTGTTCAGACAACTACTGAGAAACCCCTAAAAATAGCATCTGCCAAGAAGTATTTTTCCGGAAAAATCTGACACATGGGTTTTGTTCGAGCTTCAATGCCGAACAAACCCAGTTTGTTTGATTTTCAGATTTGTGACTTTTTTCGGAAAATCCCTAAAAATAGGGGCAGCAAGTTTGCTGTTTTTGGAAAAATTCAAGAAGTGGGTTTTGCTGAAAAGCTGTGCTGATCTCAGATTTGTGATTGCCTGCTGTTTTCTGGGACATGCAAGAAGATCTAAGACAAGGAAAGAGGAAAAAGACAAGAAGAAGATTGGAAGTTATCAATAGTCTTTCTGGAAAATTATGCCTTTTGATGCAACCTCTAATAAACTGTCCTTCTATACAATTGATCTTCAAAAATATGGAGAACGGTGAAAACCCCTCTGTCAGATCTTGAAAAGACATCTTGGAGAGAAAAATGTTGTTCTTGGCTTCAACTTGCAAAGAAAGATAATGAAATGTGACGCCTAGGCTTGACTTATAATGATTTGTGTTTGAATGCATCAAGTTTGGGCGCCAACTCATGATTGAGGAGTTAATTAGCCTGATCTGGAGTTCCTAACACTGATTTTCACCAATTTGGGGACGTTTAGACATGAGAAGGCTTCAAAAAATCCTAACTGTAGTCAATTGAGTCTCTTTTTGACTTTAGGCATCCCTTTGAGGACTTGAACACTTTTTTCATTATTTTTCATGGTGAAGTGCCTCTGTTCGATCCTCGATTCAGGTTGCTTAGTTGATCTTGAGATGTTGCTGATAGATCCATTGCTGAGATGGAACAACTCTGATTAAGTGTGCTCGGGGGCTGTAAAGCTCAAAACCCGAATTTGATGCCTTAAATTCAAGGGCGCCTTTTGCTAGCAGGGGCGCTTTTAGCTTTAGACTTAGTTTCTTGAGTGTTCTTCAATTCCTCCATTTTGACCCTCCGTGCTTTGATCTGAGATCACTGCTAATTGATGAGTCTGATGATCTTGCTGAAACACGGGATGAATAACCAGTTCAATCCCTGAAAGGATGACTGGCTTCGTGAAGCGTGAAAGTTAGTTTAAGCACTTCAAGAGCATGGGCACCCCTAGCTTGTAGGGGCACTTTTGGCTTTTTGACTTGTTATTTCCATGTTGCAAACCTTCACGAACGGTCCTAGTTTGATCTCTGTCGTCAGGTGTTTGATCTATCTGTTGTCTTTGCTGATGGTGTCATTGTTGAGATTGATCGTAATGGAGAAGATCATCCTGGAGGTCACTGAGCTTATAGACTGCATCCGATTGCCCAAAAGGTTGGGCACCTATTTCTAGCAGGGGCGCTTTTCCTTAACACTTAGACAATTTCTCCATATTCATCATTTAGGCCTTGCCTTTGGTGTTTTCTGTTTGATCTCTGCCTATGAGTGTTTGACAGGTCCTGTGAACGTGTAGTTGGATTGATCGAGAAGCTGAGAGAGAGCTGAATAGATGCCTTGTAGAAAGCAGTTGTTGAAAACCTGATCAGGTGACTCAAATTCAAGGGCAACCCTGGCCTGTAGGGGCGCTTTTGCCTTGGTTGTTTGTATTTCTTTGATGATACGTGCCTTCAACATCTCCTGTTTCTGCTTCCGTTTTTCGGTGACTGTTGGATCAGGTGATCTTGCTTGACGATGCGTCGGAAAGCCAACAACAACACGAAGAAGATGACTGCCTTGGTGAAATTTGATGACTGTCTTTGACCCACTAAATTCAAGGGCGCCCTTGGCCAGTAGGGGCGCTTTTAGGTGCAGTTTCATCATTTTCATTGAAAATCTTCATCTCCTCGCGCTTTGCGTTCGTCGTGCATTGTGACTGATTTGATCATTGTTGTTGACGACGCGGATGCGTGCATCCTAGCAAACATCTCCATCGTTTTGTGTGTACGGGTGTTGGAAAAATGACTAAGGCATTTGACTGCATAGCCTCCTCTTGGTAGCAAGGCATGCATTCTCCAGACTTAGCCAATTTTCAGCATTTTTCACTTTTGAAAATCCCCTCTGTTGCAAAGCATCTTTTCAAGCATTTTCTCCATGAATTCTTCATTGAAGCTTTTGAAGCTTAGATTTCAGCACCTGGTACTGGCCATTCTGCCATTACTGGCTGCGGAGGTCCTAGCATTCTTCCTGAAAAATAAAAATAGACCCACCAGAGTAAAACAAACTTTTTGGTGATTTTGACTTGACTAGTGTGATCGTGAAGTCAATTCATTCTATCAAAATCATTTTCAATCAATTCTGGAAAGGTCCTATTTTTAGGGGTTTTCCTAAAAATAGGGGTTTGAAACCCTAATTTTCAAATTTTCAGAATTTTGCAGGTATCTTTCTTGACACAAACCCACAAAAACCTTGTGTTTTGTTTGACCTAAAACATACTTTTGACAACATTTTTACATGATCTAGATCATTTTAAGAAAAATGTCTCTTTGAAGCAAAAATTTATTTTGGTTACAACATGTTGCAAGGCTTTAAAAACTTCCAACCAAATGTATTTCGCAGCCAAGAAACAAATCTTGACTGGTATTCAATATTTTCATTTAGAAGGATGGGAAAATCTTGTCTCAAGATCAAGGATCTAGTGGCCCTAAAACCTCAATATTTTAATTCTACTTTCCATACGATGAAGCAACAATTGTAGGGAGGTTGGTTTTGGATAAAGATGCCACCTAAATGGGAGCATAGCCAAGGTGCTGAAGTGTTAGACAAAACACCTCAAAGAAATGTTATTTCATGGAATGCAACGATGCAAAATTATGCGCAAATATGGATTTTTTGAAATGAGTTTTGAAGCTTTTAGGCAAATGCAAATGAGAAGTCTAATGCCCATTCCACTACCTTTGCAAGCATGAGTTTTCAAACAGAGCATGAACATCCATTAAAGCATAAATGAAAAAGTATGTGAACTGTTTAGCATGATGCAATGATTGAGTAATATGCACATAATGGATTAGTTGAAAACTCTTGAAACTTTCAAGAAAAATCATTTGGCAGGTGTAATGCCAAATTCCACAATCCTTATTGGCATTCTCCCTACGTGTGGCCGAATGGAAGCATTGAAACAGGGTATGGACATCTATCAAAGCTTGTAGAGTAGAGGAAATTTGTTAGATGATGAAGCTGCATTTGATTCACAGGGTCAAGTCAACAGTGAGGATATTTTCTGTGCAAAATGTAGGTCAAAAGACTTGTGTCCAGATAATGACATTGTCCTTTGTGATGGGGCATGTGATCGTGGGTTTCATTAGAAATGCGTTGAGCCTCCTTTGGCAACTGAAGACATTCTTCCTGGGGATGAAGTTGGCTCTGCCCAGGGTGTGACTGCAAACTTGATTGTGTCAATGATTACTTGGGCACAAAATTTGAACCCGAGGATACTATGACATTCATCAGCTTGTCTGTTCGAATGACGATGATCAAATTGCTACTAAATTAGTTGCTACATTAATACGGTGTTATATTGGACTCGAGATGATGTTATAAAAAAGAGAGAAGAATTTAAAGATTCACTAAAGCAGTTACAAGGAAAGCATACCGAGAATTAAAGAGAAGTTGAAAGGCTTTTTATTCCAAAAGGAAAGAAATATTTTTATTTCAAGAAACAGTTACATAGGCGTATTTCCTTAGCAAGCATTCTAGCTCTGATTCTGTAATGTCCCCCACGATTTTTGAAAATTGGGAAACGGCACGAAACGCGTCCCCCTTTCGTCAAAGTAAAAAATGTTTTGATTTTTGACAAATTAAATAAAAATTGCTTGATAAATATTAAATGTTAAATATTTCATTATATTTGATAAAACATTTAATTTTTAAACAAACTATTTTAATTTTATTGTCAAATTAAATAAAAATTGCTTGATAAATATTAAATATTAAATATTAAATAATGAAATATTAAATATTAAAAAATGAAATATTAAATATTAAATGTTTTTAATATTTGATAAAAATGTTTTATCCCCATTCGAATGGCATTAACTAAATAATAAAATATTATTATATTTACTTTAGTCGTTCAACCTAAAATTTAAATGATATTGTTGTTAGTGTTTACCTTTATCTTTATATTGCTGTTATACTGCTGTTATATCGTTGTTATACTGCTGTTATACTCTTTATCTATGCACATATTGTTATATTGATATTGTTGCACATATTTGATATTTCAAATTGCTCTCAAATTGCTCTCTTTCTCTCTCTATATATAATATATTTTTAAAAATTCATGCATATATATATATATATATATTGAAAAATTCCTATATCGCCATCCCCCCACCGTCCCCAAAAATCTGCCCTCGGACTGCCGTCCCGAAACTTGTCCCCTACCGTCCCCTAGTCCCTGTCCCCGAAACACTGTGGAACATAGAAAATAAAAATAAAAATAAATAAATAAAGGAAGTCGGCCTTGTTAAGGTTTCTTTTTGGAGGGCTATAAAAGAAAGTAAAGTGCAAGTCATTTGGGGTATCCATTCATATCGAATCTCGTTTTGGAGATTCTTCTCTTTGGCTGCAACCCTGGTTGGGCTTCATTCCAAGGACGAAAACCCTTGTGAATGTGGTGAGTTGGATGAAACCCTAGCTCACCTTGTGGAGAACTCATGACGGAGTTCGAATTGCACTTCATTGGAGACATTGGAGATTTGGAGCATCATCGCATAATCAAATTTGAAGACCAGATTTGGAGCAGAATCATTGTGGCATTTTGTGAGTAAATTGCTTTAGGGTTTTGCCCTAATTTGGAGCACAACTTTGGAGCAGACTTGAGCACTCACCTTTGGAGGGCGACTTTGCATATTTGGAGCAGGAGACCCTAAGCACTTACCAAGGAGGAATTTGGCCCATCTAGGGTTTGGTATTTGAAAACTATTTTGCATATATTTGGTATGTATAATCATAGTTTCAGATCTGATTTGTAGAGCAGAAATCTGGGCATATGTCTGGCATGTTTGAGCCCATGAATTCATTGTAAATTCAGTCCAGAATATTCAATTTGTAATAGAAGAAGTTATCTACAGAAAATCAGATTTGTATGTTGCATTTGGATGCCCTATTGTGTGTTTTTATGGTGGATTTCATGTTTGATATGAATATCGATTGGTAGCATCATTTGGCATGTTTATTTGTCATATTTGGGCACTTGTATGTTCACTGTGATATTTTGTTTGAAACAAGAAAATACAAATCAGAATTCAGTCCCAGGGTTTGAGCAGAAAACTAAATTGGAAAAGTGCAGAAATATAAATCAGAAATCTAGGGCATAAATCAGAGATTTTAGGGCAGATCCCATTGGGGAAATTACAGATTCCACTTAATGCAGTCAAGACCAAAGTGCCTTATCAGACAATCCAATCTTGCAGCTAGCATAACACCAAATTCACAAAACAGTCCAACTCCATTACAAGCAATCTAATATCCACAATCACAAGAAGTTTAAAATTACACTGTGTATGGCAACTACTCATATTCATGGTGGCTTTAATTTTCCATTCATCTCTGTGCATAGCAGGTTTTCCACCTTCCGGCCTTCATTTCTCTCTGTTCTAATCCCAAATTTCTTCTGCCAACAACCTCTTCAAAACAGTTACTATTGCTAACATATAATTCTCGTGCAAAAGTAGTTCAACCATCTCTCTGAGTAGTTCAACTATCACCTTCCATCCATCATTTTGTCTTCTTATGTGGTTTGCTTGAGCTTTTGTTCGTCCCTGAGAGTTTTCCATCTCAAAGGGAACGAGGAACCAGTCACCCTCTAGGCGGTTCCGATTTCCTTGGGCACCTTTCTTTTATTATGTTTTCCATTGCCCCTCAATCGGAGGTTATGATCCCTTTAGGAATTGACAACAAGCATTTTTTTGGAGGTTCCTTGTCAGAGGTTTCAAGCCTAGTGGGAATCGACACCAAACACTCTTTCAAAGGTTCCTTGTCTTCCAGTCTTGTTAGGAATTAGAAATCAAGCACTGCCTCCTTAGGAACTTATGAAATGTCTTTGTTGCTTCTGTCAGGGGTTTTGACCCTTTTAGGAACTGGGTACCAAGAACTTTATCAGGGGTTCCTACCCCATCGGAAACCACTCAAACTCATAAATACTTCACAACCTTTTAGTTGAGATTCCAACGTCATTAGGAACCAAGAATTGGGCTCCTTATCGGAGGTTCCTATCATTTTAGGAACTTCCAAAACATATAACTTATCTCTTTATTGGGACTTTAGCTATGTTCCACGTCGTTTCCGGGATGGGGATGACAGGGGACGTGTTTCGGGGACGACGGGACGAGGGCCATTTTTTGGGGACGATGAGGGGACGACAATATATATGAAATTTATGTATATATATATATATATATATATATAGAGAGAGAGAGAGAGAGAGAGAGAGAGAGAGAGAGAGAGAGAGATCTCTACAAGTTAATAACACTAGTATAATAGTAGCAATATAACATGACAATGTTAAAATGATGTTGGATGATGTCTATAGGAGAGAGAGAGAGAGAGAGTCAAATCTCTACAAGTTAATAACACTAGTATAATAGTAGCAATATAACATGACAATGTTAAAATGATGTTGGATGATGTCTATAGGAGCTTGCATGCCAACCACATTCCTAAAATAAATTGTTTGTACTTCTCACACAATACCACATTGTACCAAACCATGGCAAATGTACCTTTAATCTCTTTTGCACTCTAATACCATATGAAGAATTTTGAATTTTGATGCTTTTTTGAATAATGAAACATTGAAATAAAAAATCCAAATTATTTTTGTTAATATTAACTGCTATATAACTTGTATCATTAACTATGAATCTGAATCATGATATATTTATTGCTGTTATACTACAGTTGTTGCTGTCACTGCTGTCATGATTAATTTAATTGTTATATTCCTGTTATAGTGCTGTCATGATATATTTATTGCTGCTGTTATAATGCTGTCATGTTACATTGCTGTTATAATGATGTCATAATATATTTAACAGTCTTTTTTTTAATGTTATGAACGATTATTTTTAATAACATTATTAAAAATTGATTTTCAATAGGGGATGCCTGGCTGTTCTTGAGACGGTTAGGGGATGTCTCAGACAACCCCAGCTGGCTAGGTGTCCCCTATGTGCTTCCTGCCGTCCCCGATTTTGGGACGTGTTTTAGGACGTTTCCACATTTTCCAAATTTGGGGGGGATGGCTAGGGGATGTCCCCTAACGTCCCCCCATGCCTGAAATGCCTCAGGGGATGGTGACAAAGGTTTGAGGGGTGGGGACGTGTCCCTGTGTAACAAAGGACTTTAGTTATCGAGGTTCTCGATAAGAACATGAAGCATCAAAACTTAGAAGAAAATGAGAAGAAGTTGGACCTTACACGCCGATTGGGAAGCTGTCAAAGCCAAACCAAGAATTAGAAACTTGTTGGAGCTAAACAAGGATCTGAGAGCCAAGCACCTTGATTGGTTCTTGGTGGAGGCAAAACCTCTAATCAGCCATAACTCCTTCATTTCACATCCAATTTCCTCCAAACTTGACTTGGCAATATCCTTTTGGTTCCTCTACAAGATGATGCCTTGAATTTGACCAATTGTGAATCTAAAATTTTCTCTTGAAGCAAACCACCAAAAACTAACAAAAACACAACAAAGTTGAATTGACAAACCTAACATATTTTTGGGTGACATAGGATTGCTTGTGAGCCCGAATGCTCTTGCATCAAATCTTGATTTCTTGAACTCACTACCACTGTTAAAATTCCTTTTCGATAAAGTTGACATTCTCCAAGAATTTGGGAACTTTCCAAGAATGTTGGAATGAACCAAAAAGGGACATTAGAAAAAAGTAGAAAAACATAAAAAAGAGAAAAACCTACCATTTTTTTGTTTTAAAGGCATTTTGATAGTATGGAAATAGAGAGAAAAAAAATTAGAAGAGAGATCTAGGGTGGCAACCCCTAGCATGGTTGAGGGTCAAAGCCCCTAGCATGGTTGAGTGGCAATGTCCCTCATGGGGGTCTAGGGGCAGTGTCCCCAGCAAGGTCCATGGGCAGCGCCCTTGGCATGCTCCCTATCATGATATAGGTCAGGGTTGAGGGGTGAAGTCCCTACCACCAAGCTCAAATTAAAGTATTTAAAACCCCATAGACCTTTATGGGCATTCCATTTTTCATAATTTTAATGCTTTAAACCAAGCCCCAAAATTCCTCCAAACTTTTCAAAATATGCTTGACTCACACTTTTAGATTTGACTATTGTCAAATATTTATTCCTTTTTTAATTAATAATTATACAATTTAATAAGATAATATCATTACAACTTTCAATTATAATATTAGAAACATATAAGATCTTGAAACCCTATCACTTAACCTACAAACGGAATATTTAGAACCACTGAAACCCTAAATAAATTTAAATCCAATGATTATGTTTCACACAAAATTTATTCAATGGAAAAGAGCCTAAACTCCATTTATTTAACAATTAACTTGAAAATGAATATCAATGAATGTAAATAGAGGTTTCCAAACAAGGTAAAATAACTCTAAAAACAACAAAAAAATAAGTGGTCAGCATTTGTATGGGAATGAGTATGGGTTCAGGGCCTCAAGTATGATTAACGTGTATATATATATATATTCTCATGACTTGTATATACATATTAAAATCTATACTAAAAATATTTGTAATTTGCAAATATAAGTAAGAAGATATATAAATATTCATAAAATAGTACATATACAAAAGAAAAAAAATAGAATTAAAAAAAAATGCTTATAATTCATTTCTTTGAAATGAATTAAAAAAAAGAAGATTTTTTGCAACAGTTATAAAAAAACGCTTTTATTTTAACAGTAATAAAAAAAAAAACGTATTTTTTTTTGCAACAGTTAGGTTCTTAAGTTTCTTAGTGTTTTAACTTGTTGAAGTTTGTTTAATTGGTGACTCTACATTAGTTAATATAAGAGCTGTGGTTGTTTGAAAAGTGTTAATGGTGAGAAGCAGAATTTGTTTAATGAAAACTAGTTGGAGGTTTGAGTTCCCTATGGGCCTAATTTTCCATTTCCAATATCTTTGGTTTTCAATTGTACCATGCTGATGAGGGGACTGCTATAGCAAACTTTTAACAGACATAAATTATAAGTGAGATAATGGCTTTGTGAGGATATACCAGGAATTAGAGAGTCCTTTTTTTAATTGTAGCTTATTGGTATTAGTGTTGCTGAGTGTAGCTGTCTAAGTTGAAGATTGCTGAGAGTTGAAGTTATTTTGTATTGGTTGCTGAGAGTTGAAGTTATTCTGTATTGGTCTATGAAGTATTAACTTGCAGGTTTGCTCCCCAAATTTGTGTTAGTTTCTGTGAAGGGTTGAAGAATAGCAAAAGAATTTTGGTATATGTTCAATAGGTCATCCATCCAGAATGGAAGAGGAGAGAGTTGCAACTCTATTTTAGGGTTGTGGTATGGTTGTGGATCTAGATATGGAGTTATATCATAATGTAAGAAAGAGGATAACCAGAGTGGAAGAAAATATAAGACAAAGGCAGAGGCAGAAGCTAATAAAGGACCAACAAAAATAGTTGCAAAAAGCTAGAATTTGAGCTGGAGTTATGGTGCATGTTGGAGTATGAGACACACAATCATAAAAAGGCAAAGAAAAATAAATTTACAGCGAAGACACTAAAGAGTTGTGAGAAGGTGAAAAAGAGTGGTGAGGATAAATACTCATTTTGTGAGCAAGAGTTATATTCAGAGAGGAAAGAAATGGAGGCAAGGATTAGCCAAGGGAAATAATCTTTAGAACAAGGAAAAATAAAATCCCTTGAATAGTTGGCAGAAATATTAGTGGATAGAAGACCTTTAAATGTGATTTTCCAAGAGTTTCAGAGAGAAGATATAGATGAATGGGGTGCAGATGAAGAGATTGATGAGTTGGATGGAGTTATCAAGTTGTGTTACCCCAAAGAAGGGGAAGGCATTGAAGATTACAATGCAAAAATGGGAAGAGTTGGAAGACTGTGATGAAGAGGAATGCAGCCTATCACAAGAGGAGGCCCAGGACGTTGTAGTAGTGGAAGCAGTCCCCAGTTAGGGAGGAAGCTACAACAAAGATGGAGATTTTTGTAAGCCCATGTGATGAAGTGTTATTGAATTTAGAGAACACAACCAGCTAGAGGGATTTCTAGAGAATCCCATGATTAATGAAAAGAGAGAAGAAATGGATCATCTCTTTCTTGGAGAAGAAATGAGGATGATTGAGAGAGAGAGCAGAGAAATGTTCATTTGCGGTACAAAGGAGGACAATACAAAGAATGCAATTAAGGAGGACAATGTAAAAAATGAATTGTCTTGTGAACAACATCACATCAAGCTAGGAAACAAAGGCCACCTCACAAAATATAAAATGGAAAGCATGTCTAAATGGCATAATTTATGTATAGGTGCAATAGAAGGTGGTACGAGTGATGCAAATAACAGTGACGATTTTTGGTGGAGGAGGACAACTAATTCCTTCAAGGAACTAGGAAAAGAGAAAAAACACGAATTGGCAGATGAGGATGATTCTTGATCCAACAAGAAGTTGGAAGCAAAAGAAGAAAAAATGTGTTGTGAATATGGTGTTCTACCTAACTAGCTCACTTAGTAGGTCTTATTCACATGTTACGTTGACGTAGGTCTAGAAGTCTTAGTTGTCATGATAAGATCTTATGTTATTTACTTCTTGTGTCCTAGGTCATTTAATATTTGTTATGTTAGTTGTCTCATGTTATAGGATTAAGACATGTCATGATCTTGTCTAATCTTATCTCACACCTTGCCTTTATAAGCAAGACTCTTCTTGCATCTTGCAAGGCATATCAAAGGCATCTTGATCATCTTGTATCATATTGTATTCTTGTTTAGTGGAATGACATCTTTTGTTGTCGCTTCTCTCTTATGTGTGTAGAGTTTATTTAGTGTTGCAGATTTATGATCTTGGTTGCATCCTGGTTACTCACTTCAACATGGTATTAGAGTGCGAGTGATTCCAACAATATGATGGTTTGCAAAAGTATTTGATTTGGTTGAAGGGAACACCCTGACTTAGTTCTTCAAGTCTAAAGGATGGTTTTACCACATAGCCCAAACTCTACCTGGATATTTGATGCATTAGCACCTTGGAATAGTAACAATCCTGCATCACAAAAATAAAATAAAAAATATTGCAATAGTTAGGTTCCTAAGTTTCTTAATGTTTTAACTTAAAGTTTGTTTTAATATAAATTAGCTTTGAATTATCTGTAAATATAATGTTTCTGATATTATCCTGCATACTGTGTTACTGAAAATGTTTCTTTCCCCTCTGCACTACTGCAGTTGTTAACATTTATTGAATTGATTTGTGCTGAGCTGAGGCTTTCCCATGAAAATGAGATACTTTGAATATCATAATAAAAACAATGCAGCAACTAACCCCTAGCTTCGTTATATAGAATATCTATATATTAACCCTTGGACCTTGGCATATATAGTATATGGCATGCATAAACCCTACCATGTGGATAATATGTTTGGTGCAAAAAATCCAGTTGAAATCTGTCGAAAGAAATGTTGAAATTGTGCAAAAGCCCTAGTGTGCAGAAAAAAAATGTTGAAATCATGTTTAATCACAAAAATGGGGTTTAAATCCATCAAATTTGCCAGTCAACGATTTATTTAGCAATCACAATTTTAACAGGGAAAAAATCGAAAAGTATGCTGTTCCATGATCAATCGCAAATTTTTCACGATTTTTGCTTCATTGCTCTTGTCCATGGAAGAGTGGATACCTTCATTTATTATTCCCAGTCTATTTTGAACCTTAATTTCCTTCCATGTTGGAATATCTTGGGCTTTTACGTATATTGCAATTGTTTTGAGATTTTTGGCAATTACTACTTGGCACTTGCTGTTATATCTGTTTTACTCTCTCTGGAAGGCTCAAATTTAATATGTAAATTGGTTAGTTTCAATCAAATTCTAATACTTTATTTTCTTTATTATAAAGTATCATGAAGTATTAAATTTGCTCTGCCTGATTGCTTGTAGGGTCTTTGATGCTGTTCCTTTTCCCTTGGAATCATTTCCTTCATTATATGTGATGGATGAATAATAACTAGCACCAGTTATAAAGCTTTGCATGCCCATTGCAAGCAATGCAAAAGGTGAGTGATGATGTTTGTATTCAAGGTCACATCTGCTATTCATTATCCTCCTGGTATTTGTTATTGAAGCAAATGGATCAACATATTAGCTGTGGTTGTATTATTCATTGATAAATTCAGCACTCATTGGAGCTTGTGATGTTACTTAAATATTTGGTTGTTTGAAAGGAATCAGATGGCAAAAGGGTGTCGTGATTGATTCAAATGGCTTGATATGAGTTTATGTTAGGATAGGTTCTGTAGTGCATAATGTCTCATGTGGCAATAGTACACAAAGCACAACTAGATAGCAAGTTTTATTGTGTTACTATAAATGAAAATGAAGCCATAAATTAATTCAATTTCACGCTGCCAAGAATGCCCTTGATGATGCTACTTAACAGCGTTGTATTTGATTTCTAGTTTGATGGAGCAGTTTGGAAAAATATTTATGCTTAAACCTCTGTTAATTGGAAGACTTTTATGGGCCACATTGGCGTTCTGCTTCCATAGCTTTATATTGGGTTCCTATTTAAGAGTGGTTACTTTACCTGCTGGAGATAAGTCAAGGGCTGGTAGATTTTCTAAGCATCCAAGTTTGCCACTGAAGTTTTGAAGGTCACGGGAAACAACTGTAAATTAATCTGAATATCATCAAATGTATTTATCTTTCAAAGATCTCATTTTCCATCCATTTGTGGTAATTACATTCTTTGCAGCGCCATGTTTACAAAGTTCATGAGCGAACAGGCTCAAGCTTGCCCTCCTTGAATCCCTTTGTAGGTTTTTGTAGAATGATAATGAATTCTTCAAAACGCATTCTGCTAGTAATTAGAATTGGTAAAACATCATGATATTTGTCAGCCTTGCTATTTGCCATTTTCAATTGATTGATTGAACTCCAGTTTGCACAGTGAAATTCATCTTATTGCCTGTGAGCAGGCAACATGTAGATTACGGTAGGGAAGATATGTTGTCTAACGATCATACAATTATCTTTATATTTGTTTGAAACAATCCTGGATATGTTGTACGATAACCAAAGCATTGCCTTCATATTGTTTTGAAACAATCCTTGGCAGTTCTCTTTGCATGTAAACTAAATTGATAAATTAGTTGCCTAGCAGGCTTCCCCTTCTTGCAAAGCTCTATCTTGAAAGGTGATTATTTATCAATATTCCAGCTTCTTAAATTGTATTTTGGTAAACTCTTCCATCAAGTATGTTTGCAAAGTGTATATGTAAAAGAAGGTTTTATCTTTGTTGGTAAAATCTCGATGTGGATGGCAAATTTTGACACGTACATGCCATACAGAATACCTTTGGAAACTTTAATCTCATGATATGTCCTAAGAAATAATCAACTACACAATTTTTGGTGATGAGAAAAGTTTATAAAAGGGACATATTTTTGCACAAAATTATTTATAAAAAAATAGTGTTGATATGGTTGTAATTATGTTAAGAGATGTAATTACTGTGGCAGAAGAAGGTTGTAATGGTGTGAATGTGTTAAAAAAACTGTTTGATAGCCAATATATTTAAAAAACAAAATATATTTATTATTTGTAGTGGATCTCCAGAAAACAATTTATATTTTATGTGAGTAGAGTTTACATAGAAGACTAAAAGTATTGACATTATACGGACTTTAGATAACTCCATATTTTATGCTATAGATTTCCTTTCAATTTTTTTTAAAGAAGGTAATGGATGAATAGTTGAATTGGGCTTGGTTACTAATTAGTGAGTATGGGCATACAAGTATTCATTCCTATTTGTGCTCATTCCTAGGAATTGGTCTTGATCCATACTTCTTTCTTGCTTCAGGTTAGATTCGTAGTTGTGAAAGTGATTAAGATCACTCATCACTTTCACACTTGTGAAATAACCATTTTAATTTTAAAATTCAAATCTTAATTTTGTGCCAACTTGACTTATTCATATGATTGTTGTGTATCAATTTGACGTGAAAGCTAGATGCTATATTTAAAGGGCTAACTCTAGTTCATTGTAAATATTATACTAGATACAATCTCCTAGTGGCATTCTAATAGTTATCATTTATTTCTTGCACACATTATTAGTAGCATAGAATAAGAATATTTGCATCACAAAAACATCTAGGACTTCTTTGATGTTTGAGAGTGTTGCCCTTGATTTTCATTTAATAGTTGGATTGGGTAGAACCAATTTTTGTGTGGGAATAGACTAAGGACATCAAGGCAAGCCTAAAGTAACATTTTGAAATTAATAGAAGTTGAATTTGCATGCATAAAATGGATTTGCAAATAAGATTAGATCTGTAGTTATAGAAGTGATCCAAGGTGATAGGCATAGTGTTCATTGATTCAAAAGTAGTTGTCCAAGCATCCTTTATGTTTTTCGCTTTCTAGCCAAGGGTGATATATATATATATATATATATATATATATATATATATATATATATATATAGTGAAGCAAAGTAAAACATAATTTGGCTGAAATTGTGCAAGAAATTGAGGGACAAAACATAGACAATATCCTTGGCAAGAAGTTTTAACATAAATAAGCTTGTGGAAAAAACATCGACAAAAGAAGATTGTACACTATGTTGAAAATGTTGGAGGAAGGAGGGATTCCTTTGTGCTCCAACAACTTACCAAAAGATGAGGAAGGAGGTATAATTTTGAGCAAGGCTGTGAATAAAGTGGTAGAAGATTAGCATAAGGGGGGAGGAAGGAATATCACACATGAAGCCTCCTTCCCAACATTAACTTTAAGGCGGGAAAATATGTCGCAAATATTGTTATTTCAAATGATTTAGTCAACTTGACAATTGCAGAATCGAGAAAAAGTAGGAGTTCCCAAATTTGTGGGTATCTGGCCTATGTGGGAGCGAGTTTAATTTGAATGGGCTAGAAATGATGGGACTATTTTCTATTTTCATTCTTAGGTGTTTATGCAGATTACTTTTTAGTTAGCGGTAGATAAAAAATGCATCTTGTGTGTGGGTCCCTAGTTTATGAGCAATGTAGGGTGTATATGTGTCCTTGGATGCAAGGGTTTGAGCTTATAGTTGAAGCATTGAAACACATGCTTGTTTGGATTTGGTTATATAGTTATGAGCAATGTATGGTGTATATGTGTCCTTGGATGCAAGGGTTGAGCTTATAGTTGAAGCATTGAAACATGTCCTTGTTTGGATTTGGTTATATAAGTTGCCACAAGAATTTTGGTTAGAAGATATCATGCAAAAAAAGGGGATTTATTAGGGACCTTCACTTTTGCTTGAATACCATGACCAAGAAGAAATTGGTCTTTTATGCAAGGATTTGTGTTTCTATTAACTTGGTAGATTTGATTAATTATGTGGTGAAAATGAATTTCTTTATTCTCTTGGAGTCAATTTAGATTATGAATGCCTACATATTAAATGTTGTCATGCAGAAAGGTAGGGCACATATCAAAAAAATATATGAAGGATATTGAGTCCCTTGAGTTATCCTAAAAAATGAAATGGGTATTGGTGTGTCAAGGAGAAAAAATCAAAGCGAAGAATTAGGTGAAAGGTGTCCAACAAAACATTTCAAAGAGGGCAAAGTAGTTAATAGATTAGAGCACTCATGTTGAAGATCTCACAAGGAAGGAGGCTGTTTAAAGTTTTGAAAGGAATTAGTTGGGTCTAGTGGAAGGGTAGGAGGAACATAATGATGCTGAAGGATTTAAATTATGACACGATTTGAGTCATTGGCAAGAATTGAAGTCACAATGTGGCAAGTAGGAAATGCACTCTACAAAGAAATGCAAATCTCTCTAAGGTAGACTTAGGAGGGTATATAAGAGGCAAAAAGACATAAGTTAGTATAGCTAAATTGGAGGCCAATAATGATATTATGAAGGGGATTCATAAGTCCCTTAACAATTGCTATCATGGTTCTTCTAAGTTGGAATTTTAGGGGATTGGATGCCCTCGACAGGCACCATTGGAGAAGCAATTAGTGGAGTTACATGCTCTAGCTATCCTAATACTACAAGAAACTAGGACGAATCAAGAATCCATGGAAAGTATTTTTAAGATATAATTACCCAAAAGCTTAGGCTCAATGTCTTCAATTGACGACATTGTAAGAGGATCTGTTGTCTTATGGGATGATAAAAGTATTAAGGGTGAAGTTCTATTGGCCACACACAAACTATTCATGTGTGTATCTAGTGTTAGGGAGTATTTAAAATTCATTCTGACATATATATGGGCTTTCATTAGATGGAGATCAAACCTTGTTACAAGAAGACCTAAGCAAATTGAGGAATTTGTATAAGAATGAAACATGGGTTTTAGGAGGTGATTTATTGTCATTTTGTGCCCTGAAGTTAAAATTGGAGGTAGTCACCATGTGAATGCTAGCTCTAGGGAATTTTTAGCTTTTTGCACCAAAGAATCATTGCTCAAGGATGGTTCATGTGAAAACAAAAAGACTAATGTGACTAACATTTGGGTTAGATTGGAGAGATATATGATTTGCCTATATTGGGCTCGTTGATAGAATACCTTCTCTTTGATAGTTATAACCTATGTAGGTTGGCATGTTGAATATTTTGTATGATCTCAAACCAATTGGTTTCCCATTTAAAATGGGGTTTATGTGGCTTGAACTTCCAAAATTTGAAGAAAAATTCGATAGTTAGTAGAAAATAGAAATTAAAGGATTTGATTACGGGACTCTTCCCTTCTCATGCCTTGGTGTGCCACTTGTTGAGAGGAAAGCTTCAATTGAGAATTGTAAAGCATTAGTAGGTTAGGTGTAGATCAAGCTCTCCTCTTGGAAAGGTAAATGGCTCTCCTTGGTTAGGTGGGTCTTGATGATCAAGACTTGCTTGCCAACAATCCTTATTTTGTGTTGTTACTTTTGCAAGGCCTTGGTATAATTGTGAAGGCAATATTTGACATTTAACATAATTTTCTTTGTAATGGCATACAAGATAAGAGTCAATTTAACCTAATCAAGCGAGACCTCATTTATAGGAGAAAAAAGGTGATATGG
Source organism: Sequoia sempervirens (assembly GCA_007258455.2). NCBI lineage: Eukaryota > Viridiplantae > Streptophyta > Pinopsida > Cupressales > Cupressaceae > Sequoia > Sequoia sempervirens. The sequence continues at coordinate 291,495,510 of VDFB02047230.1, forward strand.
GATTCTAAGATTGTAGAAGGATGAACAAGGCCTTGAGGATGAAGTTGATTTGGAGAACAAACGAGAAGAGTAGGGTGGGGAATTAGGTCCTAAATTCCAAATATATTGACTATGCTCAATATGGTAGGATCTTTACCCAACCCTTCTTCCCATAAGGGTTCAACATATGCATTACTTAATAATTTGTAGGCACTTGGTGACTAGGGACCTAAGGTGGAAGGTTGGTGAGGGTTCACATGCTCCCTTTTGGGATGACCTAACTCTTAGATAAACCATTGTAGATGGAGGGCTTTTGAGCTCTCATTTGATGTTTTGGAGCATCCTTTAATAACAAAGTGAGTAATTACATTTGGGAAAAGGCTAAGGACAAATTATGGGCTAATCTCACCACTTCCTTGGAATTAATTGAGACTTTAAACCATTTGAAGGCTATGTTGTGGAAGTGGCCTCTATAGACCAGTCCTCAAGAGGATAAATCAATTTAGAATGGAGGTTCATTCAAGCAAAAAATGGTTCATTTTACCTATTTCTCCCTCAACAAAAGTAGATGTTAGGTGGTGCCATTCTTAAGAAGGAAGATTTGGATTGGTCAAGGCCTCCCTAAAGCTAATGCCTTTCTATGTTTGGTTGCGAACAAGAGGGTCTTTACTTGGGATAAACTCAAATCTAGGTGTGTAATGTGCAATGACCATGCATATAACAATGCTACTTATACATTTCGTATCTTTATGAGGGAAAAAAAATTGGTCTTGGGCACCATAAAAATGGGACAAACATTGGCTCCTTCCTAGTAACTTCTTAGAAGTGCTATTTTTGCAAGTTGTTTTAGACCCAACTATGACTAGGGAGCAACACTCGATTTCCCTACAGTTGAGTGTTGGACTTGGTGAGTTGGATCACACTTTTCTCACAACTGTGGGATTGTGGCACATTATGTATATGTTAGAGATTAGGGCTCACAAGGTTATGATGACAACCCTTGTCAAGAGATGGCACAATGAGAGATCAAAATTCATTCTACCTACTGGAGAGGCCACTATCACCTTAGAGGATGTTTGAAGGATCCTTAGGATCTCAATCCATGGTGCTAGGGTTGTTTATGATACAGACACAAGAGAGGATGTATTGGTGAGGTATTCTTGGATGATGATCTCGACATTGAGGATGGTGAGATGGATCTACAAAGAGCCATGGGGGAGATTCAACACTCTTCCTCTTGTTTTAGTTGGGGTTATCGGAGGAGTGTTTGTCCTAGATAAGAGATTTAGAGATTTTTCCATTGGATGGGGTTGAATCCTTGTGAGGATGTTGAATGAGGGCGTGGTGTTTGTATGGGGTCCTTGCATACTAGAACATCTCTATTATGACATGAACGAGGTTGTTTATTGACACAGTGCGAGTTTATCATGCAGGGTGACATTGCTCCATGTTTGGGCATGGGAGCATATTACTTGTCCTATGGGTTATAAACCACACTGCAACAAATTCCGATATGTTTATGTTTATGAGGGTGCCTTGACACATCAATGGTTAGGAGACCTAGATTACTGGAGGAGGGTCTTGGATAATATAGATATGATTGTTTGGAGGCCATGGATATTATGTGAGGTGTGGATCAATGATGCTACTAGTTTGGTATTCTCCAAATCGTTGAGGTGGTTGATTGGTTGCATGCCATGCAAATTAAAGAGGTACATTCTTGAGAGAGTCAGGTGACAGTTTGGAGAGGTGCAGGGTGGTCCTGGTGAGGAGGCCATGTTTGCTTGCACTCAGCGGGAGATTGGAGAGTGGGGCTCGATGATAGCCCCTAAGATAGTTATTGCATATTTTGAGTCTTTGGTGCCCCATTTAGTGGGCATGGGGTTCAATTGTGAGGGATGTAGATACTACACTTGATTATGACTTATGGTGGGCAATGTTTTAGCCAATCAGATTGACTCACCCAGGTGGAGGAGTGGTGAGGAGGCAAAGACGAGGTACCGATCCAACTAGGGCTTGTCACCTGCAGTAGAGGATGGAGGAGGGGATGATGGGGGAGATGGGGGTGGGGGTGATGCATGTGGTGGAGAGGATGGATAATAGGTAGGAGGTGGTGATGACAAATGGGGAGGGGAGGAGGTTATGGTAGAGGGTTGGGAGGAGGAGACAGTGGATGGGTAGATGGTGGGGATGGAGGAGATGGAGTCGATGAAGACATGGATATGGGGGTATGGCTAGCAATAGCCTTATTCAAGTGAGACCAAGATCAAACAAAGAGATATGGATAGAGGAGAGAGAGGGATGGCCTCTTAGTGTAATTGACTTAGATGACAACAAAGAGGGACAACCTCTTAGTGCAATTGACACAAATGACAGTTGAGAGAGATGTCAAGATAACTTGACGACATTAGGCGGAGGCGGCAGATGGAAGTGCAGGTGGAGTCTTCTTGTCATAGGTTAGGTGGGAGGTGAGCGTCACATATAGGAGGCTACCTATTATAGGACCCTCTATGAGATGGAGTTAACAATAGAGATGAGGGCTTCCAGTTTTACATCAAGGAGTTGGTCAAGGGCCTCACGATTGGATAGATTGGAGGGTAGATCAGTGATGGGAGGATCCGTGGGGTGACCACCATTGTCACCACCACAACCAGGACAGGGTCTTGCAGGATAGGCATCGACACAACGAACAACTCAAGGTGTACAACTAGGGGCAATTGTTCCTCCTCAACCATGCTCACTTGGACATTTAGAGGGTGGGAGTTTCCTATAGAGGAGCTTTATGTCTATGATATATATGATGTAGACACATTTTGATTTATGGTTGCGGGTTCATATATATATATATATGTATATTCATGGCTCTTGGTAGCCCTTCATATAAACATTGTATATATTGATGATGTATCATTACACGTTTATATATATATATATATATATATATATATATATATATATATATATATATATATATATATATATATATATATGAGACTTTGTTGTGTAGATGATGTTCATGATGTGATGGATTCTTATATGCATGTGATGGATCTATGCAATTTAATATATGCATTTGATGATGATTCCTATTTGATTCTTTTATGTGATGGATACATGTATGCAATGGTGATGTTTATTTGATGCTACGATATATGATGTGATGGATTATGATGATGTTGCCCTAGATAATAACGTGATGTGATGCTATGTTTTTTTTGTATTTTTTATCATGCTATGATGACCTATGTTATGATAATACCATGGTGCTATGATTGATGATGTTATATCCTAATGACGGTATGACTATGGATGTAGGATATATATGTTGTGATAATACATGATTTCTGTATGCAAGGATGTTATGGATTTTTTTGTTTGGCATGATACCTAGATATAATAGTTTTTGATTGAGGATAAAATAGGTTTTGAAGGGACCCAAAACCCTTTACAATCAAAGACAAGGCTGTAGAAAGGATAGCCTACATCCAGCCAAAAACCAACACCCAAACAAGACTAGTCATGATTTACATTTAGAACCACTCTTGTGGGAGAGGAGAGTCATGTCAAAAGAAGGCCTAGAGGGTTTTGATTTCTTGCCCTTAACTGTAATCCAACCTTCTTCCACATGCGCTGCCTTATCAAGCCAAGCCAACTCACGATTATCTTGAAGATGAATGCCTATATCTGGAGTTTTAGAGATTTCATCATTGTTCCTTTGCACAGACACAAACTTATCAGAAATGTTGCCAGATATGGAATTCGTTGCACAATCACCAAAAATGGCAGGCTGAGACCTAGTCACTTGCACAATAGGGGAAGCCTTAGCAACCCCACCATTTGAGACATCCAGAGGGGATGCCTCAAGACCCTATGATTCTGAAGCAACCAACTCAGAAAAGCTCCTATTTTGTTCAGATTTCTTCTCAACCGTATAATGTTCTTAAGAAGCGCTTTTCCACCAAGTAGCTGTCTTTTCTTTTTTCTCAAATTTGCAATGTGCAACAACATGTCCTATTTGAAAACACCTTCTGCACCGGAAGGGAATCCCTTCATAATCCAAAGATTGGACCCAAGAACCCTTAGAAGATTTTAATAAAACCTCAGCAGGTAACCCTTTTGAAACATCCATTTCAACCAATATGCGGGCAAAAGTTGAATGAAGAATATCAGAAGATTCATCATCCACCAACAAAAAATCACCAAGGGCTTCACCCACCTCCTCCAAAAGGGAATCGTTCCAAAGGTGGAGGGGAAGATTAGGCAGCCGAACCCAAATCGGGATCTTGTTAAATGTTTTAGAAGCCAGGTTGAAATCAGAATGCCAAGGCTTAATCATCAAGTATTTGTCCTCCCAGCTAAAAAAATTATCACATAAAATTATATTTCTGTCCTGAGCATTGTCAAACTTAGCTACAAAATCACCCCACGAATAGAGAGATCAACAACATTCTCATCTATTTCTTCTATAGTCTCGTCTTTCAGCTTCATTGTAATGGCATTGGTTACTAGGATAAACCCGCCAAACTTTCCATACCTGAATCCTGTTGTCGACGTCTTGCCTTTCGCCTTAGAACCAACATTCATTATCCTTTCCCTGCCATAACCCTTCGCACAAGGGACAAACGCGGTAGACACAACCTGCGTAGTAGAGCCTTCGCCCTGACCCCCTGCACCATTAGCCGTGCCATCTTCTTGCGTTCCATCCTCTCTAACCCTAGTTCCATTCGCGCCGTTTGCGCCTTCCGCCATTCATTCAAATTTTAAATAGATTGTTAATACATCTAATGCAATTGAAACCCTTCTAAAAATGATCGTGGATATGATTTGTTAAAAGAACATTCAAGGAGAACAGATGAATGATGATAGTTGATTGGATATAATAGTTAGTATGATGAGTAGGATAGAATAAATTATTTAGGATGATGGTGGATAGATGAATCCTATATCAATGAAAGCTATAGTGTTTGGAATGGTTTTGGAATTTTTATTGAAAAATAGGATAAAAAAATGATTTTACTTTTGCTTTTGGTTATGCTAAAGAAATGTAGAGAGAAACCCTTATTTTGCTATAAGTAGAAATTATGCACCAAGGTATGAAAAACTAGGGCGGTGTCACCTCTATTGCATGGACTTGGACTTTGCAAAAAAATAGAAGTGTCCTTATTCATACCAGACATATAAAAACCTTGTTTGAATGTGTGAGAGAATAAGACTTAGAGCATGATAGGCCTATGCACAAAAGGTATCAAGAACTTGATATGCAAAGGTCGTTTGTTATGCAAGAAGTTATCTTGACACACACAAGGCAAGTATTCACGATGGTCGTATTATAAGAACGTCCTACAAACACAATAGATGAAAGCAATGATTGTGGCCCATTTCGTGCTCCTCTAAACACGCCAAGATATTGAAAGATCAAGGTGGCTTCGAGTAAGGGGTGGAAGGAGACAAAAAAATAAATCAATAGAAAATATTGACTCACAAAACAATATCAAACCATCATATCTCTTACCAAAGAGATTATAATTGTTCTCTTGGATTGTGCCTATTGTAGGAAAGATATATTCATTAAGACATTGATTTGGATGTTGAATTAAATGTTTTAGGCAATTGATATGTAGGTAGTGGGTTGTTTCGGCAACGATCCTAGCTTGCAATTTTTTTCATGAACGTTCTAGGTTTCAATTATTGTGTCATTTGTTTTTGCTTACTTTGTCCAAGGTGAGTGTGATGATGAGTTTATTATGGGCGATGATTTTATTGCAGATGGGAAAATTTGTGTTGATTTATTTTTGTTGTATTTTTGGAGTATGTTAATGTTTTTTGGATTTTAGAATATTTGAGGTTGTTTAGGATTTGTAGGAATATATATTGTTTTTGGATTTTCAAAATATTTATTATTTTTGGATTTTTAAAATATCTAACTTTTTATTTTTTATTTTTTTGGAATATTATTGTTTTTGGATTTTTGGAATATCTATTATTTTTTTGGATTGTTAGAATATCTTTTGTTTTTGGATTTTTCAATTTAAGATAATACAAGGATCCAATCTGATTAATAGGTTAAAAGAATGCCCCCAATTACGTGTAGGATCGTTCTATTATGGACTATGTGGAAGGATTTTATTATGATACTAGGTGAGATGGATAATACTAGATATTAGTAAACTACCAAGCCATTCTAGGTGTGTAAGCGAAAATATGATAGGTAGGTGGATATGGATGGAATGTTGGGTTTATTATAAACAAAATGAAAAAAAAAAACATGATAGATGGTAGATGGTGCTTATTACACATGGCACCTGTAAACAGGTTTTCACCATGGTGCTTGTCCAAAGCGCCACTGAAGTGGTTTTCACTAGAGGACGATTTTTATATTTACTATTTACATTTTTTTTTAAATATTTTGATACACATAATGCCTGTAAGTAGGTTTTCACCATGGTACTTTCCCAAGGCACCATCAAAGTGTTTTCACCATTGGACGAATTATTTCTCTTTATTTTTTTAATTTTACCCATTGGGATACCCCGAGGGTTAAGCATGGACATTCTTGAGGTGACTGTTGTTGATGGGCTCTTGTAAGGGCTCACCTTCAAGTGTTGCAAGTTGATAAGCTCTTGACCCATAGCTCGCTATGACTACAAATTGTCCCAATCAATTTGGTTCAAAATTTCCCTTGTCTTGATCTAATTGATTTTTTTTATTTTCTTTAAGGAATAGATCACGTACTTGAAATTTTCAATTCTTGATCCTTTTGTTGTAGCTACAAAAAAAATGATTTGGTAAGCCTATAAATGATTTAGTGCATTGAGACATCTTTTTTCTAGAAACTTTGACTCATGTAACCTGGGTACTCGATACTCTTTGTTGTTGACAAGATGTTGTAACGACACCCTTAAAGAAGGGAGTTTGACCTCAATAGGAAAGATTTCTTTGGTGCCATAAACAAGAGAATATGGTGTAACATTGGTAGGTGTTCAAATACTAGTACAGTAAGCCCATAGGGCGAAATTATGTTGGATGTGCTAGTCATCGCCAACGTCATTAACTATCTTCTTTAGGATCTTTAGCATGGTTTTGGTAGAGACCTTAGCTTGACCATTACCTTGGGGGTAGTATGGCTTGGAAAAATGGTGTTGGATATGGAACTATGAAAAATACTTTGGACATCTTGATTTGTAAAGGGTGTACCATTGTCCATGATGATGGCGTGGGGAACACCATACTGGAAAATTAGGTAGTTAAGGATGAACTTCACTATATGTTTGCTAGTGATGTAGGTTAGTAGGATGACTTCTATCCACTTCGTAAAGTACTTAGTGGCAGTGATAACGAACTTATGACCGTTGTATGAGGTGGGGGAAATCTTGCCTATGAATTTGAGTCCCCATTGTGAAAAGGTCCATGGTATAGTAATGAGTTGCAACTCTTGGGTTGGTGCATGAATGAGATCTCCATACTGTTGACATTGTAGACACTTCTTCACAAACTGGCATGCCTCTTGATCCATGGTAGGAAATAGTATCCTATCCTCAATAGCTTTTTAGAAAGGCTAGGGCCACTAGATTGCAATTCACAAACACCTTTGTGTACTTCATATAGGGTAGTTTTAGCCTCTTCCGAGTTGACATCTAAGTAATGTACCATCGAGACTCTTTCAATATAAGGTCTCACCAAGAATGGTGAAACGAGATGAGCAACGGATAAGGGTTTTCTTTTGGTTAGTGGTAGTTTGGGTGGGATAGTGTTATCGTGAAGGTAAATGTTTAAATGTTGTTGTACCAAGGTGAATTAAGACCAAAAATTTCACACACAAATTTGAACTCGGGGGCATCAAAGGAAAGAACCATAAGTTGTTCAACTAGAAACTCACATCTCTGACTATTGTGCGACATATCTAGGAGAAATTCGATAGTTGTCATTGCATTTGCAACCTTGTTGTTCAATCTAGGTACTTGCTCAGAGATAGTAGAAAAGTATTATTTGAAGCTATCGACTATCCTCTTATATGGTAGCAATTTATCGTCCTTTGTTTGATAATCATCATTAAATTTTCTAAGCACTAGCTGTGAATCACTGTAGACTTGCAACTCTTTGATTTGCCTCTAGATATCCATTCTAAGTCTTGTGATAGGTGCTTCATATTTAACAATGTTATTAGTACATGGAAATGTCAAGTGATATGATTTTGGAATACAATCACTTTGAGGGGTGATGAATAAGACTCCTGCCCTTGAACCATGTTGTGTATGTGACCCATCAAAGTACTGTTTCATTTATTTGTAGGGATGATGGAAAAAACTGTGTCATTTGGAAAGTCTAATACTAGAGGGATATCATCATATAAGGTGCTTCAACTAACTGATCTACAATCACCTACCCCTTTATTACTTTTCGGTCTGCGTACTCTATGTCAAACTCACTTAGTAACATAATGCACTTAGCCATGCAACTGATAAGTGTTGCTTTGGATAAAAAACACTTTAAAGGATTAACTTTGGAGATGAGCTTAGTTTGGTGATTGAGCATGTAGTGTTGTATATTCTATGATACGAAGATGACCGCTAAACATGCTCGCTCAATAGGAGTGTAATTAAGCTCGTAGCCCACTAATGTCCTGATTATGTAATATACCACTCTCTTTCCTAAAGTCATCGTCTTGTGCCAAGAAAGCTCATAATGTTATGGGTGTAGCTGAAATATACAATATCAATGGTCTATTTGGAATGAGAGGCATCAATACTAGAGGTGAAGCCAAGTAATCCTTAAGATGTTGAAAGTCTTGTTGGAATTTCTCATCCCATTTGAATATGAAATACTTGTGTAGGAGATGTGAGAATGGATGAAATTTATTTGCTAATTGTGCTATGAATTGTAGATAATAGATTGCAGCTTTCCTTGAAGACTATGAAGTTGTTTGAGAGTCTTTGGTGGAGGCATCTCAATTATGGCTTTCACCTTTGTGGGGTCTACTTCAATATATCTACGAGACACAATTTATCCCAATATATTTCCTAAAGTTGCACCAAATATACATTTCTTGGGGTTTAGCCTCACTTGATACTTCCCTATCCTATCAAATATTTGTCCAAGAACATCCAAATGTCCTTTCCTTGTGATTGATTTTGCTAGTAAATCATTTGCATAGTCTTCCATTATATTGTGGAACATGTCATGGAATGTCACTATCATAGCTCTTTGATAGGTTGCACTTGCATTCTTAAGATTGAATGACATTACGTTCCAACAATAGGTGCCCCAAGGGCTTATGAAAGTTGTCTTATGTTGGTCTTCTTGTATTATACGAATTTGATTATATCCTAAAAAACCATCCATGAGGGAAAGAATATCATCGCTTGTTGTTAAATCCACTATGATTTCAATGTTTGAGATCCACTTTGGATAATCTATTGGCCTTATGAAGCCAACATCTAAGAATTTGTAGTTCAACCTTGACTAGTAGTGCAATTTGGAGATGCATCTTACATGTTTTTGTTTTACAAGTTTTTCCTTTGGGTAGAATGTCAAATGATGGACTATGAATGATGTATCTAATCCAGGAATGTCTACATATAGCCAAGAAAAATTGATTACCATGCCTCAAGAAATGATGTGAAGTCATGTTTCTCTTCCGGTTTCAATGATGCTACAAAGAACACAATTTTGGGATTATCGACTATTCCAATCTTAATTTCCTTTGATTCCTCTACTAGAACTAATGATCTCTCTTGATGTTTAGTGATAATAGGAAGGTTGAATCCTTGTTTGTAGGTGCCCCTTGAAGAGGTTTTCATCCTTGGATACGTCCTTTATTTTTACTTTTTCATGATCTGAAAGCGCCACATTATGGTTTTAACTAGGGTATCTTTTTATTATTTTTATGTTTTTTCTTTTGTGATTGAAAGATTCAATTCCCTCCCCCCCCGCAAAGTATTTTTTTACTTCAAGGTCTATGTCAAATCCCGCTTTGTGTTCTCCATGTGGCATGCCATCTTTAAGTCCCATAAACTCAGTGATAACACCATCATTTTTTAATATGTTCAAAATTGGTGCTTGTTGATCCCAATCGATAAGTTGGGGATATATAAGTGGCAAGTTGTTGGCTTGCGAGGGAGACATAAATGATATGGAAGTTATCATGTTGATGGATGTATTCTCAAATAAGTTAGTAATGTACATGAAAGAGTCCTTTATGGTATTATCATTATAAGTTTCAACTGCGAGAAAGACTTCAACTATCTTACTAGGAGAACACTTTATGTTATGAGTAACATTAAATAATGACCCATACCCAAGTCCTTGATATTTTTGTCTTTTCTCTAGAACAATGGGTTCTCTTATTCCTTGTTGATGTAGTCCAAGGCGACCTTGGCCTATGAATTGTAAGGAAAGCTAAGGCGCAAAACAAACTTTCCTAATGCCAAAAGTTAGAGAAGACTGCATATATGACTTTAAATTTTGCAATTACAGTTCAATAAGATACACATGAAAAGAATAACAGAATAGAGAAATAGAAACATACAAAATTGGACACTAGATTACGTGGGAAAACCCTTATGGGAGAAAAACCCACCACACCAAGTAAAGCCTCTTTGTATTACAGTAAACAAAATTATATACAGAGATCAAACTTCACTTTCAGATGTCAATTTTACAACAACAACATTTCCCTGATCAACCTTGTACAAAGCATCACTGTTACAACACTCTTCTATAACATACAATGAAATTCACACACTTAGAACAATCCTCTGCTCAATCGATCAATCCCATCCTCAATCCAAACTGTTCACACTTTTCACAAGCGGTTTGTTCATTTCCCACAAGAGAACGGTCACAATAGTTCAACTGCCAACCAGTTTGCATTCTGCTTCTCTCATTGGTTCAAGACAAACCACGTAGAACAGTCGTTTGGTCAAACGATTCTCAAATGTATCGCTTATTGGTGAGGCAACAAAATGTGTCTCACTAATGCCAAACTATCCATTGACCATCACACGCTCCACAACCTTCTACTGGTCTATTGCTCAGACTTGATGAAGTCTTCTCGACCATAGGACCATCGACATGACCAATGCTATTGGCGAAAAATTGAGATATCAGACTGATAGTTCAAGTCTCCCCAATGTCCCAAAGAACACCAAGACAACGTACATTTGGCAAGAGTCACACCGACTTTCATCAGGAGAAGATCCATCGGCAAGAGTAATACAATCGACATCAAATTAGAAAGTCTCATCGAAAAACCAAGTCACCCCAATCACCTCATCAGTAGGAGTCACACCGATGTACAGACCCATCGGCAAGAGTAACACCATCGACAACAATTTGAAATGTCAAATCGATAGTTCAAGTCACCCCGACACGTCCATCGGCAAGAGTCTCTCCAATGATCTCCTTCGACAAGACATCTACCATCAAAACAAGTTTGGAATCTCACTCCAATAGTTCAAGTCATACCAATGAATTTCGTCGGAAACACAGGTCCAAGGTCACACCGATCTGATCCCTTCAAGACATTAGAACACAACTGCTCATCAACAAGACATTCCAAGCGTCACCAATTCTGCTCTTTCAGGAGTTCCATGTTAGTAAGCTTGAGGCACTTTTTCCAACAATCTCCCACTTGACGAAGATTTTACTGACACTTCCAGAGCACAACGAAACTACTGAAATTCATGGGCACCAAGGCCCATTGAACTGACACACTACCTGTACTTGTCTGTGCTCACTGGTTTCATCAAAGCATTTGCAACATTTTCTAGAGTATCCACTTTTTCTAAAGAGACCTTTCCATCCTCCACCATATCTCGTACAAAGTGATACTGCACATCAATATGTTTCATCCTAGCATGGAAAGTAGGATTTTTTGCAAGACAAATAGCACTCTAATTGTCACAGTAAATTGTAATTTGCCCTGTATCAAACCCAATGTGAGAACACAAACGTTTTAACTAGATTGCTTCTTTATAGGCATGTGTAGCTGCCATGTATTCTACTCTGTAGTGGACAAAGTGACTACAACCTGCCGCTTACTCATCCAACTAACTGCACCACCATTCATCATGAAAATATATCCACTGGTGGATCTTTTGCTGTCAATGTCCCCTACCCAATCAAAATCCACATACCCATGAATGCTGAGAGTCCTTTGTGATTCAACCAAATTGCCATGGTAACACAACATATTCCAAAGTTCCTTTCAGATATCTAAATACTCTTTTCACAACATCTCAACGTGTCTTTCTAGGATTCGCCATAAAACGACTAAGTACTCCCACTGCTTGGGAAATGTCTGGCCTTGTACATACCATTGCATACATTAAACTGCCAACTACACTAGCATAAGGCACTCTGGTCATGTCCTCCATCTCAGTAGGATATTTTGGACAATCTTCAACAGATAGCTTCGTTCTCTGCAAAAATGGAACAACTAGCTGCTTGCAATCAGTCATACAAAATCTCTCCAGAATAGTGTTAATATACTTACTTTGGCTAAGCCAGAGTTTTCTACTCTTTCTACCCCTGGTTATTTCCATTCCCAGAATATACCTAGCTGCACCAAGATCTTTCATTTCGAACTTTGCAAACAACTAAGATTTTAGATCAGAAATCATTAACTTACTATTGCCTATGAACAACATATCATCAACATAGAGAGCAATAATAAGAATGTGATCATTTTTAGCCTTGAAGTACAAACAATGATCAGATTTCGATCTTACAAATCCCAGTGACAAAACAAACATGTCAAACTTCTGGTACCACATTCTAGGAGATTGTTTTAATCCATGCAAATATTTTTTCAACTTGCAAACCAAATTTTCTTTACCTTTTTCCACAAAGTGCTCAAGCTAGGACATATAAATTTTTTCTTCAAGATCACCATGAACAAATGTTGTCTTCACATCCATTTGTTTAATCTCTAAGTCATACACTGCTACAAGTGACAAAATAAATCAGATAGACATCAGCTTAGCTACAAGAGAAAAAAATTCTCCATAATCAATTCCCTCTACCTGGGAATAACCCTTCACAACCAACCTCGCCTTATACTTTTCAACACTGCCATCAGTCCTATTTACTTTTAAAATACCCATTTGCAGCCAACAAATTTTCTGCCTTCAGGCAAGGGCACCAAACTCCAAGTGTCATTCTTTTCTAATGATGCCATTTCTTCATTCATGGCTTCCAACCAATAGTTTGAATTAGGCATTCTAATTGCCTCTTTGACAATCCTAGGCTCATCAGTGTTAGAAATTAAAGCATAGGCACAAGTAGAATCTAACATAGAGAACCCATACCTATCAGGTTGCTTTCTTTCACGTGTTGACCTCCTCACGGACTGAGGCTGAGGTTGTTGTTCTTCTTTAGAACTCTCAAAACTACTTGAGCTCTCCTCAGTTTCAGGTACATTTTGAATTTTGAATTCCTCTTTATCTGGTGTCGGAGGAATTTCAACTACATCCTTTTTATTTTTTTATTTTGTCTTTGACTGCAGATCCAAAGTGGAAGGCTTCAACTCACGAAAAATAACACTTCTGCTGTATACAACCTTCTCTGTATCAGGATTCCAAAGCTTGTATCCTTTTGTGCCAACACTATAGCCAATAAAAATACATTTAACAACGTTGTTCTCCAATCTAGATCTTTCTTCATTCCACACATATGCATATGCCTCATAGCCAAAGACACGAATGTGTCTCAGAGAGGGTTTCTTTCCAGACAATACTTCCAAAGGTGTTTTCTCAACAAGAGCAGAGTTTGGACAACGATTTATTAAATAACATGTTGTTGTAACTGCCTCAGCCCATAACTTCTCTTCCAAGCTAGCACTGCTCAACATACTTCGTGCTCTTTCCATCATTGTCCCGTTGAACCTTTCAGCAACTCCATTTTGCTGCAGAGTGTAGGGTGTAGTTTTATGTTTTTTAATTCCATGATCTTTACAATACCTTTCAAACTCATCAAAACAAAACTCACCACCATTGTCAGTCCTTAAACATTTTATTTTTCTTCCAGTATGATTTTCCACAAGGTTTTTAAATTCCTTAAAACGACTGAATACTTCTAATTTACTTTTCAAAAAATAAACAAATGCCCTTCTTGAATTATTATCAATGAATGATACATAATATCTTGATTTAGACAAAGAAGGAATATTTACTGGACCAAAGACATTAGAATGTATGTAATCAAGTAAACCGGAAGATTTATGAGGACTGGAGTAAAATGAAACATGGTGTTGTTTTCCATATATACAATGTTCACAAAATTCAAACTCAAGGTTATAGTCATCAAGCCCTTCAACCAGGTTTTTATTTTTCAAAGTTTTAAAACCTTTTTCTCTAATGTGGCCAAGCTTATGATACCAAAGCATAGTATTTTTTGCTGGAAGTTTAACTTCCATAGAGTTTTCACTATCAGGAACTTTTTCCTCCTTTTCTCCATGAGTAGCCTTTTGTGACTTTGCAGAGACACTGTTGCATTGAACAAAAAGTGCGTCCAGCTTATACAAAGTACCAATACGAGCACCCCTAGCCAACACCATTGAGCCTCTAGTCATTTTATAGTCATTTCCAGAGAATGTGACTTGCAATCCAACATCGTTCAACTTACTAACAGAAAGTAAATTTCGAGCCAGACCTGGTATATGCATTACATCATTGATTCCCTTAATTCTTCCATCTGGGAATTGAATTCTGACTCTTCCACGACCAACTATTTCTAGAGATGAATTGCTTTCCAAATACACCCTTCCACCATCGTATTTTTCATACTTAGTGAACCAATCTCTATGAGATGTCATGTGGAAAGATGCTCCAAAATCAATCAATCAGACATCATCTGATGCTTGAGTTGCCAAGGCTGCAATGAAGGCATCTGCATCGCTCTAAGAAGAATCATTGTCGAAAGAATTATTCTTCTTCTTTTTCTCCTCTTTGCAATCCTTTCAGACATGACCAGGCTGCCCACAATTCCAACACTTCACCTTGGACTTCTTGCCAGGAGACTTTGATCTTCCTTCTGATTTCAATTTGGACTTTTTGTCCTTCTTCTTGCCTTTTTCTTTCAATCTACCTCAAACAACAAGAGCCTCCTTCACCATCTCAGAATATTTTCTTCTCATCTCTTCTGATAACAAGGAAGCAACAATGTCTTCCATCTTAGAAGTGGATGTTGTACTCCCAATAGCCATCACCAAGTGATCCCAAAAATCTAGAAAAAAACATAACAATAGCATACAATGATCTTCTTCATCAATCTTCACACCCACAGATGCTAACTGAGCAATCAACATGTGGAAAAAATTCAAATGATCAACAATAGATGCTCTTTCCTACATTTTCAAAGAGTACAACTTATTCCTCAAGAACAACTTATTCGCCAAGGACTTGCCCTGATAAATAGCTCCCAGTCTTTTCCACAAAGAAGATGCAGTCTTTTCTTCATGAACATTTAGAAGAACAGAGTTTGCGAAACAGAGCCTTATCAACCCTTTTGATTTTTGACCCGTGAGGTACCAATCCTCTTGCTTTATGCCTAAAGGTTTCGTTCCATACACAACAAGCCAAAGATCACGATCAACCAACAGATCTTCCATTTTGAGTTTCCACAACTCAAAATTGTTGCCATTGAATTTCTCAATTTCAATCTTTCCTGATGTGCTTGCCATCTTAATCTGTAATTTAAATTACCAAAATTAGACAAGACTCCAACTGAACAAAATTGACACAAAAAACCCAACCTACCCACAAGGATAACACAACTGGCCAGGCTCTGATACCACTTGTAAGGAAAGCTAAGGCGCGAAACAAACTCTCCTAATGCCAAAACTCATAGAAGACTATAGATATGACTTTAAATTTTGCAATTACAGTTCAATAAGATACACATGAAAAGAATAACATAATAGAGAAATACACATACACAATTGGACACCAGATTTACATGGGAAAACCCTTACGGGAGAAAATCCCACCACACCAAGTAAAGCCTCTTTGTATTACAGTAAACAAAATTACATACAAAGATCAAACTTCACTTTCATATGTCAATTTTACAGCAACAACATTTCCCTGGTCAACCTTGTACAAAGCATCACTGTTACAACGCTCTTCTACAACATACAATGAAATTCACACACTCAGAACAATCCTCTGCTCAATCGATCAATCCAATCCTCAATCCGAACTGTTCACACTTTTCACAAGTGGTCTGTTCATTTCCCACAAGAGAACAGTCACAACAATTCAACTTCCAACCGGTTTGCATTTTGCTTCTCTCATTGGTTCAAGACAAACCATGTAGGACAGTCGTTTGGTTAAACGATTCTCAAATGTATCGCTTATTGGTGAGGAAAAAAAATGTTTCTCACCGATGCCAAACTATCCATTGACCATCACACGCTCCACAAACTTCTACTGGTCTATCACTCAGACTTGATGAAGTCTTCCCGACCACAGGACCATTGACATGACCAATGCTATCAACAACAAACTGAGATATCATACCGATAGTTCAAGTCTCCCCAATGTCCCAAAGAACACCAAGACAATGTACATTCGCCGCAAGAGTCACACCGACTTTCATCAGGAGAAGATCCATCAGCAAGAGTACTATTGACATCAGATTAGAAAGTCTCATCGACAAACCAAAGCAACCCGATCACCTCATTAGTAGGAGTCACACCAATGTCCAGACCCGTCGGCAAGAGTAACACCATCGACAATAGTTTGAAATGTCAAATCGATAGTTCAAGTCACCCCAAAACGTTCATCGGAAAGAGTTTCCCTGATGATCTCCTTCCTTCGGCAAGACATCTACCATCAGAACAAGTTTGGAATCTCACTCTGACAGTTCAAGTCATACCGATGACTTCCGTCTGCAAGACAGGTCCAAGGTCACACCGATCTGATCCCTTCAAGACTTTAGAACACAACTGCTCATCGACAAGACATTCCAAGGGTCTCGTCAATTATGCTCTTTCAAGAGTTCCATGTCAATAAGCTTGAGGCACTTTTTCCAACATGAATCCCATGTTCTTTATGATTTGGAAACCCTTACTATAATGGTCAATTGGTAGGGTTTGCTGCTCCTTCTCTTCTAGGTATAACCAATTAAAAATGTCTTCTTCTAAAATCTCTTTATTTAACTCTCCCCACGTTGAGAATACCATGGGTTTAAATATGATAATGGAAGAGGTTTTTTCTATATGTTATGGTTTACCATATGTCTTAGGAGAAGATGAAAGTTGTCCTACATAAAAAGAACCTTTTAGATCATAGTCAACACAACCTTTTTCTCGTATTTGGACCTTAATATCTAGAAGGGGCTCATGCATGGTGGATGATGGGGTTAAAGTGGATGGGTTAATATAGGATGATGAATATGAGGCGATATCGTTGTTTGAAACTTGATGGGTTTTATGGTATTTTTTTGCTAAATTTTGATAATAGTGAAAAGGGTGAGGGTATCCATAAATGGTGACCTTAATTTCATTATAACAAAATTTAATGCATTGGTGATAGGTGGATCACCCAACTTTCATGTCATGTGTCCATGGGTGTCCTAGGAGAATGTTATATGGTAGATCAAGTTCCAATGCTTAAATTTTAGTTTCAACAATTACAAAAGCAACTTGGATAAGAAGTTTGATTATCCCTTCTGATTCACACTCATTGTCATCATATGATTTGATTGTGATGCTTTTTTATCTCTATAACCCCACCAAAGTATCTCATTTTTTTTACCAATTTCAAAGTACAAATATTTAAGCCTACTCCACCATCAATTAGGACTATTTTGATCTTATGTTTATGGAAAAAGACTTATACGTATAAAGCTTGGTTGTGGTATCAAGAAGAAGGAAGATCCCTTTCCATGAATATGACCTGGTGTGTAGATGCAATATGTCCGACCATGGCTTGGAATTTCTCATGGCTTGGTATGAGGAAGAAGGAAGATCCCTTTCCATGAATATTGAACAACATCCAACAACATCCTGGAATTTTTGATTATCCTAGAAGTGCTTTGTCCAAGACCTCTTCATGTGTGGGAGATATTCTAAGGAATTTTAGTATGGAAATTTGAGTTGATGTTTTCTTTATATGATCTATAATATTATACTCATATGGTAAAAATGTAATTAGGATTTTGGGTTGGAGTATAGATCCTTGAAGGGTGACTTTCCCTCATCATGTACTGACTCCACACTTAGGATTCTTACTAGGAATGGCGATAACAACAGTATGGTTATTGAATTCTTCATTGTGTCCTATGACGAAATCATACAAATGGTTGACTTTGTTGTAATCCTTTTCATTACTCAAGTCATTATTTTTCCCATGATTAGGTATTGGATCCTTGTAGATTCCTAGATTGTTATTTCCAGACGTTCTAGGATGTTGTTCAATATTGACATACCCTTGATCAATAAGATCTCAGATGAGATTTTTGAGTTTCATATAGTTTGGTATTTTAGGACCCTTTATCCTATGGTATTCACGGTAATCGTTGTCATTGTACCATGATGGTTTGAATTGGGGTTTGTCTTATTTCCTTAGCTCTAGAAGCTTAACGAGGTTTGTTTGGATTAACTTTTTCAATATAGTCTCAATTGGCTCCCCTAAGGGAGTGCACTTTCATCAAGTGTTGGTATTTCGTCTTGGTGGTCCCTTTGGGGGATTCAAATTTTGATTGTTTTGTTAAGTGTTTGATGGTGGTTGTGTGCTCTATACAAAATTTGTACTCACTACACCATCATTGGTAACATTCTTGTTTTTAGCTCATAGACAAGGTTTCTCATTAGAGTTTGGTGTATGGTCTTTGTTGTCTTTTTAGATTTTAACAAGTCTTTTAGCAATAAGATCCTTTTCAATGGTTATACCTTTTCTATAATCTTGTCAAAAAAATTTAGCGCATTGCACTTGTAGGAAAACAAATTTATGAATTAAGATTTAAAAAAATGCTCACAAGTCAATTTTTTAGGAATAGACCATGGGAATTTACTAGCCTTGTTTCTCCATCGTTGTAGGAATTGAGTGAATGATTCTCCAGTTCATTCTTGTGTATTACATAAATCAATCTTGGATATCTCATGTTCTATGTTTTAAGAGAAATGATTGATAAAATTTCCAGCTAGTTCATAGAATGTCTTAATATTATGTTATAGATGAGAGAACCATTCTGTTGGTCATCCTCCTAAACTTTGGGGAAAAAAGAGCATTAAGTATGCGTCATTATAGGCAACCTATAGGGATGCTATGTATAATTCCCATTTGTGTTCTCATGGATCTCCTCTTCCTTAGTGTTTCTCAAACTTTGGTATTTTGAATTTGTGAGGGAAAGGAATCATAAATAACATTCTACCAAATGGATAAGGACATATGTCATCAAGATTATAGCTTTTCTTTTGTCCTAATTGCATGTTAGTTATCTTTTGATGCAAGCTTTGGATTTGTGATGCCAAGTCATTGGTTCTGTCGATGGGTGGTTGGTTAGAAGGAATGTATATTTGATGTGGTGGAATGGATGAGGAATTCAATGAATGGTTTTGATTGTGGGGAATTTTTTATTGTTATGGAATGTTGTACAAGTTGTATGAGAGATTTTGTTGTTGTGGAATGTTTTTTGATGAGGGATGTGGTTAGTTAAGCAAGCTTTTGGTTGAAATTGTGTATATTTTTAGCTCGACGTTTTGGATCACACTTAGTGATCCATCATCAGGAGGAGGACAAAATGAGAAGTAGGATTGCATATTATGCCTAATAAAGTTTTGGGGAGATGAGTTGAGAGAGAGAAATGAATAAAAAAGAATTGAATAAAATATACAAATGACAAATATACTTATCATACACTAAAAAATAAACAAATAATAAGAAAAAACAATATAAACAAGTGATGACAGTAATATGATAATAAACATATAAGATAATGAACATGTATATTAGTGAAAATACATGTTAGTATTTTATTAGTTATATTAATAATAAACTGATGATCACAAATATGCATAAATTTAACATACATGATTGATAAAGACCAAGAATTCAATAATCTATATCACTATGTTACTTTAAAAGATGTAAATACACAAGCTTAAAATATATTAAGGAATAAACAATAAGCATTGAAGCTATAGGCCTATGGATAAATCTAATAGTTAAAAGTTAAATTCTATAGAAAAGAGGTTATGAATATATGTTTATATAACCATAAACTTATATTCATAAAAAATAATTATGAAACTAAAGAAATTAAACTCATACAAAAAATAAACATAAATAAAGAATTAAGATTAACAACTAGAAAAATAAAACGCTAAAATAAGTAAATTGAACTATTAAATAGATAAATTAATTTATAAAGGAGCTAACGAAGATAATACTTTAAGTAGGTCAAGATCCATATAAATAAATAAATAAATTAGTTGTAAGCTAAACAAATTAACTATTATTTTTCAATAGTGGCATGGTGTGATGGTTGAGTTGTTGTCTTGTTATTCTTGCCATCAAGGTTCAAACCCCATTGGGGTGTTATTGTTGAGAATTTATATTGGGGATGAGGTCCCCCGCTTGTGACCTCACCAGTTTATAGCTTCGGGTCAAAAGTGTTTACCCCTCTTAATAAAAAAATACTTAAATTATCATACAAATATGCAACTAATTAAAGAAGATATAGGACCATGTTATACATACAAGTGGGATATCTTAAGAAAAGGAGCAAAGATAAGAAAAATAAAGAAAAATAAAAACCTATAAATATATAGGAACATAATAAAGAAGGCCTAAGATATTAAATTAAAGAGAAGCTAATAAAAAGTTAAAAGAGAGTAAAAAAACTACAGGGCATCAATATAAAATGCAAAAAAGAAGAGGGAAGGAGAATAAAAGTAACAATTTTTTTTGAATTAAAGACAAGAGAAAGAAAGATACAAGAAGGAAAAAGAAAGCAAGGTTAGGGGGTGACATCAGGGAGGGAATTAGAAGAGTAGATAGGAAGCTAGGGAGAGAAAGAGGTATTCTAGCAAGGTGAAGACAAGGAAGGAAGGTGGGGGGGGGGCGAATGAGGCTACAAACATAAGACGAGAGATATTATTGATGAGATGAGTGCAATAGGAGGGAGATTAAAAGAGGTTGCTTGGTTGGGATAATGTGCCAAACTTCATCCCTGTTGAGGTTGGTAGCATGGATTTTGATGATGATGGCCTCTAGAAGTTTATGTTCGAAGAAGTTATCTTTGTTGACTAAAACTTGGGTGGTTTCAAGGAAAATATGGTGTTTGGTGAAGTGGGAATGCTTAGCTAGGGTCGATTTGGAGAAATGATCATGTTTGATGTCAACACTATGCTCTTTGAGCCTAGTGCCAATGGATCTACCTGTTTCTCTAATGTATGGGGTGTCAGAAGAACCCTAGAGTGGTGGGAGAGAAGGTAAAGGGTCCTTGGTAGAAGGGATGAGCTTTTTGGTGGAGGAGACTGGTTTGAAAGTGTAAGAAACACCTTTTTATGAAGGATTTTGGAGATCTTGTTAGAGAGGCCTTCAATATAGGGGAGGGTAGCAGAATAGGAGGATTGAGAGAGAAAAAATGGGTGAGGGTTTAGATCGGTTTCTAGCATGGTTGAAAGATCTATGAATGCACTTTCTATGATAACCATTGATCTTGAAGACATGGTAGAGGTGGGAAAGTTCTTGCCCAATGTGGTCATTATCATAGATGCAGAAGGCTCGAGTTTCTAGTGTGTTGAGGACACTAGATTTTTGAGCAAGGTGGTGGTGGGAAGCAACATGTAAGTAGAGGTCAATGTGTGTTGGTTTTCTGTAGACACAACAAGCTAGGGAACCATCCTCTTTTCTAATGATGAGAACATCAAGAAAGGGAATTTGGTTATTGGATTCAATTTCTTTGGTGAATTGAATGCAATTGACTAGGATATTTAAGCGGGAGTGGAAAAGGTCAAGTTGCTCTTGACTATGAGGCCAACAAATGCTGGTGACATCTACATAACATTTCCACCAACGAGGCTTGAGGGGGAAGGAGTTGAGGGCTAGGTATTCAAACTACTCCATGTAGAGGTTGGCTATGATAGGGGATAAGGGGGAACCCATATCAAATCCATCCAATTGTTCATAAACAATATTTTGGAAGGTGAAGAAAGTGGAACGAAGGAAAAGGTAAACATGAGAAGTGATTTTAGGATTGGTTATTTCCTTAACCAATTCTATAGCGTCAACTAAGGGTACTTTAGTTAATAAAGAAAATACATCAAAGCTGACAAGGATCTCATGGTCTTCCACCTTTTTATCATGAGTAAAGTCAATGAAGTGGTTGGGGTCTTCGATGAAGTAGTGGGACTTGCCTATTAAGGGGGAGATTAGCTTGACAAGGAAATAGGCTAATTTGTGTAAGGAAGTTAAGGTAGCGGGACAACTTCCTACACTAATCTTGAGAGGAGAAAAATGCAAAACTTTACAGATATTTAACAATTACAAAAACTTAAATAGAAATAAACAAAAATATCATGCATTCCAAAACACAATGATTTACGTGGGGAAAACCATTTCAGGAGAAAAACCCCACACGTCAAAAGTTTCCCAATATATTATTCAAAAATCAAAAGATTACAATATACTTGCAGAGCAAGCTTCTCACAGGAGTATCATCACGAGAGATCAAGAGAACACGACCGCTATCAGACTCTCAGTTTACACCCCTGTCTACATACATCCCAACCGTTTATAACAAGCTTTTTGGAACCTTCTAGAACAAGGTCATTTTTCATTTGACGTGTTAACGAAAAAACCTTGACATGTTAGCGGAAAAAAACCTTGACGTGTCAACGAGAAAAAACCTTGATGTGTCAATGGAAAAAAACCTTGATGTGTCAACAATTTTTTTTTCGGGGAGATGCCCCAAACCCCATATCTTACAAGTGTACAATATTTGCATGATCAGTTGCCACATACCGACATATATCCTATCAACAATAAACCGTATATAATTGCAAGGTTGAGACACATTTTCCCAAAAAATCTCCCACTTGTTGAACACCTTACAAGAGCAATGTGAGGGTGTAACCATTGTCTCTTTAATTTCTAGGGGCTGAAAAGCCCATAGTATTTGAACACCATCTAGACTTCTTTGTGCTCACATGCTTAGTTAAAGAATCAATAACATTCATCAAAGTCTCTACCTTAAACAACTTCACCTTGCCATCTTCAACCATATCTCTAACAAAATGATATTGTACATCAATGTGCTTGGTCCTGGCATAAAATGTCAGGTTCTTGGCTAGATATATCGCACTTTGACTATCGCAATAAATTTTCACTACACCTTGTTTTATTCCAATATCTAAACATAGTCTCTTAAGAAAAATGGCTTCTTTACAAGCATGAGTAGTTGCCATATACTCTGCTTCAGTAGTGGAAAAAGCAACCACAACTTGTCGCTTACTCATCCAACTAATTGCACCACAAAATAAAGTAAAAACATAAGCACTAGTGGATTTTATGCTATCAATATCACCTGCCCAATATGAATCCACATAACCATGAATATTAAAGGAAATATCGTCTTCAGTCATATTACTATGATAACATAATGAATAATCTGAGGTACCCCTTAAATATTTGAAGAATCTTTTAACTGCATCCCAATGAACTCTACCAGGATTAGACATACATCTGGAAAGAACTCCCACTGCTTGAGCAATGTATGGTCTAGTGCAAATAATAGCATACATTAAACTTCCAACTACACTTTGGTAAGGCACTCTGCTCATGTCTTCCATCTCTAAACAAGATGTTGGACAATTTGAAATAGATAACTTTCTTCCAACTCAAACAGGAACACACAATGGTCTACAATCCTGCATATCAAACCTCTGTAAAATTGAGTTGACATACTTGCTTTGGCCAAGCCATAGATTTTTGTTCACTGTATCTCTTTTGATTTCCATCCCAATAATGTGTTTATCTTCACCAAGATCTTTCATTTCAAATTTAGCAGCAAGTTGAGATTTTAGTTCTGAAATCATACCTTTCCCTCTACCAATAAATAACATGTCATCAATATATAATGCAATAAACAAGAAATGATCACTATCAGTTTTATAATAAATACAATGATCTGATTTAGAACACTCAAATCCCAAACTCAACACATATGTATCAAATTTTTGGTACATCTTAGGACTATGTTTTAAGCCATACAAAGATTTCTTCAATTTGCAAACAAACTTACTTTTACCTTTCACCACGTAGTGCTTTGGCCGTGTCATATAAATATCCTCCTCCAAATCACCATGAAGGAAAGCAGTTTTCACATCCATTTGCTCAACCTCTAAATCATAAGAAACAACAATAGAAAGAAAAAATCTAATGGATGTCATTTTTGCAACAAGAGAAATTATCTCACCATAATCAACACCCTCAACTTGAGAGTAACCTTTCACAACCAACCTTGCTTTGTGCTTCTCAGTACTTCCATCTGAACCAATATTTTTCTTGAACACCCATTTACAACCAATAGGTTTTCATCCTTCAGGAAATGGTACAAGATCCCATGTATCATTCTTTTTCAAAGATGCCATTTCTTCATCCATAGCAATCTCCAGGATTCTGCATCATTCATACCTAGTGCCTCTTCTACAAATTTGGGTTCATCCATGTTAGTATTTAAAGAAAAAATACATCTCCAATCATCAGGTGAATACCTTTCAAGTGGTTGTCTATGCCTTGTAGACCTGTGAACAAGCTGAGTTGGAGGTTCTTCCTCCTCTTCTGAAGATCCAGAGCTAGATGAGCTCTCCCCAACTTCTTGTCTATCCTTGGGTCTCGATTCAACTTTCTCAGGTGTAGAAGGAAATTCAATCACATCTTCCTGTTTACTTTGTTCTGGCTGCAATGTAATAGAAGAAGGCTTAATTTTTCTAAAAATAACACTTCAACTATGTATTAACTTATGTGCAATAGGATCCCAAAGCTTGTCTCATTTCATACCATAACTATATTCGATGAAGATACATTTCATAGCCTTTTTCTCCAACTTTGTTTGCTTCTCCTTTCGTACATGTGTATATGCTTCACAACCAAAAACTCTAAGATGTTTTAATGAAGGATTGCGACTTGACCATGCCTCTATAGGAATCTTATCAACAAGAGATGATGTAGGAGACTTGTTAATTAGGTAACAGGTAGTGGCAACAACTTCAACCCAAAAACTTTGTTCTAGGCTAGCACCACTCAACATATTCCTAACCTTCTTTGTTAGTGTCCTGTTCATTCTTTCTGCAAGTCCATTCTATTGTGGAGAATATAGAGTTGTCTTCTGTCTATCAATACCATAATATTTACAAAATCTATCACAACCATTAGAGAAAAATTCACCACCATTATCAGTCCTCAAACATTTTATTTTCTTTCCAGTCAACAACTCAATCATTGCTTTAAATTCTTTAAATCGACTAAAAAATTCAGATTTACTCTTTACAAAATATACCCATGTCCTACTATAATCATCAATAAATGAAACATGATATGTGGATTTACCAATTGAAGGAACATCTACAGGACCAAATACATCATAATGAATAATATCCAATACACCACAAGATTTATGAGAACTTGAGTAAACCTGAACGTAGTTTTGTTTTTCATAAATGCAATGCTCACACAAATAAAATTCAAGATTACAAACAGACAAACCTTCAACAAGATTTTTATTTTTCAAGTTCCTTAGACCCTTTTCTCCAATGTGACCAAGTCTCTGGTGCCATAACATAGTTTTCTCTGCAGGTAACTTTGTCTCAGAAGAAAGAGCACCCTTGGGTACCCAAAAGCCATGACCATCTACTGAAGGTGAAACCCTCACTTCTTCTACAAACTTTCTTTTCACAGAAGTACTATTGCACTCAATAGTGCATGCATCAAGCTTATACAATGTCTCACATTCGATACCTCTAGCAATTACCATAGCACCTCTAACCATCTTGCATCCTACATCAAAAAATACTACCTACACACCTACATCTATTAGTTTGCTCATAGGTAACAAATTTTGTGCTAATCCAGGGATATGCAACACACCATTAATCCTTTTTATTCTACCATCTAGAAACTTGATTTTAACTTTACCACGACCAACAATGTCTAAATGAGAATCATCACCCAAGTTCACCTTACCTCCATCAAATTCTTCATATTCACAAAACCAATCTCTATTAAAGGTCATGAAAAGATGGACCTAAGTCAATTAACCATGCATTGTTACTTGCACGAGTTGCCAAAGATGCAATGAATGCATCACCATCTTCGTTATCAGACTCAGAATCATAATCAAATTTCTTCTTTTCTTCTTTGCATTCCTTACAAACATGTCTAGGTTTAACACAGTTCTAGCAAATAACTTTGGACTTTCTAGGAGATTTAGATCTCCCCTTGGACTTGGATTTGTCACGCTTCTCATTCTTCTTGCCTTTTTCCTTAGGTATTCCACAAACATTTAGGGCCTCTTTGGAGGTGATGGATACCTTCCTCCTCATCTCTTCAAAAAGTAAAGAACCCACCACATCTCCAATCATTAGGTGAATACCTTTCAGGTGGTTGTTTATGCCTTGTAGACCTAGGAACAAGCTGAGTTGGAGGTTCTTCCTCCTCTTCTAAAGATCCAGAGCTAGATGACCTCTCTCCAACTTCTTGTCTATCCTTGGGCCTCGATTCGACTTTCTCAGGTGTAGAAGGAAATTGAATCACATCTTCTTGTTTACTTTGTTTTGGCTGCAATATAATAGAAGAAGGATTAATTTCTCTATAAATAATACTTCTACTATGTATTACCTTCTGTGCAATAGGATCCGAAAGCTTGTATCCTTTCACACCATAACTATATTCGATGAAGATACATTTCACAACCTTGTTCTCCAACTTTGTTTGCTTCTCCTTTGGTACATGTGCATATGCCTCGTAACCAAAAACTCTAAGATGTCTTAATGAAGGCTTGCGACTTGACCATGCCTCTATAGGAATATTATCAACAAGAGATGATGTAGGAGACCTGTTAATTAGGTAACAGGTAGTGACAACAACTTCAGCCCAAAACCTTTGTTCTAGGCTAGCACCACTCAACATATTCCTAGCCTTCTACGTTAGTGTCCTGTTCATTCTTTCTGCAACTCCATTCTGTTGTGGAGAATATAGAGTTGTCTTCTGTCTATGAATACCACAATCTTTACAGAATCTATCACAATCATTAGAGAAAAATTCACCGCCATTATCAGTTCTCAAACATTTTATTTTCTTTCCAGTCAACAATTCAATCATTGCTTTAAATCGACTGAAAACTTCATATTTACTCTTTACAAAATATACCCATGTCCTACTATAATCATCAATAAATGAAACATAATATGTGGATTTACCAATTGAATGAACATCTATAGGACCAGATACATCAGAATGAATAAGATCCAATACACCACAAGATTTATGAGAACTTGAGTAAAACTGAACGCGGTTTTGTTTTCCATAAATGCAACGCTCACAGAAATCAAATTCAAGATTACAATCAGACAAACCTTCAACAAGATTTTTATTTTTCAAGGTCCTTAGACCCTTTTATCCAATGTGACCAAGTCTCTAGTGCCATAACATAGTTTTCTCTGCAGGTAACTTTGTCTTAGAAGAAAGAGCACCCTTGGGTACCCAAAAGCCATGACCATCTACTGAAGGTGAAACCCTCACTTCTACAAAATTTCTTTTCACAGAAGTACTATTGCACTCAATAGTGCATGCATCAAGCTTATACAATGTCTCATATTTGACACCTCTAGCAATCACCATAACACCTCTAACCATCTTGCATCCTACATTAGAAAATACTACCTACACACCTGCATCTATTAGTTTGCTCATAGATAACAAATTTCATGCTAATCCAGGGATACGCAACACACCATTAATCCTTTTTATTCTACCATCCAGAAACTTGATTTTAACTTTACCACAGCCAACAATGTCTAAATGAGAATCATCACCCAATTTCACCTTACCTCCATCAAATTCTTCATATTTAGAAAACCAATCTCTATTACAGGCCATATGAAAAGATGAACCTAAGTCAATTAACCATGCATCGTTAACTGCACAAGTTGCCAAAGATGCAATGAATATGTCACCATCTTCGTTCTTGGACTCAGAATCAGAATCAAATTTCTTCTTTTTCTTCTTCTTTTCTTCTTTACATTCCTTACGAACATGTCTAGGTTTAATGCAAATCTATCAAATAACTTTGGACTTTCCAGGAGATTTAGACCTCCCTTTGGACTTGGATTTGTCACACTTCTCATTCTTCTTGCCTTTTTCCTTAGGTCTTCCATGAATATTTAGGGTCTGTTTGGAAGTGATGGATACCTTCCTCCTCATCTCTTCAGAAAGAAAAGAACCCACCATATCTCCAGTCTTCAATATAACATTAGTACTCCCAATAGCCATAACAAGAGAATCCCAGAAATTAGGAAAGAACAAAGCAAGATTTGACATTTCTCCTCATCCATTTTGACACCAACTGATGCTAATTGAGCCACCAACATATTGAATGCTTCTAGGTGGTCTATGATTCATCCACCCTATTCCATTCTTAAGGAATATAACTTCTTCCTCAAGAAAATCTTGTTCACTAAAGATTTGGCTTGATACATCTCACTAAGCTTCTTCCATAGTTTTTGTACAGAGGTCTCTTCATGTACATTAATTAAAATATTCTTCCAAGCACAATCTGATTAGACCCTTGGCATGATGGTCCATAACATCATATTGAGCAACTTGAGTAGGATCTGCAAGCATTGAAACATTCTCATCAATAGCATTCCATAGATCTCGATCTATTAATAGATCCTCCATCTTTAGCTTCCACATCTCAAAATTATTTCCAAAAAATTTCTCCACCTCTATTCTCCCTGATGAACTTGCCATCTAAAAATTCCTGTAATAAGATCACCAAGTGTCTTCTACATAAGATCCCACTCAAATATGGATTAGTTCAAAAAACCCAACAACCCACAACTGAAACCAAAGGTGATCAAGCTCTGATACCACTTGTAAGGAAGTTAAGGTAGCGGAACAAATTCCTACACTAATCTTGAGAGGAGAAAAATGAAAAACTTTACATGTATATTTAACAATTACAAAAAATTAAACAAAAATAAATAGAAATATCATGCATACCACAATACAATGATTTACGTGGGGAAAACCCTTTCGGGAGAAAAACCCCACACTCCAAAAGCCACCCAATATATTATTCAAAAATCAAAAGATTACAATATACTTGCAGAGCAAGCTTCTCACAAGAGTATCATCACCAGAGATTAGGAGACAACACGACCGCTATCAGACTCTCAGAATACACCCCTATCTACATGCATCCCAACTGCTTATAACAAGATTTTTGGAACCTTCAAGAATTAGGGTTTTACAAGGTCATTTTTCATTTGACATGTTAACGGAAAACCTTGACGTGTTAGCAGAAAAAAACTTGACGTGCCAGTAAGAAAAAACCTTGACGTGTCAACAATTTTTTTTTACGAGTGAACATTATTTGCATGATCAATTGCCACATACCAAAATACATCCTATCAACAATAAACCGTATATAATTGTAAGGTTGAAACTCAACTTCCCAACAATTTGGAGGTGGGGGAGTGAGAAGTGTCAACAATAGGTTGAAGGGGAATACTAATGTAGTGTAGAAAAATGTACTCCTTTACATTTTCACACTATGATTGCATTCCCTTAATTAATTTGACTTAATTAAGCTTCTAATTGCCTAAATTATGCATTTCAAAGCCTTATTATTCCCATTTTTTGAAAGGGAAACCGACATTAAACAAATGCTAACATTATTTTAAACACCTTGGAAGTTGTGTGTCTTGGACTTAGGTCCTATGACCCATTCTCCCAAGGGCGAGTGGTCATCCTTAAGTGCCAAGACCCAATTTTTAATATGTTTTTGGTGCCATTTTAATGATTCAAATTCAAGTTTCAAATGTCAGCTTGTGGAATCTAATTTTTAGGAAATTAAATAAACTTCTATAAGTACAAAGTTATTTTATCAATTCAAACCTAACATGCATAATTCAAACTTTATGAGAGCAAATATTATTGTCAAGAGCATTGAAGAGTAGATTTTTTAGTCATCTACAACAACAATCAAGATCACATCATCATGTCAAGATTCATTTGTGTTCATATTATGTTTTGAAGCTAACATTGTGATGTAGGTTTCAAGCATTCAAACAAGCATTCAAGTGTCAAATCAAGCAATATTTCAAGCCAATATAAGCAAGATCCCATCCTTAGAGAGATGTGTTAGACTTCAGTTTTCTAAGGGTATCCATTAAGGGTTTGGTGAGTTGTGACATAGCATTGTTCATTCATCAAATTCTTTCCATTTTTTCATTATTTCATTATCAAATCAGGGTTTGACCAAGCCAAACCCCTATTCACCCAAAAACAAACAAAATTTTCCTCTCTTTGTATGTACAAATTTGTAGGTGAAGGATTGAAATTGGATCAAAAGTGCAATTTTGCAAAGTTGTCAAAGTTGTCATCAAAGTTGTCAAGATACAAAAACTCACTTAAATAATTTATTTCCAACTTTCTGATAGTGGAATCTGTAGAAATCAAAATCCTAGATCTAGGACACAAGGTCTGTAAAAGAAGTGGACCCCTGCACAGAGACCAATTCACCCTAGGGAAAATCTATCCTTGCAAGATACTCAAAACCTACTTTTGGAGCCAGGTACATATTAGTCTACCCTTCTCAGATCTACCTAAAAGTTACTATTTATGTCTATGCTATCCTTAATTTCTGTATTTGAAGTTTTACATCATACAATTAGTTTATTTAGTATTTTATTTTCATCTCCCAAAAGTATATTTCAGTCATTTTATGTCATAAGATAACAACAGATCCCCATCCCCATAGAGTTGACTCACCTTAAGGTTGAAAGTCAATTCTATCCTTGGGAGAGCTCTTTTTCTAATGAATTTAGGGAAAAGGTGTGTTTGAGGTGTCTCATTTTGGTGAACTTACCACATAACCCTACCTCCATCCATTTTCCCGATCTTTCAACTAGGTTTGTGGGTTTTGGGGGCACCATAAATATGCAAGGTGATTTCTTTGTGAGGGAGGAGGCACTTTCTAGTAGAGTCATCGAAAGAAGAATGGGTGATGACATACTTAACTTTCCTAGTGATCTTGGAGATCAGGTTCGAGGGGAGAGATCTATAGTTGCCATTGTTGGATAAGTGGTCCAATATATTTGCAACGTAATAAATTGAATGAGGGATTTTGGTTTTGAGGAATGTTTTTTTGTTGTGGAATGTTGTATTAATTGAATGAGGGATTTTGGTTTTGTGGAATAGATTGATGTTGGGGAATAGGTTTTTTTGTGGGATAGATTGTTGTTGTGGGATGTTGCATGAGTAGTTTTGAGTTTGAGGCATATGTGTGTTTGTGGGAATAGTGAATGAAATGGATTGATATTGGAATTGTGATGAATTTGGGATGCTTGTGTTTGTAGGTACATTGGATATGAAAGATTGAGATGGATTTGGGATGTTAGAAGTTTTAGATATGTTAGCTTGTGGAAGCTTTATTTGAAATGTGGAATGAAGAAACTTGTGAATGGCTAGGAATATAAGGTTGATGGGAATGATTGGGGTTATATGTTCTCATGGTTATGTTTCATGCTTGTGAAGCATATGGAATGTTTGTAGGAATGTGAGATGTGATAGTTTGCGAAGTGAATGGTTTGCTTGTATACTTTGAAGCGATAGGTTGTGAAGAGGATTTTTGGTGTTATAAGGTTTGGATGAAGAAATATGAGGATTTGGAATAAATGGAATTGTGTGGTTAGATGCGATAGGAGTTTGATAAAGAAAATTTACATATTGTTTGGAAAATGGTATTGAATCTGTGTCATGAGAAGGTATGGATGGTTGATTTGATATATTTGGCATTGAAGATTGAGGCATAGCTATGTTGATAAATTTAGCTATAGGTATGCTTGCATAAGATGGAATATGAGATGACATGACATGTGTAAGGGCTTGTTCCCTAAGTGTGATATTGTTATAATTCAAAGGTAGTTTATCACCATTTTGTGCAAGTTTAAGAAAATATGTGTTTGGGTCCATGGCAATGAGAGCATTCAATGCTATTGCTACTATGAGATGTTGCATTTCTAATAGTTTCACTTTTTTCAATTCCTTAGATTTGTTTGTGATATCTTCTATGATAATATGTGGGGATTGATGTTGTGGTATTTGGTACTCACCAGGGTTGAATAAATGAGAAAGAATTCCAATCTTAGATTGTGTAACCCCCATGGGTGCAGTGATATTTGATCCACTTGAATTAGACTCCATCAATTTATTGGGTTGAGACCTTGTAATAGGCATAAAAATTTGAGGACCTTGTGAGACAAATATGTAAAATGAAAATTGGGTTATGTGATATGAATATTGTTTCTAATTTGGACTCCATGGAAGATACATTTGGTAGATTTTGATAAAAAATGTGATGATGTTGTTGATTGATATGAGACAAAACCTCAATAAGTCAAAGTAAATCTAGATCTTCATTTTCAGATGTGCTAAGGATGATTTTTCACGTGTGCTAGACTAATGATTCCAAGTAAAAAGGATGATAGCGAGTTTACTAACTTAGAAGAAACCAAGAATCCTAAGTAAATTTTCCCACAAATGTTGATGCTAACTCAAGTATCTACTTGAAATAGGCAAATTTTCAAGAAAAAGCTAAACTAGAGACAAAATATGAAAGGTCTAGACGAGATTATGACTATTTCGGTTGTTGGTTGAACTGGATGTTTGATTTTGATGATAATGATGATGTTTATCCAAAAATAGGGTAGTAACTCTAAAAGTACAAAAATAATGGTATGGAATGGATGTGAATTTCAGTTGGCTATTGGATAATGTATGATGATTATAGGTCAAATGTGCTATAGGTATCAAATCTTAGGTTTGACTAGTCAATAATTTTAGAAATTGACTTTTTGGAGATTCTAGGAAAAAATTGTACAATAAAAAGGATCACTATAAGTCTCATTTGTGCCAATGTAGGTCTCAAATACCCCAAAGTAACCTCAAATGTGACACAATAGATGTCAAATGTGCCACTTTGTCAGAAAATGGTTTCAAGTTGTAATAACAGGTTTAATAGGTCTCAAAATCAAATGCAATAAAGTACTATCAAATACACAATTTTGTATATTAGATGCACTAGAGTATATTCAAATGTGACTCAGAATAGTCAAATGTGCCACATGATAATCAGAAGCACCAAAAGGTGATTAGAAGCATAACATGATAGTAAAATGAGCCACTATAGCTATCAAATGCACCACAATAGCAATCAAATGTGTAATTTTGTTTGAGAGATGTATAAACAAAATGTTAGGGTTTCAAGAGTGCAACAATAAGTCTCAAATGCATTATTTAATGCTTAGAAGCATGGTTTTAGACTCAAAAGCACAATTTTGTGTAACTGTTGGTAAAATTTGCAAGTTGATTGATTTTTGAAAAGTTGTGGATTGATTTTTGACAAGTTTTTGGCAAGAGATAAAACCGTAGACAAGATAAAAACTGACTCCAAGGTAGTAATTTTGAATGGTAGTTTATTGGTCTTTACAAGAAAACATGCCAAGAAATATAGTCTAGCTATTCATTAAAGGTGTGTCTCTCTAGTGTGGGTCCAATGATAAAATACTGTAGGATTGTTTATGCATGTTCCACTCTCAAGAGGGGATAGCTAGGCTCCAATGGCACAAGGGCTGACCTTCCTCTTTTCCTTGAAGGTATTGGCACCTCAAAAGAAATTTTATCTCTCCTCAAGACTGTACATATTGAGTAACTTCAGGCATGATATTGTACCTTGCACCACAACTAGATTAATGGCCACCAGTCTTAGGTATCTAAAAATAAGGTTCATAGTGGTTTTGAGAAGAGTGATCCCATCTGATAGTGTCTGAGACTAGGGGGTCACCCCTCTTCTCCTCACCAAATAAGTTTTAGTTGATTGAGGGTCTTGTGACTTGGCTTGAATGATGTTGGCCACAATTTGAGGTATAAATTTTGATCTCCCCCTTTATATACCCCACCAATAAATATGGTTGAGGTTTCCCTTGGGGTGATGAAATCCCCACGAAGACCCCTTATTGAAATTAAAAAGAAGATACTAACATTTATGATTCCTAAGCTTGCATGAGGTGCAAAGGAAGAGCATACTTTACCAATACTCCTTGGATATACTTGAAAAAATGTGAACAAAGAGTGATTTTGATCTCCAAGCTCGCACTAGGTACAAGGAGATCATACACACTAGAATTCACCAAACATGATATACAAGATTCATTAATAAGGCCCAAATGAAGTGTGTAACTAATTAAAAATTAAAGAAATTGAAATTTCCTACATCAAATTGGTCAATAGTTTATTTTTATCAGTCTTCTTCTAGCGATTGTGAAGCTACACAAATTGATTAGTTCTAAAAAATATCAAGAAAAAGTTAGAGTTAGAAAAATCCAAATCATTGAATCAAAAGAATCAATGTGTGTATCAAAAGAGCCAAAATAGAGTCAAAAGTGTAAATTTATGTATCAGATGTGCCATTGTACCTATCAAATGCGTCATTCTACGTGTTAGAAGTGCCAAAACATAATCAAATGCATCATTTTATTGTAAGATGTATCACTTTGTGAAAATAAACATATAATAGAGAAAAACACAAACAACAGATAAGAGCATGCAACTATCAAAATCGTCATTTTGCTGTCAAAAGAATTGTTTCTCTATCAAAAGTGTCGTTCTGGGTTCAATTACATCATTTTGCACTTGTAACCTAAAAACTTCAAGAAAATTAATGCAATGTTAAAATCAGGGACATGAGTTCCACCAAGCGTGCAAAAATGTGAATAGGGGAAATCAAATCAATGAAGCTATAAAAAAATGATTGCAATATCAATAACCAATTCAAAGATCAAAATACCTAATCTCCAATGAGGCATGTGCACAATGAAAACATGAAAGAAAATAATTTAAATGAAACTAACTATTTTACCTCCACAAAAATGCCTAGCCTTACTCTACTGTAAGTTGTAAAATTATGCCAATTTGAATAGTATGTGGATTTCTCAAATACTTAGCATAACCTTGCTAGAAAAAGCAATAAAAATGAGTATAATATGGATGCAAGATTTGTTAAATTCATGGATTTGAATGGATAAATGATGGGTGTTTTATATATTTTAGAGATATCTGATCAATAGTGTAGGATGTGAGATGCGATCAACAAATGAGAATTATTGAGAAATCATAAGGAACATGCACGTGACATGTGTCAAGATGAAGGGTTGCGATGTAGAGTTAAGTGGTTGCATGAATCAAATGATTGACTACATGGGTAAATGAAGTGGAAGTGAGTGAGAGTGAACTGAGGTTGAATTTTAGTCAACTCACCAAATTTAGAGTTAGATGAATGAAAATAGAATGGTATATTTAAGTAAAAAATAAAGTAATAATTTTATTTATTTTAATAGAAATGTGCAAATTCAAACTAAATAAATTAAATAATTATTTAATTTTGGAGGAATAATGCAAGGTTTAATTAAATAATTACAAATTATTTAATTATATGTGGATAGAAGAATAATTAGAAAATTGATTAAATAATACAAATTATTTAATTAATGTGGATGGAAGAATAATACAAAATAATTAATAATTAAAAAATTATTTAATTAATATGGATGAGGAAAAAATTAGAAAATAATTAAATAATTAAAATTATTTGATTAATGTGGTTGGAGGAAAATGATTAATTAATTAAAGTTGATAAGAGAAAATGGTAAAATAATTAATTAACTAAAAATTATTTAATTAAAGTTGATGAGTGAAAGTGGTAAAATAAATAATTAATTAAAAATTATTTAATTAAAGAGGGAAATATGCTAGCTTAATTAAATTATTTAATTAATGGTGATGAAGGGGTTGATGAGATATGATGACGAGAAATGATGATGAATTTAGAAGAAATGTGAGAAATTTTTAGGTGTCTATATTTTGCTCCTCTTTGAGACAATGTGCCTTGTTGCGGTGTTTGAAAGACATGTTGTTGGTCGTATGCAGACATGCCCAAATTAGATACAACATTGGTAGTCCATCATTTGACAGTCTACCAAGAGGAAAAACTTGTAAAATAGAAACTAGACTATTGCTTCCCTAGAATTAAGGGTTGGGCTATCAACTAACTTTAAATCATCATCCATTTCTAAATCCCTAACTACTTCTTTGCATATAATATTTTGATTGGGATGTTCTACCAAATCAACCCTTCCTACAATGAACAATATTTTTAATAATATTTTGAGTTGTTATACCTATGTTCTTTATAATTGGCTTAAAATTTAATTTTAGTCAGCTCATAAAAACTTTGCGTTCTTCATTAGAGAGGCTTGATCCAATTTTTTTGGTCTTAAATATGATGTTATTCTCTTTACTCATGTTTATAAATGATCATGGGAAAATAATACAAATTATTGGTTGTCATTGTTGACATCTAAGTCAATAGCAAGGTATGACATTTATCTCATGATGAATTTTGGGAATGCCCTAAATTCCCGAATTCCATACCATCATGCATGAGCAATCTTGAAGCAAAGAGAAATGATTCCCTTTCTATTTGATCCTCTTGACCCTTGTTGACATTTGTCATTGATGTCATTGATCGGTCTGGTATTCTTACCTCCGTCTTATCCTTTGTTCTGGCAGCAGTGTTACCAACATATGTCTTGGTCTATGCATTATTGTACCACAGTTTTTGGTCTGACCCTATTCGGTATAGCGTGGGATATATTTTTGCATCTATGCTGACATCTCCAACATCTTGTGTAGCGTGTTCACCCAACTCTATCTCTGATGCAAGCCAACTAAGTGGATATGCAGATCCGATATTTATATATATATATATATGAAGCAACATAAACAAAAATGTAATGATATGATATGTGATAGTGATCTGCTGATGTATATTATGAACTGATAGTGATATAGTGTAGCATTTGTACAAAAGAAGTTTTTGCTTCAGTGAGAAATGTATTCATGCATATGCAGATGTAATTATAACAGTTCAATTTTATAATACAAACTTTGGTTGTAAGCTGTCTCTCAGTTGTAATAGCTGGATTTTGTATTTTGGGTAGTGAGCCCACCGACAGTGAGCCAACCTGCAGTGAGCCAACCCGACAGTGAGCCACCTTTGTATTATGTATCTGGTTACTTAATACTTGAGAGTTAACCCTCTCCATGGTTTTTCCCTTCTTGGGTTTCCACGTAAAAATCTTGGTGTTATGTGGTGCTGTGTTATTTTGGTTTTGTTTAGTAATTTTAATTATGTTATGTGGACAACTATTTAAAGGTTTTAACATTTTTAGAGGAGTACTAATTCACCCCTCCCCTCTTAGTATTCTGGATGTTCAACAATTGGTATAAGAGCCAGATCCTTTAGAAGATTCTAATAGCTCAAAGGAGATCCAAAAGGTTGAACATATGGATCAGAAAGAACTCATGTCCACCCTTGAAGAGCTTGAAACTATTGAAAATGAAAATAAGGCTCTCTCAAAAAATCTTCAAATGACAAATGACTGCATTAGTAAACTGAAAGATCAGATCCGTAAATTCAAGCTAAGGCATAAGGAAGTTAGTAATGAACTCAAGTCAACAAATGTTACTATTCTTGATCCAAAAGTTAAGAGTGAAGAAGAAAAAAAGACCAAGGAACATCTGAATAATGTAATCCAAGGAAAATATGATGAATGCAAGAAGTTGGAACAAGAAGTTGCATCTCTCAAATTAGATTTAGAAGAATCAAAGAAGCAAGAGGTTAAATACAAAGCAAGTTCATAAAAGCTTGATGAAATATTAGTAGCCTAAAGATCATCGAAAAACAAGGAAGGCTTAGGCTATGAAATTGGTGAATGCTTGCACAATAAAATCGATGAAAAGAAATAAATTGATCAGGTAAAAGAAGCTAAAACCAAATCAGGCAAAAAGGACAAAGGCAAGTCTCTGGTAAAGCAATAGGGAAGTAGAAAACCCTTCTCTTTTACTGGTCGTTGTTTTAATTGTAATAAATTGGGTCATAAAGCATTAAATTGCAGGACTAATATGACTCAAAAAGCTAGATCTTACTTTGGTAGATGCTACAATTGCAACGGTTATGGTCACAAAGCTAGTCAATGTTGGAAACCAAATAGAAACAATTATTTCAGTGGTTACTGCTATACATGTTACGCATATGGACATAAGGCTGAACAGTGCTAGTCAGGACAAAAGAAGAAAACCAACAGGTGTTATAATTGCATCAAAATTGGACACACTGCAAGATTCTGCAAAACTGATGTAGTCAAGCCAACCAAACCAACGAAGAAAATCAATAAGGAAGAAGTCAAGACCAAAATGAAGAAGATCTAGAGAAAGAAGAAGATAATGGATCCAACTCCAGTGTAGACATCTGTTTCGATAATTAGCCGCTCTTCGATTGTTGCCCGGGGGAGGAAAGTTCAGAGACCGCCTCTTCCTCCTTCAAGAGAAAAGAGATTGAAAGCATATCTGATCTACTCGATCAAGGAGTCTGTGATAGATAGGAACTATGAACAATCAACTTGTGGACATCCGGTAAAGTCACACTAGTCTGTTGAATAGGGAATCGTGAAAGGAGTTATGGTGTATTTAATGCAAAAGGTGAATTTATTACAAAATTAGCATAAAAGTAAAACTTGCAAGTCACTTTTGATCACTCAAGCAAAAAAATTGCAAGGAGCTAAGGAGAAGAAAGAAGCCGACTACGTCCTAGGGTTTGTGAATCTACAAGAGGTATTTTTTTCTCAAGTTTTTGCTATTTATCTGCACTTATAGTTATGGCTACTCCCACTCTAGTCAATGTGTCATCTCAGCCTCATCCTGAATTCAAGAAATATCTAGATATATCAATTGAAAATGATATGGCTAGTTGTTTATCAAAAATACCACACAAAGTCATTCCTACAAAAGATGTTAGGGCTTACATTCACTCAAAGCTCAAAGAGTTTAATCACACCAAGTTACTGTATTTATGGATAAATGAAATCACTGGTGATGACTTCGATGTCAAACCCGAATACAATGCTCTAGTGGAAAAGAAACTGCATGTATGGAATGATTTTCCACATTTTTGTTTTGATCATAAATGGGTATGAATGACTATGAGTAGGTTCCATGACACCTTTTTGTGGTTAGATAAAGCTCATCTGATCAACAAAGAAGTAATGAAGGTTGTTATTGGGTTGAATGACATCAACATCCTTTCGATACCAAAGGCAGTCAAAAATAAGGAAGTTGAAAACCTAACTTAGGCCATTTTTGATGATAGGTCTCTTGCAATTCATATACTTACAAATACAATTGTGAGGTATGTTGCCCAAGTCATTGGAAACAAAATCTACTACACCAACATAGATAACTCCATCTCTGCTACTATTGTCTACACTGCATAGGATATGGTGGTCAATGGAGTGGACTATGACTTATGTGAGTTCATTAGAGAGAAATTCCTTGAGAATGTGAATTAGTGCAAGCGAAGTAAGAAGAAAGTCGCATTCTAGTATGGAACCCTTGCACTTTGTTTACTATTCTACTTCATGCGTGAAATGCCTGGTCTTGGTTTGGTAGTCTGGTTGTTTGAGAAACCAATTTCTCACCAAATTGTTGAGCGAATGAGGAGGTATGCTGATCCTACTACACAAGAAATGGAATTTACTTTATTTTTCTCTTTATTACAATATAAGATGCACAATTGGGATAGAATCCCTGAGTTTGTAGTCACCAAATATAAGGATGATATCACATTCATAGTCACTATTGACAAATGTGTAATGGAAGCTGTTGTACCGAGAACTCAGTGGATACCCGAATTAGGGTATGAAGTATCAGAAGAGTATGTAGAATGTCTTGCAAAAGTTCTGTTCGAAATTCTGGTAGATGCCTCTCAGAAGAGGTTTGGCAGAGTAGAAGAAAAGTCAAAAGAAATCCGGGAAGAGAAGATCTCAAAGGAAATAAAAAAGAAAGTACAAAAGATTATGAAAGCGATTAAGGAAGAAGGTGGTATGACAGAGGAAGGACTTGCAACTCTTAGAATAATTACTTAGAGTGCAACTAGTAGCTCATCTGGTACCTCCGAAAAAGTAGTTGAACTCCCAGAAGGATTGGAGAGTTCGTCTGCTAAGAGGAAGAAAGGTCTTCCTCCGCCTACTTAAAGCAAGAAGGCGAAAGAAGCGAAAGGCACTGAGGCTAATCCTACTTCTGTAAAATTTGAAACAGAATCAAACCCAGACAAGTACCAAATTAAGGTCCAAGAGAAGAAATCCAAAAAGGTAATTTGTGACCCTCCTAATGTAGATACTTTATTTGAACTACTTGTGGATAGAACACTAGAGAGGTTGGTGATTTGTACAACTCTGCTACTTCGAAAGGAAAATAAAACATAATACAAGCATTTGTTTTGTATTGTTCAAGATTAGATGGAAATATAGATAATTTCAAAGAGGATATTCCTGATAGTCTCTGGGTTGGTCTAAATACAATCCGAGCAAATGCTAGGCAAATAGACAAGGACATTGTTAATGAAGCCATTTCCATTGTCTCTAAACTTGTAAAAGAGGAAAACTTAGCAAGTTTTAAGGAACTCAGTCGGTCAGGGTTGAGAACAAAGAAAAGGGAACATACCCTTATGGAGAACAAAGAATCTGCAAATAAATTGAAAGCATAAATCATTGTCAAGTCTAGAAACATGGCAAGAAATCTTGGGATGATATCCGGTGATGGCCTTGCTCCATCATCTGCTGCCCCCACATGCTCTCATGAGAAATTGGATATTGAAAATGTTGCAAATCTTGTGCCAGAATACATTGATGTTAAAGTGTACAATCTTGGTATGAATCCTTTGAAAATTGAACACACTCATTCTCCGAATAAAGCTTCTGCTATGGTGAATGCAAATGAAGATAAAAAAAGAAGTTGAAAGAGAAGAAGAGAGAATTGAAAAGGTAGGAGAGGAAGTTGGAAGAAAATGAGAAGAGATATCTACATAAGAAATTGATGTCAGAAAGCAGGAAGAAAACACAGAGCAAGAAAAAGGTGAAGAACCAGTAGCAGGGACAACTGAGAAAAGAGAAGATATTGCTAACATCTCCACCGGTACTTGTTCTGGTGATGCTTTGAAAAGTTTACTTGCTTCACCACTTATGATTCGGCCTATCACTTCTTTCAAGATAATTCTTGACATTGAGAAGATCAATCCTTTTTGGAAATTTCAAGTTGTTGAATCCATTCAGGCCTTGGCCAAAATTGACATGCTTAAGGAATTAGAAGTTTGTCACCAAAAAGTGTATACTTTTCTTGATATGGGAATAATTGATAAATTAGACTTAATAAGGCCTTGATTTAGTGTTGTGAGGTGTTTTACACATCCACATTAGGTCTTGGGCCCTTGCAAATTGAATAAAATGCATTTATTGATGTCTTGCAAGAGTGTTGTAAGGTGTTGTGACACATCTTCACACTTTTCTAGGACCATAATGTTATAATTCACCTAAATAACCTTACCAAGACCTATTTCAAAGTGTTGTAAAGTCTTGTAACAAATTTTCACACTTTCCTAGGCTTGTCATCAATATTTACACCTTTCTTATGCTTTAAATGGCCCCTTCATACACTTACATGCATTAATTAAGTGTCTTGTTGAAGAAGAACCCAATAAAAAACATTTAATACATCTTAATCTCTGACATCCACTCAAAATTTCCTAGGTGGACTAAGTCGCCACCTTGGGCAACTTAGTCCCATGTGGCACAATTATCATGATTAATTCAAATTTCTTTCAGGTTTTTATTCTTTAAGACCTAAGGTCTACTTGTGATGAGGTATTTTTGGGAATTTAGGCATAATTGTTTATAAATAAGGGTTTTTCCCCTCATTTTTCAATCTCCTAACTCATCTTAAGTCATAACTCATTATCATTCATCACTCATCATGTTCTCAAGTCAAGCAAGCTAGGGTTTTATCATTGCAAGTCATTAAGATAGCTTCCAAGGACATTCAAGGGCATATTCTTCATGTTTTGCTGCAGAAATTCAAGATCAAACATCATGGCAAGGTATTAATGTTGCATGCTTCATTACATTCTTTCTTCATTTGGTTTAATTACCTAAAAGGGGTTTGACCAAGGCAAACCCCCATGCCCTAACAATCAACATTTTATCCTTCTCTCTTTGTGTGTTTGCAGATTTAGGCAATTTGAGGGTTTGAAGATCATTGAAGATTAGGTTGAAGACTCATTGAAGACATCTCTTTGTTGACCTAGCCAAAATATCAACAAAAAGTCACCTCTAGGCCCGAAAATTAGAGTTTCAAAAGCAGACACCTGTGGGAAACCAGAGTGTAGACCTAGGGCTTCCGTTTCCACTTCCAAATTTTTAGAAATTCAGAAGTGGACTAAGTCTCCAGTAGTGGTGACTTAGTCCCACTAAACCTGTTTTTTAGAATTTTTTATAGATTTGGATACCCATTTGGCCGAAACGGGCTCCAGACTAGTTTCTCCAGATCTGGGACTAAGTCGCCCAGATTGGCACAAGTGTCCCAATCGACTTCTGCAACAGTTTTGTCAGGATTCCAGACCTTCATGCCATCCCTTTTTAGCCTCCAGGTGCACACATTCTGTTTCGTAGTCTTCTGTTCAATTTTGTTTACATTTCTAGGTCATTTATCACATGTTTGCATACAACACTGTGTTTTCCAGCACTTCATATTTCTTAGATTTAGCATCAATAAATCATCTTCCTTTCAGCTTATTGCACTTAAGATATTACATTTAGACACATTTCATCCCTCATTACATTAATCTTGAGTGTAGACATTAGCATTTTGGCCCCAATTCCTCTCCTTTAAGGTGAAGACCCTAGAAGCGCTAGAAAGGATTAGGGTGCCAAAATCATTGTTTACAAGAAGAAAAAGATAATCTGATTGAGGATGCTATTGCTGCTCTCTAAAGTATTATTCCAAAATTTCATATAGATCAACCCATAAGCAATATAGATAAATGCAGGACACTCGTCAATGCTGTGAAGGACTTCTCTGCCTATATGAATGAAAAAATCCATAGGGAAAAGGAAGCTGAAAGGAATAAGATTTGCAGGAATTAAAATATTGGTGTGCAAATTCCTTCTCCAATCTTTAACAACTAATCAAGCAAGGTCAAGACCTTCTCAAGGAAGTCAAATCTTTGTATTTGTATAGCCTGTAGTGGCTGGATGCCACAACCGATATCAAAAAAGAGCTTGACTCAATTGAGTCAACTATCCAACAGGAATACCATTCTTTCAAGTTATCTGAAGACTTGTCCAGATCCAGGAGATCCTCAATTGAGGAATTGCACAAAAGGTACTTCAAATTGCAACAACAACGAGACATCATTCTGCCCTTAGGTAATCTCTGAGAGATGTGTGCAAACAACATTTCACTGATGAATCGTACCCTCCTAAAGGAACAACAGGCTACTCTCTTTGATCCTTTCTCCATTGAAGATGGAGAATCTCTACTTGCATCCATTCAAGTTCATGCACAACTTCTAACCGAAGCAATTTTACAGTGGAATGATAATAAGGGTAAGTGTGTCACCCATCTTCTGAAAATCAAGCAGTCTTTCTCTGGTGGCACATCCTAATGTGTCTTTCTCTACACCCCTTGTTCATTGATGTCAAAAGGGGGAGAAACAAAAATAAAAAGAAAAGGTTTTGAGAAACAGAGATAGTCATCTTAGGGGGAGTTTTGGAGTTTATCTTTTGGAGTCTTGGCATTCTGAAGATTTTGGCATTCCAGAATTTTGTTTGCCATCAATGGAAAAGGGGGAGATTGTTGATATTTGTCATTGATGTTATTGATCGGTCCGGTATTCTTACCTCCATCTTATCCTTTGTTCCGATAGTGGTGTTACTAATATATGTCTTGGTATATGCATTGTTGTACCACAGTTTTTGGTCTGGCCCTATTTGGTATAGCGTGGGATATCTTTTTACATCTATGTTGACATCTCCAATATCTTGTGTAGTGTGTTCACTCATCTCTATCTTTGATGCAAGCTGACTAAGTGGATATGTAAATCTGGTATATATATACGAAGCGACATAAACAAAAATGTAATGATATGATATGATATGTGATAGTGATCTGCTGATGTATATTGTGAATTGATAGTGATATAGTGTAGCGTTTGTACATAAGAACTTTTGCTTCAACAAGAACTGTATTCATACATATGCAGATGCAATTATAGCAGTTCAATTTTGTAATACATACTTTGGTTGTAAGCCGTCTCTTAGCCATAATAGTTGCATTTTGTATTTTGGGCAGTGAGCCAACCCAACAATGAGCCACCTTTGTATTTTGTATCCGATTACTTAATACTTGAGAGTTAACCCTCTCCGTGGTTTTTCCCTTCTTGGGTTTCCACCTAAAAATCTCGGTGTTATGTGGTGCTATGTTATTTTGGTTTTGTTCAGTAATTTTAATTATGTTATGTGGACAACTATTTAAAGGTTTTAATTTTTTCAGAGGAATATTGATTCACCCCTCCCCTCTTAGTATTCCAGATG
This sequence comes from Sequoia sempervirens, assembly GCA_007258455.2. Lineage (NCBI taxonomy): Eukaryota > Viridiplantae > Streptophyta > Pinopsida > Cupressales > Cupressaceae > Sequoia > Sequoia sempervirens. Next base: position 291,540,259 of record VDFB02047230.1, read on the forward strand.
TTCAACAACCCTCTTATCATTATTTCAATACTTCTTATTAAGATCTAAACATGTTAATGGTATAACATAAAAATGATGCATTAAATCCATGCTTCTATTATTCTTCTTACTTCTTGAGATGTAATCAAGGAAGAAATCAAAAGTTGTACCTTTTTCTTTCATGATGGGGTTAAGAAAGTTCACCTTCTTAAAATACTAGGGGGTTAAAGGATTGGTCATTCCAACTAGCAAATATGAGATTGTGTTCTTTGCACTAGTAACATGATGATCTACACTATCAAAAATTAAAATATTATTTTCAACATTATGCTCCATCCTATCCAATTGTATGCAAAATTCTTCCCACTTATGTTTCTTCTCACATTCTTGTAGCTTTGAATTTTCTTCTTCCCAATGCTCAACTGTTATAATTCTTTATTCATATAATGGATTTATATACTATCTTCCAATATTGTTGTCATTTACCACTTATGCTTCTTGGATAAGAGTTTTCGTTCTCATACAAGGGGTTTACGTATTCCTTGTTGACAGTGATGAGCTAATTTCTTTTAATGCCATTTTTTCATTAAAATCATTACAGTAAACACTTTCTTGAAATGGGAGCTCATTAGACAACACTAAGTTATCAATTAAGGAATATTTAATTGAAATATCCAATGTGAATTCCTTTTTCTTCTTTGTTACTTATTGAACCTCTATTTCCATCCTCTCTTATTCTACTTATATCACTTTATTTTTTCTTGAAATTTATGGATTAACTCCCAAGGTTCATTGCAAGAGAAGCAAAGTATCTTTCTTCTTAATTCATTTTTGGTACCTCCATTTATCTTCTTTGTAAAAAATAGAGGTGTGGTCCTATGGAGGGGTGCATGATGTCCCTTCTTTTGTGGGAGTTCCTTTGAGTTACTCTCATATGGTATCTTTAAAAATGATATATACTTTGATGTTGGTTGTGTTTCTAGTTGTACACACTCTTCACTTTGGAGATACCTTTTCTCTTTCTAATTTGTTTTAGCTAGAACTAGATTTTTTTCTTTTCTAGCTCTTTTTTTATACTTGTTTACCTTTTGATTTTATCCACTTTGGATAGTTTGAGAAAGACAATTCTATATATTTTATAAATGATAGAGCTACCTTCAAATCTTCTTGTAGATTTTGGTACCTTACAAATGATTTAGTAGTCTCTTCTACTAATGATCTTATTAGTTCCTTGAAGTGTAGAAAAGGAATTTCTCTTTGAATATTTCTAAAGACAGTTCATATGCATTGAAAGTGGTCAAAAGATCTATATTGGAATTGACAATAATATCTAATAGCCCCATGATTCATAAGCTAGTAGTAAAACTAGCTCCAATATCGTTGTAATAGATCCCCAATGGATATCTTTGACACATAAGATTTAAGTATATAAATTTTAATAGTGCTCTAATACCATTGTAATATCCCCAATGTATATATTTGGAAAATAAGATTTAATTATACAAATTTAACAGTGATTTGGTACCAATATAATTTTCCTACCAAAAATAGGGCAACTATTGTCAACATATTTAAATATATTTACATAGAACCTTCTAAGCCCTAAATTACATAAAGGTTTAGTAGCTACATTAATGAATCATTATTATACTTCAAACTTCATTATTTTACCCTAAAATAAAAAATCCTAGTCTCTTCTACCCAAATTTAGTAAAACCAAAAATATTTCCTTCTCATTTCCCAATAACATTAATAATTTTGTATTACAAGTCAAGTAAGAAAATGAAATATATATAATTTTAGACTTAAATATCTATTATTGAATCTAGCCAAACTTGGATTTGTCATGATTTTTACATTACATTAATAACCTAGATCTACAACAACCAATGGCTATAACAAGGTTCTATAACTTCCCCTATATGAGTGGATCAAAAATTGCAAGTGTAATGTAAACTCAATATTATCAATATCTACCACCATTAAAGTCCAATATGACCTTTGAGTGAGATCAATCCTTTAGCAAAGAGAGTTTTCATCCTTTGACCTCCAATAGATTCACGGGTTTTAATCCTTAAATTTGACCATTTGGACACCAAGTTCCTAGAACCTTTTCTAGTTAGGATTTATAAATATTTTTCACGATTATCATCATTTTGTTCATACTTTGAATCCTTAACACCCATAGAAAGAATGTAATATATTGCATTAAATTCAAAGATCTCATGATTGGTATGCAATAGAGAATTCCCATACCTAACAAGTTCCATTTTCCCCTTAGATCACACTTGAAATCATACCACATGCACTTGAATGTACCCATGAGGCATGGGGGAATGCTTCCTATGATTTACAATGTTTCTTTACAATAATGGCAAGAGGCTCTATGGGGTTTGAACTAAAGCCATCACATTAATGGAAGCAAAGGTTGCCTTCTTTATTTGCATTATTGGAGGTACACATGAATCTACATCCTAAAGATTAAATAATTTGTTCTTGGTGGGAGAAAAAACTTTCTCAAATTTTCCACATTGGATCTAATCATTAATGGAACTTTGATATAAGTTGGGAGGAAGGTAAAATAAGTAAAAAAATAGGTGTGAGAATCAAAGTTCAAGAGTTAGAGATATTACATGATTCATACCACACAATAGGAGTTGGGGAGTTATGGTTTGAGTAGAAGGAATGCTTTTAGGGAGAAGTATGATACTCCTACAAGAATAAAGGAGAAAGGAATAGTTGGGAAAAAAAGGAATGTCGGGATGGGGAAGTCTGAAAGTATAGTGCGGACAAAGGGAAAGTTAGACTTAGACAAGAAGGCATGCCTAGAGAAGGAACTATGAACCTATGATTATTGAAAAAAACTTTAGAAATTGGACATGCCTCTATACCTAGGGACTTTGGGGACCTTAAACATACATAGGGGAAAAGAAAAGGAAGAGCGCACATAAAATTAAACCAAGGGAGATGTGGGAAATGGGAAATAGGAATTTTTCTCCATAACATAAATTAATACAAAAAGGGGACATGAAAGTAATGTCAAAGTTGAAAAATAAGGCTCCTTTGGTTTTTCCATCATTCAAGGCCTCATAAAACTCATCCTTGATGGGAATGATATGTAAAAATAATAATATTATGTTAACTTTTATATTACATTATGTGAGATGGGTTATACAAATGCTAATTACTAAAATCTAATGAACCTAAATGAACTCAAGACATACCTAGCTATCAACCTAAGTACTCAACCATCCTATATGATATCATGTCACAAAAAACATCTATATGATGAATTGTTGTCCTAGTTAAGTTTTGTTTTCCCTATTACATGCTAGCATATAGAAAACCTACAAAACTCAAAATCCTATATAGATTACAGAAAATACCTTCCCACAAGGTCAAACAAAAGCAAGAGTAGCACATTAGGGTACATTTGGTCGGTTTATTAGAAATGAATAATAACTAGTGGTATAAAGAAGACTATAAATGGATGATTCTAAATAAAATAAAGGAAATGAAAAATAAGGATCAAGAGGAATAATGAACCTCTATGCATTTGGGGAGTTTCGAGCACCTACAATTTGAAGAGAGAAGAAAGAGGGCGATTACATAGGATATTTCATTTAGGTCAAGTCCTTATTATGGGTTTTCAACCTCCAAGGGAAAAAAACATAAAAAGGTGGAACTTGAGAGTGTGTACTTGCAACCTATGTGCATTTAGAAACTAAGAACAATAATTATAAATAAAACAATTGATGTAAAATTCATTGTACATGTGGGATGAACACCCTAGTGTATGTGTGAAAGCATAAAGGAAATGGAGATAGAGCTCCCAATGTGCCAATAAAGGTGTCTACAATAAAGAAAGCTTAAAACATAATAATAACAATGGAAATGAATCTAAATAAAATAGAAAATTGAAAAATATCACTTGTAAATCATATTGGTTGTCCTCAATGGTGGCAAGAGCTTATGGAGACAATGTTGGACCAACACGAGTGCTGAAAAATATTGTAGAGTACTAGACAAATCTTGAGAGAGTATGAGAATGAAAGAGATTAATGTTGCATGAGAGATGAAAAGTACAATCTTGGAAGAATGAGAAGAAATCCCAATAGAAAATGCAACATGCAAAGGTAACTAGTGGACTTTCAAAAATAGGTGTATGACAATTATAAAAGCATATTTGGAAGCTAAAGAGAATGGTAAATGAAAAATAGATGTATAGATGTATAATTGCATAGTAGGAGGATGTTAGCACATCATCAAATTTTTCATGCATCAAAGTAACATTCAAGTACAACACACTAAAAAAAATCACAAGATGGGAATAAAACATGACATAAACATAAGGAAAGACATGGCAACACATGAAATAGGGTTGGAGATACAAAACGCAACACAATGCTAACACTAGGAGTGGGTAAAAGGCCAAGATAGGCTAAAATGAACCTAAAAACATACTAGGAGTCATAGACACTAAAGTGAGCCCAAAACATAACATGATAATTGCAAGGTATGTAATCTTTACTATTACAAAATAATAACCCTATTATTGGTTGTATACCTATTGATTTTCTCAACATTTCCTACAAAATCATACCTCAAGCTATTGCTTAGTGTATCACAATATTGTTAGGCTTTAACACATGGGTTTCTTTGGTAGTAGATTTAGTATTAACAATTTGGTCTTGGCATGAAAAATAATTGAATGGGATCCAAAAATCACACAAGGCACCCTTATTTTTAAATTGGAATTTCATAAAGCTTATGAAAAGACTAGTTGGCCCTTTATTATTAAGATACTTGAATAGATTGGATTTGCTTTCAAGATGATTCAGTGAATCTAACTTCTCTTCTCAAATGTCATGGCTAGAATCTCACTTAAAATTTCTTGTGTTGCACCATTTATGCTTCCATTCAAATCATCAAGGTTGTCCTTTGGCTCCCTTTCTCTATGTCTTGGTTGTATATTCTCTCAATGACCTTCTTGAAAGGACCCATGACAAGAACCTTATCAAAGTTTTTAAAAATCCTAAATGATTCCTATGTATTGAACTCACACTTTGCAAATGATTATCTATTTCCTTGATAATATCAATGACAACATGATTAATCCCTTGGAGGTCCTAGACCTAAACTTTATTACCTCAATCTCTAATCTCTTAGTGAACAAGATCTATTGCATATGTTTTCAAAAGACCAAATCCCTCCATGGATCCCAACTAAATGACACAAAATCAAACTTGGAGAACTCATAGGATATCTTTGAACACCCTTCAATCCATGTGTTAGTCTCAATGATATATGGTCTTGGTTTGTGAAATTATTTTAAAAGAAACAAGATAATTGGGAGCTATGGTCATGACCACACATATTGACTATTCATCTATTGGTTTCCATCTAAATCTTGTCCAAGTAGGATGGTAATATAAGTATGTATGTTATCTCTTTGTCTCAATGTATCCAACTCAAAGTCAACAGTGACATTAGGACCATGGATCCTCTAACTCAAAATGTTTTGTCACCAAAAGGATAATTCATATTTTAAAGGGCGGTGAACCATGGAAAACCTTGGTTTGCTATAGAATCTCTATTGTTACTATCAATGCTATGTGGAGAAAAGTTCATTTGAATGACATACTATTATTTCTAAACACTTCTACCTCATATCTTCAAGCCCACTCAATAGCATGTGGAAGGTATAACAAAAAGGTATTGTACAATTCACAGATTTTTTTAATACCTCATAGACATCAATAAAAAATTGGGCTCAACTCAAATTGCTGCATTTTACTCTTTTATACAAAATCATTATCAATATTAACTTGCGGATATCTCTCTTGTCAATAAAATGTCATCTACAATACCCTGTACTTTGCCAAGGACTAGAGATGACCCAATGAAATAAGGCTAGACCATTTTGAAATTTGTCTATCATCTTCTCATCCATAACCTACATTTAGAACATGAACTTAACTCAAAATAAAAATGGAAACTCATTGATTATATAATAATACCTTTAACATGATTCATTAAAATTCTAAAGCCAATACCACATGTCAAGTGATAACTTAAAAATTACTCCACTACATATTACTTTGTTATGCCTTCCAAATACCTAGCATGTCATAAACATGGTACCATAGAACACAATTTATAGTATTGCAAATCTTTCATATCTATTTTTCAATAATTTAAGAATACCCTATTGAACTTTTAGTTGGTTGATAATGTCTGGTAGCTGCTGTTCTTCCAAATCCCTCCTAACATTCTTGTGCGCATACCACTTTCCAGGTATTACATGGGAATCTACAGGAGCTTGAGCAAGATGAGGTCGACATCACCAGAAAATAATTGATCAACTAAATGTCAATGCAACTCAATTATCTTCTATGAGGTGTCACTTCATGACCAAGGCAGATTGAATAAAGCCAGGCTTCTCTCAACAACTTATCACTGAACAACAATTCTTATTGTTATTTTTTTCTATTCGTTGAATAATATGAACTGTACAACTTTTCCATGAATTGAGAGGTCTCCCCACCAAAAAAAAAAGGTGTCTTTTCCATGTCAATGTGAGTTGCACATTCATCATATAAGCCGCGTTTTGAAAAGCATGTATAACTTCATTGCATGGAATAAGAGTGAGACGGATTGATCTGTGTTTGTGGGTCCTCTGTGCTCACCACCCACTCCCAACAGCGCGTGGGAAACAAAATAGTTTCCTGAACAAGATGGAGTCGCGTACGTGGGCACTGCCTGTTTTTTTAATGTACCAAGTCAAGCATTGCAAGTTGGATAGCACGTTTGATCAATCAAAGGAAAATTGTATAATACCCCATATAATGCGTCCCACAATGGTCTCCAATGTGCTCAGTATACCTGACACAAAACAGATTACTCAAATGGGGATTTTTTTAACAAACAGGACGGTTTGTTTATATGGTTCTGTGTTGTCTTGCATTATTTTTTTCTTAGTAGAATCTTAAATTTTTATATATATATATTTGTTTGGTGGATTAGCAGTTTGATTGTTTTTGTTTTGGTGTTTTCAGTTGGAAATTTGGGGTATGATTCCATCCACTAGTGTATTATATTTTTATTTTTAATATAAAATTATATAGTATTGTTCATAACTAAATTTTTTATATATATGAGTATAAAGGAGAAAAGTATATATTTTAGTTTTTTGTTTTAAATTTATTTTAGTCTTTTTAATAGATGTGTTATCTTGATATTTAATTTGAGGGATTGTAGTGTATAAGTTAATTGAATACATCCTTATCACAGTCCTTAACCAATTCAACTTCTACGATCTAGAACTAATTTCGGCCCTCCCCTTTTTCGTCAACTTTAATAGAATCATTACTTGATTATGTCCATTGGATAGAGTTATTGACGCGATCCCATTCACCTTCATCAAAGCTTAATTTAACATTTTCTCTAATCAAAGCCATTTGAAATTTAAGACATAGGATCTAACACAATCCAAGCCGGCTTACACACAAAACTTAAGACATCTCATAGCATCTCATCCTATGTCTTAATTTGAAATTTTTGTGTGGAACCTTTTTAGAATTCTAAAAGGAATCTCATAACAATCATTTGAGCATTATCATAAGAGAGGTACAAGATCATTTGAATTTTAAATATCCCTACATTCTAGTGAGCATCTAACATTTCTATTTCAATATCCAAATTATTTAATTACATATTTTGAACAATGATGACATTGGAATTGATTTAGACACAAGTGACAAACACCAAACCTAGCATAGTGAGCCCCAAAAGGTGTTCATTAACATTGACTTCACTTATTGCAGCAAAGGCACACAAGATTTGGATCATGTGATAGTCAAGGACACTATCATGGAATTTACACAAAATCATACATCAAGAGGCCATGATCACAACAACAATTCCATCTAGCTACTGTGCATGAACTAACACACATTTGTTCTAAAGTAGGCATCTCAAATTTGAAGTTGAAAATTAAAAAATAGTTCAAAAGCATGGCATTGGCTAAATTGCATCACATCAAAATTTCACCCTCATTGAAGAGGGTAAGCTTTCTATAACCTCTTCATTTCAATCTATTGTGTACTTGTCTTATTTGCAACTATTTTTTTATGTTAGTCTAAGGTTTTATTTTTTTGGTAGACTTTGATCAGTTTAGTGTATAATAAAAAGAGGGTAGTCATTTATCCCCTCTTCATTTGGTGAACCCAATGCATTTAACCACTTTGTTTCCCCATAGTATTTTGTTTTATTTTCTATTTTTTTTTTATATTTGATCATTTTTTTATTTTCTAAATTTTATATAAGATCTAATTTTTTCTCTTGATTTCATTGCTTCATATTTGTTTGATCTTTTGATTGTAGCCAATTCCTCAACCTATCACACTTTCCACTAAGAAGCCTTAGGCTCAACCCTAACATGGCTATGAATCAAGTTGAGGTTCACCTATTGTTGAGAATCTAAATATTTGTGTTTCCCTTAATGATGAGCACTTTTTTGACCATTATGTTCATGTTACTTACATGAATATGCAAGATATTAGTCTTACCACCAAAATTTTTAGAGCGTATTTTACTAGTTCGGATAATCATGATAATCCTTTTGAATTATTAGATTCTCTTCCTATTATGTCCATTCCCAAGCCTCCTAATGATGCATCTCTTCCCTTACATTCCCAAGCTTCCTCTTCCATTATTCATCCTCATGTATCTATCCTACATTGGTTAAATGCCACGTGTTAGTCCTCCTTTCCCTTCTTCTTGTTCATCCTCCATACCCACACTATATTAATTCCCTCATCATTCCCACCTTTTACATCCAAATTAATCCCTTTATTTCCTCCCACACCTCCCATTACATTATCCCACCTTTGTACAACATTCTCCAACCTATTTACACCTAACCTATCATTTTGTTTCCATTCATTCTCACCCTTATCCCCATTTTCCACCCTTCTACTATTGACACAATCATTAAAAGGCCATGTGTGACACAAATAAAAGTTAATACCTTATCTCCAAGTACCAATAAGGATATTAAAAGTAAAATCAAATACAATCCACTCTCTAATAAGATTATTTCCTATCCTTTTCCAATGGGTTTTATGGCCCATTTATGGTCCATAGGTTTAATATGTATAATGGTAAATGGGACCCGATGAACCACTTTATATCATTATTAATGTTACTTTTTAGATTATGTGTATGACTATAATCTCCTTTATATTATTTTCCCAATAATTCAAAAAAATTACATGCTTGATTGCCTATATTATTTGCCTCGTGATTCTATATGCTCATAAATAGAATTGGCTAATACATTTGTATACCATCTTAATATTAACATGGGTCTTAAAGTCATTGTTTTTAATTTGGTAGAGTGTAAACAAGGTTCTAATGAAAGAGTTCATGAGTTTATTTTTCTATTTTAATACATTTAAAAAAAATACATTATCAATTTTACATGATGAGTTCCAATGATTTTTTATTAAGAGTTTATTGCCTACAATCCAAAGGAAAGTGGATTTTAATAGTTACACCTAATTCATGGACTTATCTAATGAAAATGTGAGAATTATTGAGTTAAAAATATTAGAGGTAAAGAACTTAAGCATGACCCTTTTCATCCCACCCTTCTAGATCTTGATTAAGTTTTTTTAAGAGGGGTGGTGATATTTCACACAAGATTAATATGAGGCCCTTTACTAATAATTTTTCTACGTCTTCAATGGCCTCCAATGCCATTTAAATAAGCCAAAAATTCCTAGAAAGTTTACAAAACTCCATGATCCCCTTCATGTTGTATTGAAAAATTTATTAGGAGATGATATGATAACATTCTCATATATTAGACAAATTGATAAATCTCTTTGTATTAGGTTTATGATGATAAGGGATTTTTTTACTTATCATATAGTCAATGAATATATCAAGGAAAAAATGTGTAGGTTTGAGACATAAACTCAAGATATAGATAATAATACATTTATTTCAAAGGTGACAATGATGGGGGCAATCGTTCTATTGCACCCTAATAATTTTTTTTGTAAATTTACACAAATGATTTTCCACACCATAGTCAAGCAAATAACTCAAATGTGATTGAGGAAGACATACATATTGAGGAAAAAAAATGATAAGACTTCTCTTGATTTGGATCCCTTTGTGGACAATATTGAAGAATAATCTAAATTGAGCTCTTCTCTTGTGTCACTCATTTACACTTTCTAATAAAATTCCTAATAATCAATATCATTGGTCAGTCTATCTTCCAAGACAAGTGACAAGAAAAATGGTAAGTGGCTTTCTAGTTGATCAAATTTGTCAATTTTAACAATCGTATATAGAGGATTTTCTTTTCAAGCATTACTTCCAACAAGATCAATATGAAATTTTAGGAAAATGTGCACTAATTTTTTGATGGTAATATATAATACACCTTTGGGTGTGTTATGATACCAAAAAAGTGTGTCCAAATAATTTACTTAGCTTGTGTCATATCATACCTACATAATAATGTCTTGTCATTATATTAGATGCCCTTAGGTTGATCAAGCCCAAGTGATATATTGTTTGTTCTACACCAATATATAAAGTTCATAAATTATTGCGAGGTTGTAACTATATCATGCCATGCATATAAACTTCTTTTCAAATTTGGGTAACTTTACAATTACTATAGTTATTCCAAATCCCAAGGGACCTCCTTATGAAAGATACAATACATTCTTTGATTTGTACAAATAATTTAAAGAGAGAAAATATAGAATCCATAAGTTTATTGTTCACTTAGAAAGTGTCTATCTAAGCCAACTACTATAAAAACTCACATGGTTTATGTTAAATCATATGATGCTTGTTCACCTCCTCCATTTCCTAAATCAAATAAATTTCATACGAGGATTCAAAACAAAATAATAGCTACAAAATCCCCAAGATAAGTACATAAACATAAAGAAAATAAAGTGCAAAATTTTTTTACTAAGAAAGTGGAAAATAAACAAGAACAATGATAAGAAGGTTGAAACACAAAGGGTAAGTGATGAAATATGGGGGACCAAAAAGTTCCCATGTTATGGCTTGGTAGTAATTGAGCCTGGGTTAGGTCACTACCAAGTCATAACATGGGTGCACTATAACACGAGTGCATTATAACACAATCACATTTCCAACAAGAAAAATACTTATCTCTCTTTATCTTCTCGTCTATCTCTAACTCCTTATATATCCCACACTCTCCCTCTTCCTCAAATTATATACATGAAATAAACATTTACTTCCTTACACTTTAAGTTATATTTCATGCATATAGTCTAAGGATATTTGAGAATGGTTTTAGATCTCTAGGAGTTATAATGTAGACTCTAGGTTTTGGGGGATCTTATAATTTCTCAAACTTAGTCAAATTTTGGTAATCAACAGGTTCCTATCACCTTGCAATTCTCTAAGGGTAGTAATAACTATTGAAAAGCATCATCAAGATTATCCTTAGTTATCTCTTTATATCTCTCCCTCTCTACCTCACCATCCCTCCATCCCTCCATCTCTATTTCTCTCTATATCTCATATATTTCTCTCCCTATCCCTATATATATAGGAATAGGGAGAGGGAGATATGTGAGATAGACAGAAGTAGAGAGGGAAGGAGTGAGGGAGGCAGACGTGGTAGAGAGAGATAGAGACAGAGGTAGGTGGAAAGAGTGAGAGGTATAGGTAGAGATAGAGAGATATGGAGGGAGGGAGGTAGAGAGAGGGAGAGGGGAGAGGGATAGATATAAAGAGATATATAGAGGGATAGGGGAGAGAGAGAGAGGTGAGATGGAGAAAATTAGAGAGAGAAGGATGGATGGATGGAGATATATAGAGATATATATAGAGGGATATGGAGAGATAAATGTGATATAAAGATAAGTAGAGAGGGAAAGAGGGGAAATGGAGAGATATAGAGAGATATAGAGATGGATAGGGAGAGAGAGAGGTGAGATAGAGAGTAGGGAGGGAAGAATGAACAGAGAGAGAGGGTGAGGGAGGGAGAGATATAGAGAGATATCTAGAGAGAGGGAGGAAGAGGTAAGTAGAGATAGGGAGAGGGGAGAGGGAGATATATATAGAGATATCTAAGGATAGACTTGATGATGATATTGAATAGTTACAATTACCCCTAGACAATTGCAAGATGATAAGAGCTTGTTGATTATTGAAATTTGATTAAGTTTAAGAAATTATAGGATCCTCTAACTCCTAGAGATTCAAAGCCATTCTCAAAAATCCTAAAACTATATACATGAAATATAACTTACAATATAAGAAATTAAATGTCCACATATAAATGTCACTTATACTTTAATGTGTATTTCATGTATATAGTTTGAGGAAGAGGGAGAGTGTGAGCTATATATGAGGTAGAGAGACGAGAAGATAAAGAGAGAGAGGTATTTTTGCTTCTTGAAAATTGAGCATGTTATAGTGCACTCGTGTTATTATCTACTTTAGGTATTTCCAACCCCAAGGTTTGGACTTACATGTCAATGCCCATAGGCGTGTTTTTCAAAAATTCTAAAAAAATGACACAATCTTGAGTGTGCTCTCCATCAAGTTTGCATGTCTTTCAATGTCAAGTTAAAAAAATAACATAGTAACATTGATCTCTCTCGTGGATTTCTAACTATATAATTTTTCTACATTTCAATTATGTTAATGTTTTGATCTCTAATTTAATTTGCTAGTGTCTCCATTTTTTGTCAAAAACCTACATATTGTATTTTTGGTTTAATTTTTTACTTGTTCATCGAAATTTGAAATAAACTATATTTTTACAAACTAGACTCTCTTCTTTACACATTAAAAGAATTTTAATTTTTTGTTAGTTTCCAAAAAAAAAGGGGGGGGGCACACACTCAATTTTTTATTTTTTTAGGATATGTCCACTTTTAAAACTAGTAAAAAATTATATATTCATTTAAAAGTTAGCAAATAAATCGAGCATAAACTATATGGTGTTAGCTGATTTTTCACTATTTTTTTGAAATACTAAAAAAAATAACTTTTTAGGGGGAGCACACCAGACACTATGTTATTTTTTTTTGACAAAAATATGAACAATTTATGTGCTCCCCTATTTGTATAGGAGCTGAATTTTAGCACTAGCCCAGGATCACCTACAAAAATAATTAAAACCTTCCAAAGAGAGTATGCAATAATATGAGCTTGCTTGATATTAAGCTATGAAATATGATGATGAGGACCTTGCTTATATAGACAAGGTGTGATGTAGTACCAACATTAAATGATTGTGTCATAATTAAATGACATGATCCAACATTAAATGACCCTAGGACTCTAATATTTAATAAAATCTAAAAAGCTAAAATCTTATCTAAGCATTAAATATGGCTAGGACCTAAGCGGACTTAATATGTAAATAGGAACTCACTAAGTAACTAGATAGGAAATGCACCTATTTACACCAACACCCCCCTTAAGTGCAACTTAGGAAGAAGAAATTATTATGCAAATGATGCAAGGATGCAATGATTGGCCCCAAATACGATGTCATTATAGGTACCCATGTACAAATGCATATGCATTATCATAAATGGGGAAAAGGAGAAAAACCACATGAGAAAAAACCTCTCTCTAAAAGAGAGAAAAATATTCAATCAAGTGATGAAAGATGGAGGACTACATGATACCCCCAAGTACAAAATCCATCCCATATATACATTAAAAATTCCCCCCATAAGAGGGAGAAAAAGAGACCACATATCCCCCCATAATGAAGTATCTCCACAACCATTGAAGAAAATCTAAAGATAAAAGATAATCCAATACTGAAAGACATGTCTCCCCTTGGGAAGAAAAAGATCCAATGTCCAATGCTAAATAAACCTCATCTCCATGATGAAGCAAGAGGGAAGAAGCCTCATGAATGATATCTCTAAAGATGCATCAATTTCCTTTGAAGATATCTTAACAAAATCAGGTGTGACCCCAATCAAGGAAGAAGACAAACGATGTGGAAACTCAAGAGAAACCTCCAAAGAAGATGTATGATCAAAGAGGAGAGTGACCCCCTCAAACATGTCCTTCAAATATGTAGAAGAGGAATGACAAACCAAATCTGATATACTTGTCATAAAACCATCCTACAAAGGAAAATATGGAAAACAAAATGTGTCATGCTCATCTAAAGTCCTAGAAACCAAGTCAACACTCAAATTTGAAGTAGGAGATGATAGAACCTCATCAAATGGCTAATAAACAATGAGGTTCAAAAAACCACCAAAACCACCATCTAAACAACTACTCACACTTGATTTAGGAGAGTGGTCACCATCAAGAATAAAATGAGAAAAGGTGTAGATATTTTCATTATCACTAGCCTTACCCATTGCAACAAGTTGTCTAGTATGAAAATCACAAATGCAAACTAAATCTAGAGTGAAATCAATGGATTCAATATAGTACATGTTATTTAATATTTTGAAAGAAGATTATGCCAAACATCAAGAATGCAAAGAACATCATGAAAACTACCATTGGGTACACCAACAACTCCTTTACCAAATACATCCAAATAAACACCATTAGCCATCAAGATCTTCATGATTGAAGTATGCTTCGATCTTCATGATTGAAGTATGTTTCGAGGATGAAAACCTATCAGGTGTTCCTGATATATAATGTGAGGCTCTTGGGTCAAGAATCCAATCTCTAGAGTGTTCAACATATGCTACAAAAAGAGCATGACCTTTCATCTTATGATCTCTTACCTTATCATTCTCATGAGCATTTCCTGTGGTACATGTGTGTGTAGAAGATTAAGGTTGTGAAGAAGAAGGTGAACTTGTAGATTTAGAAGGAAAATAAATTTTATGTTCTTTTAGAAGTTACCTCATCTCATCTAACTCTTTCTTATAACAAGTTTGTTCATCGTGTCTAGGTCTATTACAATAACCACACTTTGGTTTCTCCTTCTTAGTTTTATCCACTTTAGGAGAGGTGGGTGTATTACAAGATTTTATCTTAGGTTTTGACTTCTTTCATTTACCTTTAGGTGATGATGCAATCAAAGCATGACTCTTAGAGTGTGTATCAAGCTGACTATTTTTAGCTTGTTCCCTAGTCAATGCATCAAAAAATGTCTCAAAAGAAGGTATGAAAAATGAATCACCTAATCCATCCATTTTAGCATAAAAGGAAGTAAAGAAGTATGCAAATGAACCTTTCAACTTAGACAAAATCAAGAATATTCATTCCTTATCAATTTAATTTTTACCACAACCAACCAATAGTGACCTTAATGATTTAAATTTCACCAAATAGTCTTCAATGGTGTTAAAATAATTTGTGGAAAGTAATATCAATTTTTCCTTTAATTGCATAGCATGAATCTCACTAACTGAACCAAATAAATCCTTGTACTTATCACAAACTTGCTTAGGAATAGTACATTCCTAAATATGGAAGAATTTTTTTTAGAAACATGCATAGCAATCAAACCCATAGCCTCATAACATGTGTTCCTATGAGAAAATATTTCATATTCTCTAGAGAAATTAGGTTGTTCATCATCCAAGGTGGACCACAAACCCCTAGACCAAAGCAATTTCCTCATTCTTTCCTTCCATGTATGATAATTATGAGGAGTTAGAACCTCAAACCTCATTAGAACAAACTGTGCCAAGAGTGAAAAATAGATAAATATCTTATACAAACTAATGTGATACCTCCAAAATCTAAAAATACAACTGAAAATGATGCCCACCCAAAAAAAAAAACTTATCCAAGAGACTATATGTCCAAATAATTAGTGAATATGTCAAATATGTAAAAATTAAATAATTTATACCTAGGTTTGGATTTGGAAAAAGTGAATGAACCAAATGATATAGCTCCTAAATACCTTTCAATTGTCATTGGAATCACGAAAATTGGATAAAATGACAAAAAATTATGAGTTTGGAGATCTAAAAGGAAAGGAACTTTAGTTGGCAATAAAATGTACCTACAATTTTTTTTGGCAAAATGACTTGCACCACTGTGAGACCAAAAGTTATGCTCCAAAAAAAAGGCCCAATTTGGGAACCTGGGAGGCTAAAAGGGGGTCAAAGTTTAACCCTTGTCAAGCTGGCACGTGGTCACTAATGTGATTTTCTATTAGTAGGGAGGGCACTGCTCGATAAAAAAATCTATGTTGCTCGCAGAGTAGTGGGATGACAGAGTACATGAGTGGTGTCACCTATAGTGGTGGAAAGTTCTCATGCCACTTACAAACCACTTATTTCCAAGCACGAGAAATATAACCCATCGAAGAACCATGGACTACAAAACCATCAATGAATTAAATAAAATAATATTAAATTAAAAAAATCTATTGACTATGTACCTAAGATGTATAGTGATGTGACAAACATACAGTCTGCAGACTAGGTGGCATAGAGCCCATGTGAGTAGAATATTCTACCAGAATATGTTAACGTGATTCTGTCAACTATATAATCAAGTACGATTTTGATGATTGTAGATCATACAGTATGGATCCATATAATACAAAAATGGTGATGGGGGTCAAAAATATATTTCAGGGTCTGGACAAAATGTCTCTGATTTTGACAATTTGACAAGTGTTCTTAGGGTTTTTAGGCATTTTGAATGCAAAGGTAGGGTCAATTTAGGCTCAAAGTGCTCTAAAAATTAGCTACCTCTTGTATCTAGTAACCACCTCCCAACTTGAAACCCTCATAGATTTGGAAAAAAATATCAGATTTTGACGAAACAAAGGCCAATCTTGACTTTATCAAATGCCCTAGACTCAATGGTTAGCTCAAATTACCTCCAAATTGCTCCAAAAATAACCTACAATAAAAACCCACAAAGAGGAACCCTCCACAACTAGTGTTTTTTTAAAGTTTATATGATTCCCTAGATCACCATTGGGTGCAAGGGAAGAGAATACTCAACCTTACTAAAATTCACTAAGATCTCTCACTAGAAGTAGTTCTACCCTAAAATCTGAGAAGGAATTTACAAGGCCTGACTTTGATACCATGTAGGAGTTGAAATTTAGCTCTTGCCTAAGACCACCTACAAAAATATTTAAAACCTTCCACAAGAGAGTATGCAAGAATATGAGCTTGCTTGATATTAAGATCTATGAAATATGATGATGAGGTATATTACAAAATGTACAATGACCTTGCTTATATAGACAATGTGTGATGCAGTACTAGCATTAAATGATTGTGTCATAATTAAATGACATGAGCCAACATTAAATGATCCTAGGACCCTAATATTTAATAAAAGATAAAATGATAAAATCTTATCTAAGAATTAAAATATGCCTAGGACCTAAGAGTCCAATTAATACGTAAATAGGACCCCACTAAGTAACTAGATAGGAAATGTACCTATTTACACCAACAATTTGAACCTCTTAATTTCCATTGTTTAAAAAAATAGTAGTTTAGAAAGTAGATTCAAAGTACTATGACTCTTGTTCTTGTTGTGTCTTAAAATTTTGAGTGTAACTATATTCAACCTCTCATCCAAGATCAATTTTGATTTCAAAGAAATGGCCACTTAAGACCCCCTTTTGGTCCTCAATTTCCATGAACATACTCCAAATGTAAACAACATTTAAACCTAGAATTAGAAGGAATGATAAAAGAATAAAAGATAACACAAAAGGATGATAAATAAAAGTTAATTTGGGTGTAAAATACAAAAATGGATTTTATTCCCCTTGCCCAAACAGTGTAAAGGGAGCTACATTGTACGATGGTTCAAGGTCTTCACATTCCCAATCTCATATGATTTATAAAATATATTTTATTAAAAATGATTAGGATGAATATGATGTTCTAAAATAGGATTATCCAAGTCTATTTGGTTAAGATCTCATTGCTTTTTAAATGATTTCAATTTACCTTATTTAATATTTGTGATATTTGTTATGTTCTTAGTTAACATGTGGATGATGTAAAGACACTTTTAGTGGTGCATCTTGACACAAGTGACTATGAATAATTAATTTTTAGTTAATTTCACTTGTCTTCTTTTTATTTTATTTTAAAAATGTTTATTTTGTGTTTACCTTATGGATTTGGGATGATAGATTTATGGAGAACCTCAAAAACACTCTCATCTTGTTGACTACAAAAATAAAATTTTGTTTTGTCTAGTTTCATTCCTTTAGCCCTTTTGATTAAGCCATACATGTTGTATTTCCCATTCCTTTTATCTCTTCATAATTTATAATTTTGAACTTTTTGTGATCCTTTACTTGTCTCTTTCTTGTTGTATGCTTTAATTTTTCCTTTTTGAATACACCTTGTTTTCCATGATTCTCCTTGCGCATATATATGTTCTCATTTCACTTTTTTTTTTTTGGATTTCTTACTTCACATTAAATGGAATGTACCATTTCCTTCCCCACTTGAGGGTGTTATATTTTGTATGATTTCCTTATCCTCTTTGGAAAAGTACACATTAATATACCATTACACTTTCATAATAATATCTTTCTATGTGAGCCTTTCCTATATACTTTTCATGATGATAGATTTTTTTTATTACTCTTAAATTTTTTACGCTATGTATTCATTACTTATGGAACATAAGCTTTATCTAAATTCTCACTTTGAGATATAAAATATATATTACATTATATATTTGGTATAAGTCTTGTTCTCATAGTTGTGGAATTTTTTTGGGTGTTACACACAATTTGTTCCCCATTTCTACACATTTTGAACCAAGTAGTCTACTAAGTAATCCAAGAGAAGTTACAACTCTCTTAGAAAATTTTTAATTTTTTAACTGGGGGACCCTTTCTTTCTTATGGATTTTATCATTATCATCAAATCACCTTCAATTTGGACCTTGTTAATTCCATATAATTTACAAAATTAGAAACCAAGTAGGAGAGCATGTGCTTTCACTTCATTATTTGTGCCACTTTTTCAATTAATAGATTTTATGGAAACTAGGTTCACCTTATCATCTTGAATGATGCATCTAGAACTCAATATACTTGGATTACCCTTTGGTAGTTTAAATTTAATTTTGAACCATATAATGGGGGGTTTCTAAATTATTCATATGTGTGGCTTAATCTGGGAGTTAAACCTATGAATCTCATGATTGGGGGAGATTTCACTTTTCAATTTTGTAGAATTTTTTTATCCCAAGAGGTAAACCTCTTATTCTTTTTACTTCAACCTAATACCATTGAGAGAATGAATTCTTGTATTATTGCTTCCAATTTGGGTAAAAAATTTCTATGTCCAACCATTTCTCTCGAAATATCTTCTAGTTTCTCTCCTTCCATATTTCCCATATGAGCTTGATAAGGTACTCACCACCCATAATTAGGAGAAAATTAATTCTCGTTATATATTGGGCCAAGAATTGAATATTTCTAGGCAATTTTATGGGATTGCCACACCTAGCCTAATCTTGGACATAGCCACTACCAAAATTTAATTGTGTGGGAGTAGGTAACAAGTATATGATTGATTGTTTCTTCTACTTACCCACATTAATATACTTATAAGGGACTTCAAAGATAAACTTTTAGAACCCATCAATAGTTAAAAATTTCTTTTGTATAGCCATCCATGCAAAATATTCTACTTTGGGAGATAACGTTTGCTCCAACAAAGTCTCATATGACATTATTGTTAGTGTAAATAGGTGTTTTACTTATCTAGATCCTATTTACATTGTTAATTCCACTTAGGTCCTAGTTGCTTTTTCATGAAGTCTTAGTTGTCTAGATAAGATCTTATCATATCTTATTTAGTTGGATTCTATTTAATGCATGTATCATAGGTCATTTAATGTTGATTCATGTCATTTAATTGTGACACACTCATTTAATGTTGGTACATCATCACACCTTGCCTATATAATCAAGGCATCATAGGTACATTGTAACAAACAATCATCATCTATAAAAAATAATCAAGTTCATTCTAACAATCTTACATCCATAATCATAGAATGATATTTCTACCATCTCTCTTGTGGAAGTTATTTTGTCTTGGAGTTGATCCTAGAGTGTTAAGGATTTCACCATAAACTCCTACATGGTATTAGAGCTTTAATGTTGTAGAATTATTCCTAGATCTAAGGGACCAATCATGGCATGAAATTTTCATGGGTGTGAGTAGGGGTTTTGTAGACCCTGCCATTAAATCTAGGATATCAGAGAAAGTCAAGTTTAGCTTTTATTTCATCAAATTTCATCATATATTTTTTGATTTATGAGGGTTTCAAGCTGGGCAAGGGTTACTAGATCTAAGATGTAGCTAAATTTTTGGAGCACTTTGGGCCAAAATCATCATTTCTGTTGTGTTTGAAAGGCCCAAAAACTTTAAGATTGATTGTCAATTTTCCAAAATCCGAGCACTTGACCTTATGCATCAAAGGTTTTTTTGTCGAATATGGTCGTACCATCGACTATATAGTCATAGGACCTCTGTCGCAGAAAAATTGGGTTGGGGGAAAAATATGCAGGTGAAAATTTTGATTTTTTTTTAAAAAAATCATTTTTTAGATTTAAAAATTAAAAAAAAAGGAAAAGACTAGAAATTTTGTATGGATTTTATCTGCAGGTTGTACCTGTGTACGTAGGTACTTTCCTACATAGGTACACCTACACCCACACACTGTCACGTGACTCATCCACATTCCTTTACAGGTCAAATCAATGTCGACCATGAATTTTGAAGCATCAAGAATATTCTATGGGCATAGTATAGATTCCACCGTCAACTTTCAGAATATTCTTACAAAATATTTTGATTATGAGCGTCGATCATGCAACACAATATTCCATGGGAATATTTCATTTTGATAGCCCTTGGCCATCAATTTTAAGCTTGTTTATTACTGACATCAACACTACATCAATAGTGATATCAACAAGGCTTAAGAATTCCCCCTCCCCCTCTTCAATGCAATTTTCATTTTTCGAGGCAATTTTCAAATACCCATAACTTGGTCATATAAACTCTTTTTTCAATGCATTTTTTATTTGGGGTAGAATTTTGCACTCTATGTAGTGGTATTGTTGGTTTTTCATTTTGGTGCCTATTTTTTCTAAATTTTTTAGATTTTCATAGGTGTTACTGAGTTGTTCTCATTTTCAAAACTTTTGAGACTTCGTTCTTGCTCCTATGGTAACATTTTTGGGTGTTTTTTTTTAAAGTGCATAATTTTTCATGTACTTTGCAGTGGTGGGATCAAATTTATCTCATATTGTGTAGGAATTTTACTTTGAGCTTGTGCCCAAATTTGGTAATATGTATGCACTAAGATCAATTCCACCTTGTTGTTGACAAGTGGTGCCTGTAACCGCACTAAGCATAAAGTGCCAACCTCATATCTTGCTTGGGGGATTTCATGATTGAGTAATTTGGGGGGGGGGGAATCTGTTTTGTTTTTGGTTCTAATCATGTCTTCTAAATCATGGAAAGTCAAATGTGATTATTGTGGGAAGAAAAAGCATACAATAGATGAATGTTTGCAAAAAGAACTTGATGATTTGAAACTTCAAGTGCAACAACTTTGCATTGCCAAAGGCATCATGATGAAGAGGGAAAAGCCACCACTCAAATATTTAACCTCTTCAAACAAAAAAAACATACTCACAAGAAAAAAAACATGTGAACCCAAATGGTATGAAATTCAAATTATTTAAACTGTTGCAAATATGCACAAAAATTTCTTGACAAGCCACATTTTGGAAATTATTTTGAATATGCAAAACTCTTTTATTTATCTGAAAAATTTTACAATAGAAGCTCCCACATTCATCTACAACAATACATGATCACTATATTTTTTCTACCAACAATACCATACTAATTTTTGAGCCAAAATCTCAAAAAACCATTTCTGAACATTGGTTCAAACTCTTCCTGCAACTCATTTTTGCATTTTCCTTTCTTCTATAACTGGGCATTTCAATTTCTCATTTATGGAGCTGCCAATTAAGAAATGAAATCACTCCAATATATTTTTAAAAACCCCCTACAAACCACTACCTCTATTTAGGAAAAAGATGCATGCATGAATGTAACTCCTTTTGCATGTAACCTTTGTTGTAACATGTTTGGTGCCCAATTAATTTTCCAGCTACACATGGGCATTAAAATTATCTTCCAATCTATTATTTAATATTCCAAATTTTAATTTTCCCAACTTGGGCATTGGTTTTCTTTTAATTTACATATTTTGGCAATTTAAGCACATTAAATGTGCAACCAACAATTCACCCAAATAATAGACTTTGAACCAAATAATAAAATAATGGTTACAATATTTTGGCTCCAATTTTCACCCAAATTTAATATTTAAACATTAATCTACCCAACCAATTTAATAAATAATTTTTTTTATGCCCAGAATGTCCCCAAATCAAGTGTTGAAAAGTTGCTTGTAACAAGAAACCACACAGAAAAAGAATTTTTTTTTTTTTTTTTTTTGGGATGCAGGATTGCTTGTTACTACTGGATGCTTCTGCATCACATCAGTTTCCTTGATTCCCTTGAACCAATATCAATTGAATCATCTAGTGTTCTTAATGGTGAGGACACAATGGGGGATGATATGTGTAGTCGAATGACATGCACTAAGATCTCATCTCCTTCATCAAATGTTGTACCTAATGTTGCTTGTGATTCCATAGATTTGGCTCCTTATGATTCAATGCAACAGGCCATACATCATCTTCCAGAATTGGCTACATGGGATGAGTACTTGAAAAACATTGTTGGTTTGTTTTGTGAGTCCCACATTTCAGATTTGGGAGACATCATTGATTGCATTCATCTTCGCTTTGATGGAGATGATCCTTCTTCAGTTGTTGCAAGGGAACAATCTGACCCTCTTGTTCATTCTCTACATGATCATCCTTTACAGTTTGACATGACTGTGGATAATTTTGGACAACATTTGAAGGAGGCTTCTTTGTCTTCAGAGTATGTATCTTTGTCTTTGGATTGTGTTTTACAATTGTTTCTAAGAGATTTTGGATTGTCTTCTTTGGTAGTGTGGCCTAGAACACCTATTTGGAGTGTGAAATATTTTGGTGTCGACATGGAGACACTTGAGAATTCTTTAGAGACATCTCACATCATCTTTCTTCCTGCATCTTCCTTTCAGGAATGGGAAGATATCTTGCATACCATCTTGGTCTTGTTTCTTCCCAAGGGAAGAAATGTTGTTTGATGGTCATGGATCATCTTCAACATTCATTGTCAGACATCTACCATCTTTGTAGGAAACTCTACATTGAGGGGTGTTGCATGGCCTTCTTCTCTCTTATGGGGGATCTCTTTCCTCAAATGAGTTTTTTTCCTTCTCATGCATCATTGAGAGCATTTTTTTTTCTCTCTCTCTTTTGGGGGGAGTTTTACCCCACTAGTTTTTCTCCTTTTCTCTGTTTTTGAGAGATTGTATTTTGCATTTGTACATGGGTACCTAACATGGCCTCGTTGTACAGATCCATCTTTGTGTCATTTGCATAAGTACTTAAGGGGGGTGTTGGTGTAAATAGGTGGTTTGCCTATCCAGGTCCTATTTACATTGTTAAGTCCACTTAGGTCCTAGTTGCTTTTTCTAAAAGTCTTAGTTGTCTAGATAGGATCTTATCATATCTTATCTAGTTGGATTTTATTAATGCATGTTTCCTAGGTCATTTGATGTTGATTCATGTGTCATTTAATTATGACACACTCATTTATTGCTAGTACATCATCACACCTTGCCTATATAATTAAGGTATTATATGTATATTGTAACAAACAATCACCATCTATGAAAAAATAATCAAGTTCATTCTGGCAATCTTATATCCATAATCATAGCATGATATTTATGTCATCTCTCTTGTGGAAGTTATTTTGTCTTGCAAGTGATCTTGTTGGAGCATTGAGGACTTCACTATAAGCTCCTACAATTCTCTTGTGTGAGAATGTATGTATCAACTAGTTTGTAACTCAATTTTACTTACCGGTTCCTAGACTTTGAGTAGCTTCCTCTAATAATGTCCTCCCTATTCTCAAAGAATTTTTTTAATTTAATATAATTTATTCAAATTTTAGTATTTGATCATTTAGGATTCTAACCCATTGACATATTTATATTCTCATCCTTCTATATTGTTTAGGGTTTTTCAAATTTAGATCTATCACTTACTTTAGAGCCCCAAGCCTTAGTAAAATTATTGCTTATTCTATATTCTCCCTTCCTACTAGAGTTAAATATTTATTCCACATGTCTAGCTAGAAATTTTCTTTACAACTATCTTGAATCTCCTAGGTAAGGTGGAAAGCTATAATACATTTACATGACAACATAAAATTCCATAGATGGTATCCTCTTGGAAGGTTTGCCAATATTAGTACTTGTATTGGGTCATCTTCATCAAAATAGTTGTTTTGAAGTATTTTATAGCATTTTTTTGTTGACCTTGTGTATAAGCCCCAAATGAGTTTATCCCCTAGAACCATGTTCTATATTTTTCTTTTTCTCAAGCCTATTCCTCCCAAATTATTTGGTGTACATACCTTTTCCCAACCCACAAGTGATAATTTCTTAGCCTTTGAATTTCCATGGAATAAAAATATTCTCATTAACCTTTCAAGTTCATTACTAGACTTAATTGAGAAATTAAGACAAGAAATTAAATAAATTGAAATAATTGAAATCACAACTTTGAACATGATTATTTTCCTAATGAAATATGATATTACCTTTCCAAAAAGAGAATCTATTATTATATTTCTCAATTCAACTTTCTCAAATATTTTCTTATCGCTTCATCCTCAATCCTTTCTTCTTCCCTCGTAGATTTCATCCATTCTTTTTCATTCTTACAAAAATCATCCCCTCTTCCCTCTATTAAAAAAAAAAAATTTCCCCTACATAAATGACCCTATATGTTCCTCTCATAAGGAATTACATATAACAATCACAATCCCACAAGTTTATTTGGTTCTCAAAATTCGATTGCAATACTCTCAAAGTGGATAAGGGCCCTCTCTCCCATTCCAAGCATTCTAACCACAACAAAATTTAATGTGATTTTAATACACATCTAATTTATAAATTACAATGAAAGATTTTTATTGGTAGGTAAAGCAATGGTTCCATCGCAGTCCTCTCCTACAAAAGGCTATAATTGACCTAAGCCAAAAAAACACGACTAACAAAATCCTAGATTCAACAAGCCATTCTCTGCTGATCACAATGAATTACGAGTTTCAAATGAAAATTATCCTCAATTTCATTTCATTTTTTTATCCGACTTTCAAAAATATTTTCCTAAGTATTTTTTTTGAGTGAACAATTGAGAACCACAATTTTTTGATATTTGTCTTTATGTGGATTTTTCACTTGAAAGATCTTTAACTTCTCTATGTTGATAATCTATCCAAAGGCTTTCTTATGATTCTTTTAAGATTGTGTTGATTTTTTGTGTTTATTTTATTATGGATATGTAAAACCCCGTCCCGCAACTTAGAGGACGATGCAACACTGCGGAAGCACAACTATTTTTTTTTCTTAAAAGGTAAAACAAGACGAGTAAAGTAAACTACTCTAACACATACATCCTCTAGGCCACACAACGCGTCTACATGTGAACTTCACAACTTACAAAATTTAAACCAACCATAGCATATGAATAATAAACTCAAGATACAACATACAACAAAGCATTAAACCATTGCAAGATAAATCTAACACATAGAAATGTATTGAACATATTTCCATAGATACAACACCACATAACATCCAATACACCATTAAATCTAATATTGAATAGATCATAAATATTATTACAATTACATCACAAAGGTTCACCTCGATACAAATGAGGTACTACAATTATACATAATGATCCACAGTTACAATGAAGAAAGAGAAGTAAAAATCCATAGAACCACATGAGCTCCTCAAACAAGAAGATCTTGCCATCACGAACAGGAAGAGAAACTCAACAGTGTAAGGTGCATGCCACCCAGCCATATAGTACCCGTAGGCCCAACCCTTGTGCTAGGAGATAGTAAAAGGTAACCAAGACAATCCTACTACCTCTAGACACAAGCAACATACAAAATGACACTGTACCAGTAAATACATAACAACACTGTACCAGAAAACACAAAACAACACGGTACCAGTAAATACATAACAACACTATATTAGCAAATACAAAACATAAGGCTACATTGCTTCCATAATTCACTGAATTAAGAACAACCACCATACAAAACAAACCGATTGTTGTCATAGGAAGAGTGTCATCACAAAGCTTGCATTGGTTGTCCAAAGGAGATCTTCCTAGGTCTCAGCCCCCCTCTTGGGATATCCTGGTAACCTCTCACGAACCCGGCCCCACATGCACACCAGTGCGGAATCGATTATCTTTCGAGAAGACAAGATAACGATATTTCCATTCCAGGCCTTCCTGACTCATCTCAAGTCTCATACAAGCCCTTGAGCCAATGAGCGAGGCTAATTATCTTGTTAATGTATAAAACTACTCTATCCCTAATATAGGTTATTTAATTTCCACTGATTAAACTGACTTTCACACGAGTTGTCCTGAGACCCCTTTGTGTCCCGACCCTCGCTGAAAGCCACTCCCCTATCGACAACACATAACTCAAACTACCTGCCAAGGGTAGACAATGCACTAAGAACTACCAACAATAACCAAAACACCTCAAAAGGTAACACATCCCTACAGATGTCCAATACTGAATCCCAATATGTGCACTACCCAAGAAAACTCAAAGAGTGAACTAAAGTTACAACAACCCTTTCACAATTACCACTCTAGAAGACTTGAATTTTCACATTAACAAATACTTTCCCCCCCCAGTACATAGTTACAAAACACTTGCTTTTATAAATACAACTTCAAGCAATTAACAAATGTTATCCTTCAGATTTCCTAAATCCAAATCAATCAAAATTGCATATTTAAAATAAACCTTTTAAACATAATTCCATTCAATAAATCCATAGAGATTAAAACAAAAATTCAGTTTCCAAATCCACAAATATAGATAAAAACAAATCTCAATCTTACTGATAAAATCACTTCATTATAAAATAACAACTGGTGCTTGCATGCACTTAACCATTTAATATTCCTTTAAAAATCATTTACTAACTTCTAATAAAACAATTCAAATAACTATATTTAAATATATATAATTATATATATATACATATTAATATATTATTTAATTATCAAATTAATTATATTTTTCCAAATTTCATCTTAAAATAAATACAATGTAATTTCCAAATATATATATATTTACACATAAAACATAAAATACATATTGTAAATAATATGTATATTATATATTATATGTATAATATATATATACATAAATATATAATATATATATTAAATAAACAAAGAACCTGCATACGAATTTTGCAGCGTACATACTGTACAGACTGCGCCAGCAGAAAAGACTGTGGGAGACGTTGCCTATGTCAGCGCCTTCCCCACGTATGTGTGGAGGGCGCTGCCACAGCAGGCTGTCCCCACCTTCAAAACAAAGGTGGCGATGGGGTTTCATTCCCAGTGCCCCCTCAACAACCTCGAATTTATAAATAAATTCTTCATTGAATTAAATTTGTCGTACGACAATTCTGTATAATTTCACTTGAAAATAAAATTTCCTTAGGGAATTTTCAATACTAAGTTAAATACAATAATATATATATAATATATATATGTATATATATATATACATATTTATATAAAATTAATCCATTCACTGGTTCAAGTTGAGCAAATAAATTTCACAAAAGTTTTCTATAGGAAAGCTTAGAGATTTCATTTTCCCAGATATTTAAAATAAATAGGAAACCAAACAAAATAATGATTTTCTACAAAGATCTATAATTCCTTTTGTATCAATCTATTTCGAATGAACAAACTACACAAAGGATTTTTAATTATTTTCTACAGAGGTTCCCCTTTCAGGCAATCTTTTTAAAATGAAAGAAACAAGAACTTCTACAGTATTTAAAATCTTTTCCTCTCCTTTTCCAAATTGCATTACAGTAATATAAATAACTTTTCAATTCAAAATTCACAAACACAGTAAAGGAACCTATTTCAGAAGAACTGTTGCCTCAAGAAATGTTGCCGAGCTTCTCTATAGCTTCAATTTTCCAATGTAGCCAAAGCTTCCTCCAGTGCAATTGCCTCTTTCCAGAAAACACAACAATACATAGCCAAGAATTCTACAACAAGATTCTAAAACAAAATCCTTAGAGAGATCCACAATTTCCTCACCAATTTCCACAAAAACCAAAACTCCTCCCATGAAACAACTTTCTTCCCTTTCTCCAATATTTCCTCCAAGAATCAATTTACAACCATAAGATAACAAATTTCTAACTCACAGTTATCCCAATCAAAATATCTTTTCCCTCAACAACCCCAGATATTTTCCAACCTCATGCATTTAATATAAAATAAAACAATTAATATATTTCCACAAATTTAAATAATCTTATTTATTTAATTCCCATATAATTTAATAATTAATTTTTTTTAATAACATAACTAAATTAAATTAATTAATTTATTTATTCTAAATCCTTCACAACAATAATTCAATTAATTAAATATTTAAATCAAATACACATTTAATCTACCAAATTAAACTTGCACAATAATAAAATACCCAGAACAACAATGATAAGGCTAAGACCAAAACTCAAACTGACGGCACGCTGTACTAGGGTAAAGGTATTACAAGGTTAACCAGTTACTATCTCCCAATCATTATTGTTGAGTAGCGGACATGCTCAGACCTGTGAAACCAGGTGAAGTCGTTGTCCTGTACCTGCAAACCTACAATAAAAGTAAAAGTCGTACATGTATACAGATAATAATTCATACACACCGTGAAGAGAGAATCGCGGAAATCACAGGGCACTTGCAAGCGAGTGATGCAATATCGTTCTCTTCACCAATACAATGTCGCATCAACTGACAAGATAAAATATCAATTAAACTACAATGAGCATATATAGCAATGTCATCTCAACTAAGCATCTATTCAAACATAAAGTATGTCAAACATAATCACCATGCATATAATGTATCATCACATCAATATAGTCTATCATCGCTCCACTGTCAGCGATAGAATAATAATCACATAAAATAAGGTCTATCAAAGAATCAGAACTGTCAGAGAAAACATAGCAAATCAGAGGGGTGTTACAGGATATTTTAAAAATAAGGGTGTCTCAAAATTGTTGATGTATGATAGAGTTCAATATTCAAGTTACTCAAAGATCTTTTTATAGTTTTCCATTGGTTGCATTTTAAATTGACTTGTCAAATGCCTCAACCATAATTATGAATAAGAAAGAAGATTTGGGTCTCATTTTCTTAATTTATGAAGAGTGAAAAGTATTTAAGAATTTTTATTGATTATCACTGAATACCTTAGAATCAATACATAGTTGAACACCCAATATATTCACTAGTGGTAAAAATCAAAACTTTTCTATTACTGTAATAAAACTTTCTAACCAACTCTATCATATACTTTACTATCTAATTTTTCAATCATGTCTTGCTCCTTTTTGTAGTTAATTGAAAGAATAACATTATGAATCTTCTTTTTTCATCTGAGATTATCAACTTTAGTATATTGGCCATGGCCTTTAAGATAATATTATAAATTTCATTACATAATGAGATTGGTCTAAAACCTACAAACGTTGATACCATCTCCTCCTTTGGGATGACCAAAATTAAATTATTATTAAAATATTTAAGCATTATTTTGTGTCTCCTTGATTCCTCTTTGTTACCCATATATTGTTCCCAATCTCCAACACTTGTGACAAAAGCTAGTTGGGAAGCCATTTGTCTTAAGTACTTTGTTTGGGTGTAATTTATTTGTGGCCAATTTTATTTCTTCTTCCATGAATTGGAATACTCAAATTTTATTCTAATCTTTTGAAATAATAAAAGGGATATAGTTGAGAATATTTTCTTGGTTCTTAGGTCAATTCCCTTCCATTAATTGACAATATTCTCAAAGAATTTGAATCCCTCAACACCAATATCTTTTGTGTTGTTTAGAGTTATTCTATCATAGATCTTTATTTTATAAATCATATTTTGACTCTTCATTTCTCTTGTAGCATTTTAAAATAACTTACTATTCTTATCTACAGCCCTTTATCCAACATTCCCTTGACTTATGTTATAGAATATATCTTCTCTTTCAAATACTACTACGTGTTATGCTAACAATATTTTGTTCTTTATGAAATGCTTTTTGGTCCATAAGTTTGGATAATGAGTGGTCATTTATATTTCCACCCTTCCTTTCTTTTTATATGTATTGCTAAAGTTATATGTATTCCACTATTTCAAGTTTTCTTTGATAATCCTTAATTTCTTAAAGAAAAATAATTTTTTATCATTTTTTATTTAAATTTACTTCCACCATTTATCTATCAAAACATTGAGGGTATAATATCGAAACCATATACTTTAAATTTAAATGGGTATTTTTGTGTGTATCTATCCTCCATAATATGAATTTAAATGGGATAATAATTAGATCCTAAAATTAGGAGGATAAAACCATCAATTTGAAATTGTAAGTTAAAGCATTCATTGTTGCACACAAATACATCATCTTTATGCTATATTACTAAAGCCAAATCTCCTACTGATCCAAGTGTATAATCCATTCTTTAGAGGAATATTAATGAGGCTCCATGAGTTGAAAATATTGTGAAGTTCTTCTAAGATTAGACTTCTACTTATGCCTCCTCTTTTTTCTAATTTTATTACAACATCATTGAAATAGCCACCCAAAAAAATTAAGGCTACCAGGAGGGAAGAAATAATGATTTATTTATTCCCAAACCCTTCTCTTAATAATACATCCATCTATACATTAAATAAAAAAGCTTACCTTAGATTTGTAGATATTTACTTTACATACCTACTAATTTTGTCCTTCCTATATCACTTCTTGATGCAGACAAATACCCTTTGTCCACAATTCATAAATCTAAATAGACAATCACATACAATATTCTACCAAAAATTTAAATATCATTTAGGTAAAGATTGCAGCCAAACATTCATCACATCTGTTGAAGAAAATCATACTAAGTTACATCCACATTCACCCAAATCCCTATTTTTTTAATGCAAAAACTCTCTGCATATAAATTACCTCTCCATACACATAATGATAAAAATAATGTTATTTTATTCGTCAATGCAAATGATTATAAAATACCACAAAGATTAATTGAGCCTTTCATGGTCTCTTATACACATCTCATCAACACTCTTTTTGTGTAACAACTCATCTCTAGAATTCCCTTCCTTTGTTCTTGAAACTCATGTCTTCACCCTTCACTCTCTCTAGCCTACATTACTCCCCTTGGTTGTTTCTACCCTCTCTATAGTTGTGCCCCCTTCATACATCTACCTCTAGATTTTTCGCACCTCCTAATTTTCTACGTAGTTGCCTCACTCCTCTATACTTTTGCATCTATCTTAACATACCAATTACCTCCCATTTGACATCCCTTTCTTCTTATACTGACATTGATTCATCATCCCTTTCCTCTTGATCGTGTGACCCATATCCTCAATCTACACTTATTTTTATTTATTTATATGCATTCACTATACATACTCAATCCTAATTTCATTCAAGCACAACCCTTACCACCATCTTCTAGGTCACCCACAAACCACAACCTCTCCCCTCAATTGCACACCCCTACCTTCTTCTTCTCTGGTGCCACCCCGCTCTCTAAAAAAACTAGTTATTCACCCCATATAGGCACAAGATTTTCAATTATTTGTGTTTGACCAATTCATATGGTTGTTTCTTGGTGAGGCACGACTAGCTTTCAAAAAATCAAGTTTTTATTTAAAGTTTGTGTAGAGAAGGGGGATTCATCACCCCCAAGGCTCCATGTCACAGGAGAGCCCAAGGGAATGAACATCCCTTTAAACCACCTCAAGTTATTTGACGAGTGTTTTGGAAATTGGGTGAGACAGCCTCAAAGGTTTTAGATTGCTGGCTAAACAACTTACTATTTGAGGACGATAGTGTGGGAACTAGACTCCAGTGCAACACACTAGCATGTTGGCAACACAAGGGAAAAAAACTAAGAGGGGGGATTGAATCAGTTGTCACATAAATTGTACTTATTAAACTTATTCTCAGATCTGATAAATAAACATGAACGCATAAACCATCACCACATCAAAAACACACATAACACCAAGATTTTTTATGTGGAAACCTTGTTAGGGGAAAAACCATGGTGGAGGTTAATCCACAAGATTATAATCTGTTAAAAGTATAAAAGTATTATAAATGGGGAATGCACATGCATTCAGGCACACTTCCTAGAGCTCACTACTCAAATACAAAAGGATTCCTGCCCAAAGGAAGACTCGCTGTCTTACAGTCACATTGGGATTACATCCAAAAGATTTTGAACTGAGAAAATAACATTTTCTAATGCCTAATTATAGTTCTGGTTAAGCACATAAACACTTTCTTCTGCTCACTCTTCTTCACACTTTACTTCTATCTTCGAAATATTAGAACATTATTCGCACACAACACTCAGCATACATCACACACCACGCCTTCAAATGGTATAAACAATTTATCATATATATCCGCAACTAAGGATAACATCAACTACATGCTAGCCCAAAAAAATATAAAATGTGTACAAACTGTCGGCCCAAATCAATAAACAATTATCAATGTGCACCAAACAATGTTGGCCAAAACATAGTAAGGACCCAAAACAACATGTCTCAAAGATCTACAACATGGTACAATCACCCTATCGGCCATGATCATGAGAAAGATGAACTCACAAAAGAAAATCACCAATCACGAGCACAACGATCAATGCGGACCAACAACACAGATAGAGCACAATCTAGAAACATACACAAGCATCATGAATCACCATAGAAGCATCCACAACAATTTGAATTACTAGAACCATATCATCTTCTTTTAGGAACACCAACTGAAGCAACAAAACAACTGACATAACACAAATACTCATAACTTAATCAAATCTTCATGCGAACCTCTAAAATTTCATGTGGATAAACTAGATATACTTGTCAACAAACCCTTTAATTCACAACCTCTTATCATCAATATACTAAGCTAGCCACCATGTTGAACTTCACTGCACCACCGACAACCTACAACTTATTTTATTACAATTTTCTCAATATCCTCAACATATACAGCCTTAAAGACATTAATGCCAATAGTGTTGACATCAATGACAACCACAAATCAAAAATATCCAACAATATCCCCCTTTGGCATTGATGACAACACATGATGTGAAAAACACCATCAACACAACTTTCTCTTTGCACTTTCTCCCCTTAGATTTTGACTCTTTTCTCCTTAATTCTTTCACAGTTTTTCACATGACTCTTCTCCCCCTTTGACATCAATGACAAAGATACACATTATCTTTCTCCACACAAGCTCTGAACCACATTTTTGAACATCTAACTACTCCCCTTGAGTAGCAACCACCACAACATCAATCTGGATCACAAGATATGACTATGAAATGCACAGACTGATGCAATTCAATGCATCTTAATTTTGATTAGGTGGGGTAATCACCCCTAGCTTCCCTTTGAGATACTCAAAGTATCCTTAAATTCAAGCTTCAACAAATACTTGTCAAATCTGGCATACCATGCTCTTGGGGCTTTCTTAAGTCCATACAATTATTTCTTCAATTGACAAACCATATCTCCCCGTTAGTCAATTGAAATCCATTAGGTTGCTCAATATACACTTCTTCTTCCAGTTCACCATTTAGAAATGTTGACTTGACATCCACTAATAAACCTTGAAGTTTTTGTAAGCAACATAAGCAAGAAATAGTCTCATAACTTCAATCCTAGCAACATGAGCAAATGTTTCTTCAAAGTCAATTCCTTCCATCTGAGAATATCTTTTACACACAAGTCTTGCTTTGTTTCTAACAACTTCACCTTGCTCATTTAGTTTGTTCCGAAAGACCCATTTAGTTTCAATTACATTTTTGTCCTTAGGTCTAGGAACAAGAATCCATGAATCATTCTTCTCAATTTGCAGTAGTTATTCTTTCATTGCTTCCACCCAATGTTCATCTTTGTATGCTTCATTGACACTATTAGTCTCAGTCTTTGAGATCAAACAGTATTCTTTTGCAATTTTTCTCCTAGTTTGAACACCTTTGTTCTTATCACCAATAATCTGATCTTCTAAATGATTTAGTCTTACATACCTTGGAGTCTTAGGGTGTTCTTGAACTTCAGGCTCTTGTGATCTCACTTCTGCACTTCCACTATTTTCTTCCTCTTGATTTTCATGATTCATCGGAATGATCTAAACTTGATTTGGGGTCTGAACTTTCTTTCCTTTATCTGAACTGTCATTATGATCATCTGAATCGTATTCACAGGTTCTAGATGATCTAACAGTGTCTTCATCAGCCTTGACATTAGCACATTCAATTACTTTCCTCAATCTCTTATTGTAGCACCGATAGGCTTTACTTTTAGTAGAATAACCAAGAAAGATTCCTTGATCACTTCTAGTATCAAACTTTCCTATATATTCAACTCTTTTGATATAGCATTTACTCCCAAAGATTTTGAAGCATCCAAAAGTAGACTTATGACCATACCATAGCTCATAAGGATTCTTACCAATATCACCTTTGACATGTACCCGATTGAGAGTGTAAAGGACAATACTCATAGCTTCTCTCCAATAGATATGCAAAACATTTCCTTCCAACATTGGTCCTAGCAGCTTTTTGAATTGTCTTGTTCTTCCTTCCACAACTCCATTTTGTTGAGGGGTCTGTGGGGCAGATAATTTTCTCTTTATCCCATGTTCTTCACAAAAAGAATTAAACTCGCTAGAAGTGAATTCACCACCTCTATCTAATCTTCAGACCTGTCTCTGTCTCAACCATAGCCTTAAAAATTTTGAATTTCTCTAGAGCTTCAAAATTTTCCCTTAAGAAAGTAACCCACATCAATCTAGAATAATCATCAATAAGTAACATGAAATACCTATCTCCTTGTAAACTTCTGACTCTAGAAGGAACACACAATTCAGTATGCACAAGCTCCAACACTTCATTTGAACAATGTTGTTTGCTCCGGAATGAAACTCTAGTTTGCTTCCCTAACTAACATTCCTTGCATCTAGTATTAGTAGGTTTTATCAACTTAGGAAGATCTCTCACTTCCTGAGTAGAACTTATCTTGATAATATTGTCAAAGTTTACATGACACATTCTCCTATGCCACAACCTACTTTCATCAACTTGAGAAATCAAACAAATTTTACCCTGGTAGCATTTAGGTGAAAGATATTACCTTTTGGTTTTGTACCAAATGCAATCAAATTTCCAAAACTCCCCAATATTCTACACTTTACATTCTTGAATTGAAGATTGTATCCCTTGTCAACCATCTATCCAACACTTAAGAGATTATGCTTCAAACCTTCCACATATAGAACATCATCAGTATTATGCTTACCATTAAGAGAAATGGATCCTTTTCCACGGATTACACCAGCGTTGTCATCACCAAATTTTACAACACCACCATCATACTTTTCCAAGCTCGCAAATTTACTTTTATCACCTGTCATATGATGAGAGCATCCACTGTTAATCACCCAATCATCTTTTTCTTCAACTCCGGTAGCTAGAGCTTTCTCCACATTTGTGCAACTAGTAGATTCAGTAGGTACTAGATCATTTTATTTGATAGCAATAAATACCCATTCATCCTCACTTAAATTCCCTTTATCAGATTCATCATTTGTCACACCTTCATTAGTAGCATAATAACATTTTCTTTGGAATCTAGGCTTGTTAGGTCTTGGCTTAGGAACTATTTCCGGACACCTTGAGGCAAAATGACCTATCTTATTACAAGAAAAAACATTTAAGAGGCAATTTCCCTTTATACTTACCTTCTCCTTTGGCTACCCTCTTGACAATAAGTGCTTCAAGCTCACCTAGTTTTCTCTCTTCTTCTTCAATCTCTCTCATTTCCCGCTCATACTTGGACATTTTTCTAGAAGAAATTTCTCTTGAATCATATCTCTGCTTATCTTTTCCAAAGATAGTAGCTTTGAATGCAGATTCTATCTTAGGAAGAGATTCACCAAACTCACTTAACAAAAAAGCAGTAAGCTTACAAATCAACATGTCTCTGGTTACATTTGTCACAGTCTGGATCTCCTCAATAGCAGTAGCTTTGTGTTTATATGCAGCAGGCAAGGATCTAAGCACTTTAGCAACAATATCTTATTTTTCCAATGTTCCACTAGCACATCTAATACTACACACAAGTTCATTCACTCTATGCATAAAATAAGTGATGTTCTCATCTTCACCCATTCTCAACATTTCATATTTCCCTTTCAGGCTGTGTAGCTTAGCAATCTTCACATGGGTATCACCTTCATACAAAGTTTCCAACTTTTTCCATATCTCATAATCAGTCTTTAGCTCCATTACATTTGTCATCTTGGAATCAGTCAAAGCACTCAACAATGCTTCCTTAGCCTTGATATTG
The DNA here is from genome assembly GCA_007258455.2 of Sequoia sempervirens. NCBI lineage: Eukaryota > Viridiplantae > Streptophyta > Pinopsida > Cupressales > Cupressaceae > Sequoia > Sequoia sempervirens. The sequence continues at coordinate 291,576,965 of VDFB02047230.1, forward strand.
TACTTGGATTCCTTAATCTCACCTGCAATAGAAGGACCATTCTGTGGGATGATATACCTATTCTTTGTAATTGTCCAGTAAGGTTCACCAATGCATCTAAGATGACACTCCATTCAAGTCTTCCACAGAGAATAATTAATTCCATCAAATCTTGGACTATCCTTCTTATATGTCGCCAACCCGGATCACCTCAAGCTATTAAAATTCTTCCGAGGAACCTACTCTAATACCAATTGTTGGCAACACAAGGGCAGACAACTGAGAGGGGGGGCCATGAATCAATTGTCACAAAAATTATACTTATTAAACTTATTCTCAAATCTAATAAATAAACATGAAATCATAAACCATCACCACATCAAAAACACACATAACACCAAGATTTTTTACGTGGAAACCCCATTAGGGGAAAAACCATGGTGGAGGTTAATCCACAAAATTATACTTTGTTAAAAGTATAAAAGTATTATAAATGGGGAATGCACATGCATTCAGGCACACTGCCTAGAGCTCACTACTCAAATAAAAAAGGCTTACTGCCCAAAGGAAGACTCACTATCTTACAGTCACATTCAGATTACATCTAGAAGATTTTGAACTAAGAAAATAACATCTTCTAATGCCTGATTACAGTTCTGGTTAAGCACATAAACACTTTCTTCTACTCACTCTTCTTCACACTTTACTTCTTCCTTCGAAAGATTAGAACATTATTCGCACACAACACTTAGCATAAATTACACACCACGCCTTCAAATGGTATAAAAAATTGATCATATATATCTACAACTAAGGATAACATCAACTACATGTCGTCTCAACAAAATATAAAATGTGTACAAACTGTCGGCCCAAATCAATAAACAATTATCAATGCACACCAAACAATGTCAGCCAAAACATAGTAAGGACCCAAAACAACACGTCTCAAATACGAAACACCTTAAATAATTATGCCTCGAAGATCCGCAACATGCTACAATCACCCTGTCAGTCATGATCATGAGAAACATGAACTCACAAAATAAAATCACCAATCACGAACACAACGATCAATGCGGACCAACAACACAGATAGAGCATGATCTAGAAACATCCACAAGCATCATGAATCACCATAGAAGCATCCACAACAATTTGAATTACTAGAATCATATCATCTTCTCTTAGGAACAACAACTGAAGCAACAAAACAACTGACAAAACACAAATACTCATAACTCAATCAAATCTTCATGTGAACCTCTCAAACTTCATGTGGATAAACTAGATATACTTGTCAACAAGCTCTTTAATCCACAACCTCTTATCATCAATATATTGAGCTAGCCACCATGTTGAACTTCACTGCACCATCGACAACCTGCAACTTATTTTATTACAATTTTCTCAATATCCTCGACATATACAACCTTAAAGACATTAATGCCAATAGTGTTGACATCAATGAAAACCACAAATCAGTAATATCCAACATAGCGTCTCAGGGATGCGTCGACATCTTGTATGGACAAAGGTCTAGAAAACATGAAGAAAGCACAAAGGCCCTACTAATGAGCTGACTGACACAAATTTTACAGTTTGATAGGGGAAAAGTGGGAAAAAAAAGTACAACAAGAAGAATACTAGAAACTACTCTAATGTGGAAATGACAAAGAAAGGTAAGGGAAAGGTACCACTCCATCCACACTTTGATTCTTCAACTTCAACTCTAAACAGGTGATCCAACACTTGCACACATGGAAATTGGAAAATGTTGGGTTGCGTTTTGAAGTCTACCTCAATTAGACCCTTGCTTTGGTGTTCCCACCTCCATGGATAGGAAAATATACAATGAGATAGAGAAATTGATAAAGAAGATAAATAGAAAGTGCACTATCAAATAGAGTGTACAGATAACCTGGATGCTACTCTATAAGACATAATGATGCAAACAAAATAACAAGAGCAATATCGCATTTCTTCCTACTAGCACTCAAGGTTGAGAGAAAGAGATGACACCACACTAGAGAATGGAGCTTCATCAACCTGCAAAGATGGAATTGCAACAAGAATGCTACATAAGCCAAGTAGAGAGCAAGAATGGTCTTAAGAGAGTGAAAGAAGTTGCAAGAATGAATGAGAGAGTGATAGAATTGCAAGCCAAGAGTGAAGGAGTGAAAGAATGTATGTTTGAATGCTTGAAAATGGAGGTAAGAGGTTAATTTTGTTGTTTAAGGAAGGGAAAAAGATGTTATTTTTGTAGCCAACCAGAAACCTAATGCCTATGTAGATTCCAAGGGTAGGAATCTTGTCAAGATGTTAGTGTGACGCATGAATGTCCACGCAGTGCAAACATGTCCCCGATAGAAATTCCTCCATTTGATGCAAAAAGACAAGGCCATGTGAAAGGAATAAGCTACCAACAATCAGTTTGCATCATCTAACTTATATTTTCTAAAGTAAATGTAAAATAAATTGGGAATTTTTCTAGGGTGCAAATTTGTGCCATTACATTTTGCCTCCACTTTAGCAAGAATACGTGTCAATGTGAATGTGAGCTAAAGTAGAAAGAGATTGAGGAGAATATACCAATAGTGTTGAGGGAGTATATCTTCGATCTGAAACACTTGGATGTGAAGAGAGAGAGAAGGATCCATAGGTTCTTGGTCTTGTAACGCTATGAAAAAGAGGGGGCTCCATAGGTTCTCGGTCCTATAAAGCAAGCTACGATCTCACCACAAACATGTTAGGTTGCAGACAAAACATGTTAAGCGAAAAATCATAATACATGCATTCATAAGACACACAAGCCAGCATGATAAGACACAACCTGGTCAAATACACTAACCAGGTAAGCCTGCGACTACTGCAAACTCTATTGTAGGATAGTCATAGAAAAGACGGGTCTAGTTAGGCTACCCCCTAGCTAGATGCAAGGATATACAATGTCTTACACCAAGACATAATGACATCGAATATCAAATAAAAGATGCACAATTTTTGCAAAATACTAGAGAATTCAATTGAAGGAGAAGTTTTTAAAGGGGGTTCCTTTAGTAGGGAACCCTTCAAGACACCAAGGGGTCCATTCAAAGGAACACTCTGATTGAAAGACACCACATTTTCCACAAGTTATTCTATCATCAAGGAATCCTTTTGAAAGCTCCTTTCATCAAGGAATCCATTGGAATGAATGCTCCTTCTCAAAGGAAAATTTTCAAGCTCTTTCACTTTAGAAAAAGTACTCTTTTTTCAAAGGAAAATTTTCAGATCCTTTCACATATGATGTCCTTTTCAAAAGAAAATTCCATCTAGAAGCCTTGAGAGAATACAATGTTTTGGAAAATGACAAGTTTCAATAAGAGATTCTTTCATCAAGGAATTCATTGTAAAGAAAATTTGACACCAAGGAATCCCTTTGAAAGAATTCACCAAATCAAAAATCAGAACATCATGGTATCCCCCCCTTAGGATGATGTGTGCTACTCAAAGGAGCACATGACATCCTAAGGAGAGAAAAGAGAGGCAGAAATGTTGTGGCACACAACACATGACAAGAAGTATTTCATGGTATGTTGTCACACACACATGAGGTACAACACATAAGAAACACAACATCAAGAAGCAGACAAGTAGAGACAAATAAATCAAGAGGGACAGTGGGATTTGAGAGTTTGGGGTCAAATTTGTTCATAAATACAAATAGATATACTATGTTGTATGACGAATGGTCATCAATCCTTGAAGTACTTATATAGTGAAGAAGAGCACATGAAGATAAAATAAAATAAAAATTTGTTCAACATGGAAGAGGGCCTAAATGCCCCCAACGCTTTGCATCATCCCCAATTATCAAAAATAAAATTTAAAACACATAGAAGAATTATGATTACATATAGAAGAAGTTCACGAAAAAATTTCCAGGCCTATACCCAAGCACTTACAAGGGTAGAAAGGTCCTCCAAGTAGGATAAAAAACACATAAAGACAAGCATGTTGGAACAAACACACAAACAATCTAATCTACAGATAAAGAAGAGGTACCACCCTACTCCTCATCGACCAGTAGGTCATCCTGCTCCCAATCTAGATCATTATATGGGGAGGGTGGATGGGCCTACAAAGGTGGGTTAGTGAGGGAAGTAGCCTTTGACTCATCTACAACAAGGGCCAAGGAAGAAGTCCCCTCAAGGTCTTCTTCGCTGAGCTTATGTGAGGAAAAAGTAATTGATCTTGCAAATATTGAGGACAAAGCAAGGATATCATCCACCAAATTAAACATGCACTTCATTGGAGTGCCATGTGTCAATCGGGTGGGAGAAGAACAAGGCAACCAAGATCTACTACCAACCTCATTGAGAGGGGTAGTGACAAACTCAAGAGATGCAAGGGTCACCTTCATCATGAGGATGGCTCAAGCTAAGATATAACCCCCTTCTAAAGAAGGTGAACCCTTCTTCCGAACTCCACTTGAAGTGAGGTCATCCTCCAACTGGGGCTTCAACGGACGATGAAAAATCCCCACAGAAGAAGTGGAAGGAAAGGAGGAAGATGATAGAGTTGCAATAGACACCACTGTGGTGTTTGGCATGTCTATGGGCTAAGAAAAGGGAGGGATGTCTAAGAGGGACATCAAAAGAGGGGGCTCTATGGAGGGAGCAATGAAAAACTACAATCTTTTGGGGTGAAGATTATTGGACCCTTCCACGAAATCCTAAAGCAAAATAGAGGTGATTGGAATTGAGGAAATAACACCAGAAGAATAAAAAAAGTAGAATATGATACAAGAACAGGGGCCACTAGCTCCCCTATGTCTTTTATGAGGCTGCATGTTTAGTGGTGAGAGCCTTTCGCTTGTGCTTGTGCTCATGCACAAGTCGGTTATGTCTACTACGGGCGCTAGAAGACGCATCATGAGAAAAGTCCAGAGGTTGCTTCTCAACCCCAATAGTATCCTTTGCAACCGAGGTCGATGGAAGGTTAGGCCCTTGAGTAGGAGTAGGAGGAAGAAGCACAGAGGCAGAGCAACTATGAGAAGAGAAATAGAAATTGACACCTCAACGATGGGCTTCTTCCTATTCTCTATCTTAGGTAGAGAAGTAGTAGGAGGTTGCATAGGATGAGACACATGAGCAACCCCATGAGGAACTTTCCCCTTCCCATAGATAATAGGCCTAGGAACTGTGGGCAAGACAAGAAGCTTGAAGATTTGTAGCTTTGCTTTTCTCCATGTGGGCACCATCACACTTCCCATGCAAGGTATCAAAGTGGGAGAAGATGATACAAAAGGAAAAGGCACTTGAGCGCGAGAAAGCATCTCCTTCCCCTTTTTCTTGGTGGAAGATGCAACTTGCTATTGCGCGATCATGGAAGCCTTCACAAAGATTACATAGGGGGACACCAAATAACTATTCAGCAATGAGCCCCTAGTCTTATATTTAATATAAGCCTTATACAACAAATATCCCCTAGGGGGAGAGGTCTAATCGGGGCAAGCTAGAAGTGATCAAATATGAAACCCCCACACAACACCAGCGGTTTACAACCATTGGCATGCACTACCTGCATAGAACCTTCATGAGGGAACTTTAAACATTTATGAACCATAGAGGTGACACAGTTCATAGAGGCAAGCCGAGGGATTTCCAACCTAACTCAGAATAGATTAGACTCTGGAATGACAACGAAAGAAGCATCAGAAGTCTTGGGTCCTACCAATATTGAAAGAGAAATAGAGCCCAAAGGGGTGACAGAGAATCCATCATGTGTATGGAGGGTGGTTTCTGATTCTTTGTATTGCTCCCTATGCCAATTGTTTATAAATAAAGTCTCATCTATTACCACATTGATCCGACTTGTTGGATCAACTAAAATGACAGTTATAACATTTCCATTGATCTAGGCGGGGATGTATAAAGGGGAGAGCTCTTTATTGAGAGGCTCATCATGTGAGGTAAATGTTATGTTATGTGTAGCACTCATATTTTATGGAGGATGGGTACGCATGAACAAAACCATGTTCACATACTCAGATGGAATTAACTTTGATGATGTAGAAGATTGTGTTACCAAATTTATAGAATGTGAGGGAAACATATCAGTATAAATCTACAATTTGTTGTTAGCCTTGGCCATAGACTTATTAGAATTTTTTTTCTTTCCATCAAGGCAAATAGTCTCACCATCGATGTGGTCCTAAACTCATGATGTAGGCGCATGCATCATTCAATATCATGCCCGTGTACTCAGTGGAATTGACAGAATTGATTCTCATCATATCAATCAGGATACGACTCAATTAGAGGTCGAGGTTTTGGAAATATTTGGAAGACTCAAGATCCACAATGGATGTAACAATAGTGTGGGATACCATAATTCTAGAACTACATCTCACAGAAGTCTTGGAAATATGACACCAAGTCATGAAGCTCATACAAGTTTCAAAACACTAAGTGTACCCAAGATGAACACTAAACTAACAAAAAAACACAGTAAAATAGCCAAAAATAGGACTCAAACAACAAAAGCAGATAGAGGATATCACAATGTAGGTCTATGCAAAAATTGTTTCAATCAACAACAGGAGGATAAAGGCGCCCAAAGGTATTTGTGTCCTAGTTTGGTTTTTCAGAAATTCAAAAGTTGACTGTGTGACTTTGCTTAAGGATTCTGGGTCTGGTTGCAAACAGTTTGAATAGTGAATAATTTTTCAAAAAATTCCTAATTTATGCCAATGCAAGTGTGAAACTATGTTCAAACAATAAATAACAATTTTGCATGCAAGTTTTTGATCTAAAATGCACAAATTGGCTAATTTTAAGATGCCTAAATCTGAGGATGATATTTTGATGCAATTCTAAAAAAAATAATGCAATTTTTTTTAATTGTTATCACTTTTTTGAGCTAAATGAAAGATTCCTAAATGAATGCAAGTAACAATGTCAAAACAGAGTTCTACAAGCAAAAAAATACTAAAGACATAGAGACACAAAAGTGTGAAAAATATTGTTAATGCAAGTGTACAAGAACAGAGGTTCTCAAGGGCATCTGAGTCCTAGATAGGGGTTTTGAAAATTCAAAATTTGAATGTTTATTATACTATCTAAAAGTTCTACCTTTGTGTGCAAATAGTTCTGCAACTAGGTATTTTTCCAAAATTTGCTCAAATGAAGACAACATGATGCAAATGCAAATGTGCAAGAATGTAAATGGAAATTATGAATGCAATTTTCAATTTAGATCTAATCATGATTGAAATGGATCCTAATGCAACCCATGATGCAAAATGGTATGCAATTTTTTGAAGTTTTATGACTTTTATGATGTAAAAGTGAAACCCTAGATGAGAAATATAAAACAATGCAATGCAAAACTTAGATCTAATATGAATTTGAATTTAGGTATGTAATGTTAACAGGTCAAGTTCACCAAAATGAGACAAAGAAATAAGGAACCCTAGGTCTAGTTTATAAACCTAGGATTCAAATGGTTTTGGTGGTGGGAATGTGTATTTTCTATTGTTTCATTAGGATGGAGATTAACACTTGGTGAGTAGATTGAATTTCAACCATGAAGGTGAGCCAATCAAAGTTGAATCTCAATCCTATTAAGGATTAGAATGATTTGGAATTTATTTGAAATGATTAACCTAATTAATCTTTATGAATTAATATAAAAAATGCAATAATCTGACAAACAATAGACAAACAATAATTTTCAAGAAGATTTGGAAACTATAGAGGACTATGTACCTATCCAAAAAATTTGGTTCTAATTGTCATAGGAAGATAGAACCCCCCTAGGGCATATGCGTCCTTGTAGGCCTTTTTTTATCTACTTTTGAGGTCCTCTGATGATAGATCTGATATTTTGATTTTCAGTTGTAGAATTGTCAGAACACTGACAAATAATTTTGGAGGTGAGTTTTCGTGAGTTGATAAGATGTAGGGATTCAAATGCAAAAATGAACATTTTTTCTTTAATCTTCTTCAAACCTAAGATATGCACATTCACAAAGAGAATAGATGTTAAGCCATTTAGGGGCTTGCCTCAATCAAACCCCATGTAAGCGTTTCCACTTCCACAATGGTAATGTCAATGATAAATGATAATGGATAGGAAAGGAATGATGGAATCACAAAGTGCTTAAACTCACCACTCTTCTATGGCTTAGTTGAAGGACTAAATTCATGCACATCACCTCAAGGTCTTGGATCTTTCTTGCTTGATTGCTTGAATGCTTTGGAGAACTACAGAAGAATTAGCCTTCACAAAATAATAATAACATGAACATACATAAACTCACATAGAATTTGGCATGATGTTAGGATCCTGAATTGTTGCAATAAAGCTCTAAAATATTGCTCTTGACTTGCTTAATAGTTCTCTTGATAATAATTGCTCCAATGATTTCCTAGATAGCTCTTGTTCGATTTCAAATGATGCAATAACTAGGTATTTATAGGAATTTCTTTAATTTATCAAAAAATTAATCTCGATAGCCAACATTTACAATTTGAATTTTGAATGTTAAGATTCCCACTTCAACATATCAAAAATTGGTCCCCAGTAGAATAAGGGGGCCCATATGCCCTAGTTCAAATGGGTCCTAACCCTATTCTCCATGAAATTAAGTGTTAGGGGGCAAAACATTAGTTGGATGCATTTGTTCAACACTTGTAATTTCTTGGAAAATGCTCAAAATTGTCAGAGTCACTCAAAGACTCAAGCCTCTAGGATCACCTGCAAAACCAAAAAAACCTTCTACAAGAAAGTAAAGAAAGAGCATAAATTTGCAATAATGGATTCAAGATAATATAACCAATATGCAATACTCAAGATTGTAATGGTATTGGATTAGAATCTAATGGAATTGATTATCCTAGTCAATATGAATTGCAAATGAGACCACCTGATTATATAGCTAAGGTGAGACATAAGATGCCATAATATTATGAAAAGTGTCTTAATCTTATGATATGAGACAACTAAATTGACATAAAAGTAAAAAATATAAGTTTTAGACATGACAACTAAGTCTTCTAGAAAGAATCTTAGGACCTAAGTAAACTTAACATGTGAATATGTCCCCCAAGTCCCTAGTAAGTGAATTAACTAGGTACAAGACATTTATTCACACCAAAACCCCCCCTTAAGTGCAACTTAGGAAGTAGATTATTATGTAAATATGCAATGATGGGTTATGACTACTAGGCCATGTTACGTACCCATGTACAAATGCAAATGCAATCTCTCACAAACAGAGAAAAGGAGAAAACCCAGAGGGAAAAAACTCCTCCCCAAAAGAGAGATGGAAAATAAAAAGCTCTCACTAAAGAATGAGAAGGAAAAAACCCCATGCAAAGAAAAAGATCCCCCCATACAAGAGAAGAAGAAGAAATACCATGCAACCCCCCCTCAATGGTGAGTCTCCTACAATGGTAGAAGCTCAACATTGAATGTTGAAGATGATCCAATCTCACCGAACAATGTTTCTCCCCTTAGGAAGAAACAAAACCAAGAATGTATGCAAGATTTCTTCCCATTCCTGAAAGGAAGATGTGGGAAGAAAGATGATATATTATGTCTCTAAACTATTCTCAATTCTTTCCAAGTCAATGTCGAAAGCTGACATACTCTAAATAGGCGTTGTAGGTCACACAACTAAAGTTGTCAATCCAAAATCTCCTAGAGATGAATGTAGAACACAATCCAAAGACATGTAAGCCTCCTCTGAAGATAAAGAAGCATCCTCCAAAAGTTGTCCAAAAGTATCCACACTCATGTCAAACTATGAAAAATGATCATGTAGAGAATGAACAAGAGGGTTAGAGTGTTCACTTGCAACAACTGAAGAAGGATCATCTCCATCAAAGAGAAGATGTATGCAATCATTGATGTCTCCAAAATCTAAAATGTGAGACTCAACAAACAACCCACCAATATTTTTCAAGTAGGTATCTAAAGTAGATGTAGATGGAAGACAATGAAGATCTTGCTACACTAAATCACAAGAAGCCATATCTATAGCAACGCAAGCATCATCAAATGCAACAGTAAATGGAGGAGATGAAATGAAAGGCTCAAGAATGGGATCTGATGTGAGAACACCCCAGTTCAACTAGCCAAAAGTCTCCTTTGAATCATGTTTCACAATAGAAGTGTGATCAACAACCGAAGGAACAAGGTCTTTATCAAAAGAAAAATCTGCAAAGGTGTACAATCAAGGTTAATGATCAACCATCCCTGTAGCAATAATCTCTCTACTCTCCAAGTCTCTAATGATAACTGTAGACATGTAAAATTGACTTAACACTTATCACAAATTCAAAATGTCTCGGAAAAACCCCAAAACTACTCGAAATAACTTTGAATCAATTTGGAATGTCTCAGAATGACCCTAAAATGACTCGAAACAACTCTAAATCAATTCAGAACGTCTCAAAAGGACCCCAAAATGACTCAGAATAACTCTGAATCAATTCAGAATGTCTCAGAATGACCCTGAAATGACTTGAAACAAATCTAAATCAATTTGGAACGTCTTAGAACAACCCCAAAATGACTCAGAACAACTTTGAATCAATTTGGAATGTCTCAGAACGACACCAAAATGACTCGGAACAACTCCGAATCAGTTCATAATGTCTCGGAATGACCTTGAAACGACTCAGAACAACTCTGAATCAATTTGGAACATCTCAAAATGATCCTAAAACGACTCAGAACAACTCTGAATCAATTCAGAACATCTCATAATGACCCCAAAATGACTTGGAACAACTCTGAATCAATTCGGAACGTCTCGAAATGACCCCGAAATGACTCAGAACAACTCTGAATCAATTTGAAATGTCTCGAAACGACTCCAAAATGACTCGAAACAACTATGAATTAACTTGGAACATCTCGGAACATCTCTGAAACATCTCAAATCATCTCAAAATCATCCCATGACATCTCACAACACATCAAATGGCATCAAACAAAATTCAAAACCCTAATTTCCTCTATTAATTGAATAATACAACATTATTTGATTAATTCACATTTCATCATTCTTGAAAAATTGAATAAATACCATTTATTTAATAAAGTCTTGAAAAAATCCTAATTCTACTATTAATCGAATAATACAATGTTATTTGATTAATTCACATTTCATCATTTCGACTAATTAAATAAATTACCTTTATTTAATCAAGTCCTAATCTTATCTTATTTCATCCTGATTAGTCAAACGACACCGATTATTTGATTACGTCACTAATCCACCGTATTCCTCAAAATTAATTAAATTATTAAATCATAATAATTTAATTATTACACTTCCCTCCTAAATTTGAATAATTAAATCAAATCAAATTAAACTATTCAAATTGGCAAAAATCAAAAATCAAATTGGAATGAATGAATGAATTAATATTCCTCACCCACTTTTTGATTGAGGAAATCATGGATTGCTAGCTAAGCAATCTATTTCTGCAACTTACAGGGTTCTGGGAGCTTTCAAAGGCATTTCACGGACTGCCCAGCAAAAGCTTGCTTTTGACTAGCAACATTTCTAAGCTTTTGCTAGAAAATCCATGCCTTTGCCATGGGAACTGTGCTTTTTCTCTACAAACCATGCTATTTTTTTTTTTCTGAGTTTGCACTGTAGGGGAAATCTGAGCTTTTGCCAGAAATTTTGAGCTTTTGCAAATTTGTTTTTCTGAGCTTTTAATTTTTTTTGAGCATTTGCTCTAGGAAACAAGTGCACGGATCCTGCACTATTGTAATGAACTTGTTAAATGTTTGCTTGTTTTGCAGGAACTAATGAATTTTATGCAGGGAAGACGATCGGTCCAAGTTGTTTTTAGATCCATAAGTATTTTTAATTAACTAAGGAATCTTCATTTTGGTGCATTAAAATTAACAAACAGCTCTCACATTTTGATTTTGGTGCTATCTAAAATGAACATTTTCAAAGCTTTCTAAAGTAGGAATTTTCATTCTGGTGCTTAAAATTGAACAAAACAACTCTCACATTTTGATTTTGGTGCTATCTAAAATGAACATTTTAAAAGCTTTTTAAAGTAGGAATTTTCATTTTGGTGCTTGAAATTGAACAAAACAACTCTCACGTTTTGATTTTGGTGCTATCTAAAATGAACCTTTTCAAATATTTCTAAGGTAGGAATCTTCATTTTGGCACTTAAAAATTTAACAAAACAACTCTCACGCTTTGATTTTGGTGCTATCTAAAATGAACATTGTCAAAGCTTTCTAAAGTAGGAATTTCCTTTTTGGTGCTCATAAAAAGAACATAAAGCACTTCAAATTTGGGCTCTAAAAATGAACACATTTCATGTTTTCATAGTTAGGAACCTTTAAATTTGGTGCATAAAAAGAGCGCAAACATCTTTCAATTTGTTGACAAATGTTTGATTTACATTTTTTTGACCATTAATGACAAGGCCTGATTTTCTTAGAAACATTTCAACTTTGGGGCTTAAAATGAACAAAATGCTTTTGTTATTTTCACACCATTTTTATCTTAAATGCTTGATGTCTTGAACATTTCAATTGGTTCAAAATAAAAAAAACATTTCATTTTTTCTCACATATTCTTGGGGATAACACCACTCGAGGTGTTTAAAATGAATCAATTTGTAATGAATTGTCTTTCGTCCATGCATTGATTGGCAAGCTGAAGTGTTTTGTCTTCTCCCCTCGCACCATTTTGGTGATCTTGGGTGAGCAAATAATGTGTTTTAGCTTCACATTTATTTCAAAGTTTTACCTTCTTAGATGGCCTGCCTATTGAGACACATACCGAGCTGGATAATTCATAGGTGACCCAAGCAGTACTTTCGTTATGAACCGCTATATAAATCTTTTGTGAGTGTGAGGAAAGTTCATCACTCATCGGGTGCGGATGTCCTATACTGACGTATTCTTCCTCAGTATCCTTGTGATGTTTAAAAACCCGAAAGGGCTGGAAGGTTCTTAATTGAACAAAATGTCGCATGTGTAGGTGCTCGAAAATAATATCCCCAAAACATGACTAAGAGCCAATTGTTTTAGAATCCACCCTATTTATCCAAAACATTCTCTGAAAGTGGTGCATCATAATTTACTTCCAAGAAGTTACTTTCCAAGTCCAACTACAGGCCCGTGCCATAAGTCGCATGTAAAATTATCTCTTCGAAGCATGAGGCAGGCCCACCTAAGAGGATGGTTTCTATCCACTAGGGTTGTAATTGTTTGTTAATGTTAAACTTATCCAATTACATTCAAAAAATAATTCTGACATCAAATTTTGTGTTTGATTTAAATAAAAAGAACACATAAAAAAAAACATTGAACCAAATAGTTAAACCACAAACCCTTTGAGTTAGTGTATACTTGCCAAAAAAATCCTTATGTTTGCACTCCTTGAAAGGATTTATCCTTAAAAGGTTTCCAAACATTTTAGTTTTATTTTCAGGTTGCATTGATCAAAGTAAACACTTTGGTAACTATGGCTTGGGTGTTGTGATTTCACAACTCGAGTTATAAACATTCAGGTCACACAAAGTCCATGCTTGTGAGTCAGTTTAGTACTATTATATCATTTTCCATACTCAAGAACACAAAGGAATCAAACACAAAGAGGTTACAAATTGCCATTCCAACTCACAATATTTTTTGCTAAAACACTTAGATTGCTTATAAGGTCATACTTGAACAAGATACTTGGAAAATTAGATTGGTCATAAAATATCACTCATTATTCCCATACTACTTATTTGAAATCAGAATCCAATAAAACATTAGGATCATTCCTCCACTCAAAAAATCTATGATATCAACAGTTACTTGGAACTCACAGATAGTTCAAGTATCTTTCCCACAACATATCCTCTAGATCAAGAAGTGGAATATGGACCCTAGTTCTTCATCATTTTGATTTCCAAAATAGTCGGTACATTCCAAACAACACTCAAACTTTAGGGTTTTTGAGTTTCATAACAAACCACCCCATACCACCACACCTTATGACCATTTGGTGACCTATAGATCCCATTCAACAACTAGGCCTTGTAGCACCTATTGTACAACCTAGCCTTACGCACAATGAAAGTTCCCAAACCGACATCATTAACAGTTTGAGAACATTCATTTTCAAGGAAAATGAAACACCCCATCAATTTCTCATAACATCCATCATCTTGAATGAAGAAGAAGAAAAGGCAAACATACCAGTAGGAAGACCCATGTTACTACCTCTCGCCTGGTAATAGGTAGTGAATAACATTGTGCCATACCACCATACAACATACCTCATGACCATTTGGAGACCCACAACTCTCGTTCAACAACCAGGGCTAGCCGTACCAATCTTTTTGTCAGGTAACACATATTGAAGGTTCCCAAACTGACATCATCAGTAGTTTGAGAACATTTATTTTTGAGAAAAATGAAACATCGCATCAATTTCTCACTACATCCATAGTCTTTGACGAAGAAGAAGAGAAAGTAGACATAGCAGTTGAGAGACCCGTATTACCACCCCCTGCTTAGAAATAAACATCCTTATTCATCCATGATTTCACACAAAGTTAGGATACCCAAAGTAAAGACTATAGGTCATTATTCTCGACTTAGGCATCTTAAACCAAAAGCTCTCAAGAAACACCTTGCAGTGCTACACAAAAACAAAAACAAAAACAAACTGGTGGCAAACATTTATAGACGTGCTTCTAGGAACTATCCAAATTTGTACATGTTATTTTTTGGTCAAAACTTAGGGCTTTTCCATGATACTGAACTTCTCTAGAGAGGGAAACCAGATTCACATACCTAAATCTACCCTCTTATTTAGGTCGACATTAGATTTGAAAACTTTAGAGGTATAGCACCATTTTTTCCTACCTTGAGATCCAAATTATTTATGACAACCACGAGGTTACAACACATAAAGAACATGGAAGCCAACAAAAGAAGTGATAGCATCCCACCAACAAACACCACAAAATAGTGGAAGAGACTCTTGAAGATATAAACCAAGTGACCTTATGATAGGGTATTGAGTATCAAAACATCCCTGAAACATGTTGATCTATTACCCAAATTACACTTATCAAGGGACACAATATCAATTAGGGAAACAACAACAGGGATTTCAAAATTACCCTCAAGGAATAAATCAAAAATATCAAATTTCCCTAGATAAAGTTGAGAGAGATCTTGAGGAAATTAAATGAAAATGCAATACAACATATCATCAATGCCTTATTCAAGGTTGGGACATTACATATCCACAACAAACAAACATTATTCCACAAACACCTCAATATCCATATCAACAACAATTCCAAGATCCGCAATATCAAGAAGTTCTGCAACACCAAGGTGTACCTCAAGTGCAATATCAAAATGTACCTCAAACACAATATCAAGGAGTTCTACAAAATAAAGAGCAAAACAATTGAGAAAAGCCACAAAGGAAAGATTACCAACTAGAAAGGAAATTCACCCCTTTGGGAGAAACTTTAGAGGTAATCATGCACGAACTAGTACAACATGAATTTATCAAGATCAACGACATCCCAATTTATGGTGAACCAAGCTTTAAAATCCCTTGGTATAACAAGTACAAACAATGTGAGTTCCATAAAATCAAGGGTCACACAACGAACATATGCGCTACACTAAAAAATATCATCCAAGACATCATTGATCAAGGAGAAATAGCTATTAAAGGGACAACTATGAAGGATGACAATGATAATGTCTCAACCTCAAGAGTTGAAAACAACAATCAAGAGTTATCTATCACTGATCACATTAACAATGTTTCTACATCATCCAGTGAGAAAGAAGACATACATCAAGAATTTAGTCCCAAGCATGATCAAAATAAATAACCCAAGTATAGCAATGATCTAGTTCAAAATATATTTACATCATCCAACCTCATGACAGTACATATTGATGATCAAGAGACTCTTAAGCCAAGACTTATACCCAATACAAAAAATCTAAGCCAAGAGCCCATATTCCCACAATTTGAGGATCCATGATCAAGATTTATAGGAAATCCTTTCTTTGAAATTGATCCATGTCAAGAAAGTGATCCAAATCATATCAAAGATGATACCACACAGAGTCGAGATCAAGAATCCCTATCATCAAAATATTACAATGACTTGGTAGATATCTTCCAAGACATCCAAGGCTTTCCAAAAGAACACATCCATATGACAAGCACACATACATCTACTGATGAGATGCTTACTCCTAATGGACATGTAGATGATATTCCTTCAAAACAAGAGTCTCATACTCTTGATATCATTATCATGGAATAAGAGTCACCTACTCTTCACATCTGTACACATGATCAAGATATAGAAGAATCTATAGAACTATCAAAAAGTAATCAAGAAGAATAATTGAAATTAGAAACATCCTCCAGGAAGGTTGAAGACATCAAGCATGAAAATATGGAGCACAATATCCTAAAATCAGCAAAGATAATGGACAATCCTGAGCAGCAAAGCAGTGGGTATACACCAATCAAAGGAGCACCACTATATTTTGAAGGGCCATCAGAATTTGATATTTCAAAGGATCAAGTTAAAGATATAAATCAAGAAGTTATCCCACATATGGAGGATCCTATCAGTGAAGAAGCTATCATAGTTGAAGACCCACAACAGAGAAAAGAAGGATTAGCATCTTGTTTCCAAGGAAAGACATATCCTATATAGCAAATCAAAATTTTCAATAGATAAATTATCAAGACAAAGGATTAGGGCTACATGAATAGGGTATCTTAGCACCAGTGCAGATTATTGTTAATCCTAAGCATCTAGGTCTTGGTTATTCAGTAAGTAAAGGACCTAAACATATTAGTGATACTTCTATTATACTAGGGGAAACTTTATCTAATGCAAGCATCAACATAGAGAGAATGAAGAGTCCTTATGATGAAATTGCTACCAACACCACAACTAGCCATATCATGAATCGTCATCCACACATATTTCCACCCTCTCATTGGGACCAACAACAAGAGAAAAAGTTATACCCAAGAACAAAACAAGTCATTGAAGCAAAAGAATCAGAAAATAAAAATGGACAAAGCAAATACAAATGGATACAAAAGTAAAATCAAGAAAATAATCCCTATCAAACTCCATTAGTCAAAGAAACTATGGGGGAAAATAAAAAAGGGAAGTTCATCCATCAAAAATGTCCAAAAATGCAAAATCAAGCTTCAAGAGCAACTTATAAGGTATATCAAGACATTGGTCCCAATCGAATCTCCATATCCACCCATCATTGCTCATCATACCAAGTTTGGAGAGTCAAAGGTTCCAAACTGTAAACCAATCCATCTAAATATCATATCCCTCAACGTATTTTTCCATCCATTATATCCAAATCTCACATTGACCATGTGTTGGTAGCAACTCTTTATCATAAGGACTCTAAGGGAACTCTATCGCGATGTACGCATCAAGGTAAGGTTAACTCGAGTATTGACAAGGAGATAAGAATTATAAAAGTTTACATTCAAGTGCCTGTATCCTAGAAAACCAACTCCTCCAAGAAAGATATCGTTGGCACATCATAACAACAACAATAACCATATCAGCACCAGCATCATCTACATCAGCACCACTAGGTGGTTCAACATGAGCAAAAAATTGTTACCATGATGAAAACTTGGTAAACAAGCATCTTGTGTGACATAAAAAATCAATAAAAAAATAAAAATAAAGAAAATAGTCAAGAGAAAAATCATCCTCCAATGAAAACCACTGTGGTGGCACTTTGGACAAGTACCATGATAAAAACCTGGCAAACAGGCATCATGTGTAGAATTGAGCATCTACATGTGGTATTTCAAGAGGAAGTATCTCAGCATATCCATAATAAATCTCATCCATTTTTATCCCAATCCAACGTATTTTGATCTTGATAAATGTTTGGTGTACACTTTACACTTTTCTTATAGAAAAACATCTTGACATGGGTCACTATCATTGATCTTATCTTGTCCCACATTATTTGAGCTATGAGGCATTGTCCAAAGGGACATACTCTATCCAAACATCTTATCACAAGATAATCCATCACCTACATTGCTAGAAACTGGGGGCAAGTACTTACATCTTGCTTCGGAATAAATTTTGATCTATGTCTTCTAGCTCACATTGTGATCTAGGCATTGTCCAAACAACAAGGTGTACCACATGGTACCCTTCCAAATTCATCCCATCAACAAGGTATCCCGCCAATGCACTATCAGGGTAGCCTTCAAGATTGTTCATCCCAACAACAAGGTGTACCACCAACGCACTACCAAGGTAACCTTCAAAGCTACTGACAATTTGGAGTATTCCTTCACTCAAAAATTCTAAGATATCAACAGTTGCTTGAACCCTACGACTAGTTCAAGTACGCTTTTCTGCAACATATCCTCTAGAAAGACACAGTGAAATATCAATCCAAGTTTTCAATATCTTACACCCCAGGCAAGAGGGTAAAAATCCACTATCAACAATGTATCCCACCAACACAGTAATAGGGTATCCTTCAAACTAGCTCGTCCCATCAACAAGGTATCCCGCCAACACACTATTAGGGTAGCCTTCAAAATTTTTTGTCTCAACAACAAGGTGTACCACCAACGCAAGTTACGCAAGTAACCTTCAAAGATACAAACAATGTGGATTATTCCTTCACTCAAAAATTCTAAGATATCAACAGTTGCTTGAACCCTACAGCTAGTTCAAGTAAGCTTTTTCGCAACATGTCCTCTAGAAAAACAAAGTGAAATATCAATCCAAGTTGTTAACATCTTACACTCCAGGCAAGAGGGTAAAAATCCAAAAACATCCAAAAAACAATCACAAAAATGAAACAACAAGGTGTACCACCAGCGCAAAACTAAGGTAACCTTCAAAGATACCAACAACGTGGATTATTTCTTCACTTAAAAATTCTATAATATCAACAGTTACTTGAACCCTACAACTAGTTCAAGTAAGCTTTCCCACAACATATCCTCTAGAGAAACAAAGTGAAATATCAATCCAATTTTTTCAATTTCTTACACCCCAGGAAAAAGGGTAAAAATCCAAAAAAATAGAAAAAAGGATAAAAAAATACAAAAAAAAAAGAAAGAAAGAAAAAATAGTAAAGAGAAATAAATTGTTCTTTGAGTGAAAACCACTTTGTGGCACTCTTGGAGTAGGTACCATAGTGAAAACCTAGCAAATAAACGCTATGTTTGAATAAACTTGCATCATTAGCTATCTGTACTATCTATAACATCCACCCATTCATAATAAAACAACATATCCAACCATGGCTTGTCACTGATTAAGGAAAGTCATCTTGTCCACAACTGGGGGCAATGTCAAAAAACTAGTCATGGGTTAGATCTTTGTGTGTCCTATCATAGTAACAGAAAACATAAAAAAAAACAAAAAACATTTAGAACATCAAAAAGCCAAAAAACATTCAGAGCATCAAAAATCCAAAAACATACAAAATAACAAAAAGGACAAAAACATTTGAAAAAAAAAACATAAAAAACAAAATAACATCGCGGGATTATTCCTTTACTCAAATAGTCTAAGATATCAATTTGCTTGAACCTCATAGCTAGTTCAAGTAGATTTCCCGCAACATATCCTCTAGACACAAAAGTGGAATATCAATCCAAATTATCAATGTTGTTTACCCAAAAATAGTTTATGCTTTGAGTCAAACAGTCAAACTATGTGGTCTCTGCGTGTACAACATAGGAAAGGCTCATTAGCCCCGGAGACCCTAGGTTAGTCCCCTTAGGTTTCCAACATGCTTTATTTCGACTTAGTCACAAAACACAAAATCCAAAAACGGTCAAAACATACAAAAGCCAAAAACATTCAAAACAAACCAAGTGAACTACGAGCCTCTTCGTGTACAACGTAGGCATGGCTTATCTATGATGAGCCCCCGAGGCCCTAGATTAGTCCCTAGAAAATTTCAAAAACAACATCATAAAACTTAGAAAAATAAAAAAAACCCATGTCTGCCATCACAATTCGCAATAAGACATCATCCATAATAAATAGATAGTCGCACTCACCCTTTGACAAAACAAACAAACAAACATAGCAAACATCAAAAGCTAGAACTTTCAAGCAAATAATCACAAAGCTCTGACTATAAACAGATGGAAACAAATCCAAAGTATCAACTACCTATCTTTTTGACAAGTCCCAACATCCTAACATATGTCTTAACGGATCCGTTCATACGATAGACATGATCAACAACGGATAATAGATCCACCCTAAACATATATGGCAAGTGATATTGTAACTTTGTTTTATCTTTTTATAGTCTTAATTTTGTGATTTACATTATTGACTCATTCCAAGGATCTCTTGAGGATGTCCATAAGGATTTAGAGAAGGAATGGGGGAAATTGAGTGTCATTTCAATTTGTTGTTTGTGGATATTTTTGTTATACTACCATGGCGAATACTTGCTTTATTATGTGTGTGGAAGTTGTTTTGGAGAATTTCGTGTAGCAGTGACATGTTAGGTTCTTAATACCTCTTGTGTTACTGGTCCAACATGTTTTAAAGCTTCTCACCCATACACTCTAATAGGGTTTCCGTATGTCTGGTATGAGCAAGAATACTCCTTGTTTGTAGAGACAAAGTCCATGCAATAGATATAAAGTCACCTTGGTCATTAATACCCTGGTGCATCGTATCCATTTGCTACATCAAATAGGATTGTTCAAACTATAAAGCCTCCAAGTAAATCAAAAGCAACACCATCAACTACTAACAACATCACATTTCTATCTACCATCAAATATTTCTTCTAACTAACATCCATCATGCATCCACAATGTCGTTAATACATACCATGATGATAATAAACCAAAAAAAACATCATGTATCATGTATGGGGCATACATCCATCATATATCACAACAAAATATTGATCATCCATAATAATGCATCATATGATACAAAGTATGATCCATACCATTAACATACATCATCATATATCATCATCACATGAGCATAAAACGAGAATGAATTGAAGAAGTATATATCATATATATCATCATCAAAAAGGAGAATACATCATCAGTGTGATAAGATATGAAAAATCACAATATCTATACGAGACCTCGACTAGGCCGATGAGTATAGGCATACGAAATACATGTCTACAAAATACCTCTAAACAAGGAACAACATAAAGATCAAGTACCCAAAATAAGGCCCCAATGGGAAAAGGACAGAACCCTATCGACCACCAAAATGATCTGCCTATCTCACAGACTAATCACTTGTGCCATCACCACCCATAGAACTAGGCTCTCCAAACTATGGATGTCGAGCACCCCTGGGAATGACAGCCTCATATAAAGTTTGATAGTAGGTAGACCTCTACAAATAATGATCACATTTTTGCCTAAGAGTATCTCTCTATGTGGTTAGCAACTATACAAAAGCCTCGGAAGCATGTCGTCGACCACTCTCGCTATCACACTCAGTCCTTAAAGTATCTATCTGAGCCTCTATAGCCTGTCGTCTCGCTATCTTTGCATCTTTGGTAGCAGTCATCTGAGTTAGCAGTATGTCTCCATCCCTAGCTGGTGGAGGAGGATCTGGAACCTGCCTATGACCATGCATCGGAGGTGGCTTCTCATCCTGATCACCTTGCACTCTATCACCACAACCTCTACCCCAAGCTCTATCCAACTGCTCTACAAGGACCTCAATACGTTGTCACTCACCACGACGACTTGTAACACCAGATCTACCTGAAGCGGGAGTACCCTTGGGAATAGTAAGTCTCAAAGGCCTACGATGAGACCACCACTCATCATAGTCATCAGAAGTACCTGGATCTACAAGACCAACCGACCAACCCCAATCAACTGGGGAAAGTGCTCTAAACTTAGCAATAGCAATATTTATATTAGGCTAAATACCCCATACACAAACCTCTTGTTTCGTCTGACCAAAAAAAGCCTCATAGGTATCAATAACTCAGTCCAAAAGATAACGCTCTATCAAAATATTAGAATGACAAAGCAACCAACGAGTTTGATGACAATAGACAAGGTGATCTGCATCCTTTGGCCAAGCATCACACCCTAAGTATGGTCTCTACACAAAACCAGGAATATCATCAAAAACTCGACGCCAATAAGAAAGATCTCCAGGTAAGGTGTAGTGCACAAAATCCCCATAACAATATGAGTATGGATCATCAGGGTGATGATCATGTATCCCATCTGGCTAAGTAACTCTAATATGCTCCCACTCCCACACATGCAAAAGTGAGACACCTGCAGAAATGGATTTCCCACCCCGATACATGACCTCGTGCATATCTATGTACAAGTGAGTAAGAAGACATGGACCCCAAGCATATCTCCTACCATGCTCAAGCATATTCTCAATGCACACACCCCAACCTATAGGAAACTATTGACCTCAACTATCAGGAACAAAAAGTCTTGAAATCAAACCGCATAAACAAGCAAGATAGGATCCACACTATCAGAAAAATTAGACAAATCAATCTCCGACCGATGTATCATAAAATATCAAGCACCTAACACACACTGCATAGTAGGGATGCCATGTCAAATGTGATATGTAACCAACTCCCCATGGATAGGAAGATGAAGTATCCTCCATACATCCTCAAGTGTGACAGTTGCCTCTCCTGTAGGTAGATGAAACAAGGATGTTTCTGAATGCCACTGTTCCACCAATGCAATCATCATGGAATTATGAACCCTGATAGGAGGCATACAACAAATATGCAGAAGTCCCATAGCATCAAGAAAGTCCCACTCTAACACACCAAAATGGACAATAGGATCGAACAAATGTCGCAGACGTCTCTCCCTAGGTTATAGTACGCTAAGGCCAACCTGCAATCATTTTCAAACTATAAAGTTAGGGTTTCACTCTAAACAAGTGGGAGACATAATATAACATAAAACATGATGAAAAATGACATTTAGGATGACAAACGAACATAAGATAAGGTTCCAAGCACAAGCTAAAGTCAAACAAAGAAGGGGTCAAAAGCAAAGGTTTTGAGAAAATGCTCAGAAAACACAAAACAAAGGCGAGCTTTTCAAGCAAAGGCAAGATTTTATGGAAAATGCTCAGAAAAAAAGGTGAGGATCCTAAGCAAAGGTGAGGAAAAAATTCAAAGGTGAGTTTCTATGGCCAAACAAGCAAAAGTGAGCTTCTAAACTAAAGGCGAGCTTTTAGAACAAAAGCTCAGAAAACAAAAGCAAAGATTCTGAGCAAAGGCGAGGAAATTTTGCAAAGGCATGGATTCTTGATAGCAAAGGCATGAAAACTGATGCAAAGGCGTGAAAAAAGAAAAACCTCATTTTTGACCTAAAAAACTTTGTACACGAAAAATGAGAACGAAACAAGACAAAGGGAAACAGAGAAAAAGTACATACCGGGCCACCAACATCTGAAGGTTGTCCAACCTCTCGAACAAGCTCAGAATGATGTGGGACAACATCAAAATGTGGCATTGCTCCTCAAAAACTAACAGAATATGAGAACCAAAGATAAGAATTAACTATAGAGTCAAAACACAAATGAGCTATCTACAAGACAAATTGCCTATATAAGCCACAAGAAAACCCTAATCTCTACTTAGGAAAAATTTCCACATTCAAAGTAGAAGCTCAGAGAAACATTAGAACAGGAAACAAATGACCTATACACAAAATTCCACATCAAAATGAAAATAGAACAAAGTCATGAACTGGACCTCAAAATTTGAAATTTTTGGTCAACCTCTTGAGGGTGCAACATAGAGTCTTATCATCATTCCACGAAACACTGGGGCATAGTGGGGCATAAATTTTTTTCATAAAACACTTGATCTTAAAAACAAAATCTTTGAAACAAAGCAACCAGTACTTTGTATCAAAGAGGGGCAAAATGTAGACATGTAAAATTGACTTAACACTTATCACAAATTCAGAACATCTCAGAACGACCCCGAAATGACTTAGAATAACTTTGAACCAATTTAGAATGTCTCGGAACGACCCCGAAATGACTTGGAACAACTCTGAATCAATTCGAAACGTCTTGGAACGACCCCGAAATGACTTGGAACAACTCTAAATCAATTCAGAATGTCTTGGAACGACCCCAAAATGACTCAGAACGACCCCGAAATTACTCAGAACAACTCTAAATCAATTTGGAACATCTCAGAATGACCCCGAAATGACTCAGACAACTATGAATCAATTTGAAACGTCTCATAACGACCCCAAAATGACTCAGAACAACTCTGAATCAATTCGAAACGTCTCGGAACGACCCCGAAACGACTCAGAACAACTCTAAATCAATTTGGAATGTCTCAGAATGACTCCAAAACATCCTAGAACGCTTCTGAATTAACTTGGAACATCTTTGAAACATCTCCAATCATCTTGAAATCATCCCATGACATCTCACAACACATCAAATGGCATCAAACGAAATTCAAAACCCTAATTTCCTCCATTAATTGAATAATACAACATTATTTGATTAATTCACATTTCATCATTCTTGAAAAATTGAATAAATATTGTTTATTTAATAAAGTCTTGAAAAAACCCTAATTCTACTATTAATCGAATAATACAATGTTATTTGATTAATTCACATTTCATCATTTCGACTAACTAAATAAATTACCTTTATTTAATCAAGTCCTAATCTTATCTTATTTCATCCTGATTAATCAAACGACACTAATTATTTGATTATGTCACTAATCCACCTTATTCCTCAAAATTAATTAAATTATTAAATCATAATAATTTAATTATTACACTTCCCTCCTAAATTTGAATAATTAAATCAAATCAAATTAAACTATTCAAATTGGCAAAAATCAAAAATTAAATTGGAATGAATAAATTAATTAAATTAATTAATTAATATTCCTCACCCACTTTTTGATTGAGGAAATCATGGATTGCTAACTAAGCAATCTATTTTGCTAACAAAGCAATCTATTTTTGCTAACTCAACCATCTAATTCCTAACTCAACCCTAACTGATTAATCAATTGCTAACTAAGAAATCAAAATCCTAACTAGCCAATCTATTCTTCAATCACCCTAATTGTGCAATCAACTTTGCACAATTTCCTCATGTCTAAATCCTCTCAACTCCTTTTGATCGTTGATCTGGATATTCTCCAACATGATCTTGACCGTCAATTTGAAATTGCTTTTTCTATATAACAAGCCTTTCTCTTCACAAATTAGGATAAGAATTTCAACTTACCTTATGCAACAAAGAGTTTTCAAGATCACCATTGAGAGAGCTTCGCCATTTCTTCAAGAACAAGCATTGATCATCAAGCTTTTGCACGTAAGTAATGGAAGCTTTGCAGTGATACGAACAACCCAACATTATGCAAATACACTCCAACATGGGACGGTAATCTTTTCTTTTGTTATTTGAATTGGTTTTGTTAATCTTAGGATCTCATTTCATTCAAATAGCTTAGAATTGTTCATTTCATGAGTGATGGAATAGGATAGATTAAGTGTTTTGAATTAGATTAGTTTTTTATTTCAGTATTGCACTTTGATCTTGATTTCATATTTATCGTTTTCCCGATGGATTCCTTCCCCCTCATACAATAATTGAATCAGGAGTGAATTCCACAGTCTTCCCATCTCCACCATGTGTAATTTGATAGATGGAAAGAAGATTGTTTGACAAATGATATATACACAAAACATTATTGAAATTTCCCTCCCCAATTACACTCATGTGCATGTATTGTTTCCCATCAAAATAGGAGACATAGTACAAGGCTCAAAAGAAGAGAATATAGACTGTGAAGATTTCATATGATGAGATCCTCCTAAATCTAGAAGTCATCCCCCTGATCCAAAACCTCTAGAAGCACAAAGAGATTTCCCTTTATTTCTTGATGTAGAAGCCAAACTAGCATGACCTTTGTCCTTTTTAGACTATTTTGAAGAAGAAGAAGAAGGTGACTCAGAGATTCTGGAAGGAAAATCAAACTGATTATTTTTGAGA
Source organism: Sequoia sempervirens (assembly GCA_007258455.2). Lineage (NCBI taxonomy): Eukaryota > Viridiplantae > Streptophyta > Pinopsida > Cupressales > Cupressaceae > Sequoia > Sequoia sempervirens. The sequence goes on from VDFB02047230.1 coordinate 291,603,052, forward strand.
AGATGTTTCAACTCATCAATATCCTTCTTATAACAACAATGTTCATCATTTCCAAGCTTCTTGCAATATGAACAAGTTGTCTTCTCCTTCTTAGATTATTTCTCTATGGAAGAGGATTTATTCTTTTCTTGATTTGAATGTAAATTATTCTTTTCTTTTTTCTATTTCTTATTTAATTCTTTTTCTTTCATCTAACTAACCAACAATGCTTGAGATTTAGAAGTCTTGATGAGACCCATTGAGATAAGATTTTGTTTCTCATGTATTAATATCTTAGAAAATGATGAAAATAAAGGTGTATTATATGCAAACCCCATAGTCAATCTATGAGTATGAAAGCTAGAAACAAAAGAAGCATAATCAGGACCAAGTTTGTTCAATGTATTGTAGACCAACCAATGTCCTTATCAATTCCACATGCTTTACATTGCTAGATCTTAGATCATTAACCTTAGTGATGTAGTCCTGGATGTTTTCAAAGTTCTTAGGATCAAGGCTCATCAGTTCATTATCAAGTTGATAGCCTCTTCATCAGTAGTACCATACAATGTTTTCAATTTGTTCCAAGATTCATGAGAATTATTAGATGATTCAATTTGAAACAACAAATCTTGAGAAACTAGTCTATGAAGACATCAAAGAGCTTTGGTATGTTCAATCATCCATTTTCTCTTTTATCTACATTTGTAGGTTCAGGTACCTTATTTTCAACATATAGAGAGTGACCTTCAATCATTAGAATGCTCCATTCACTTTGATGGCATGTTGAATAATTATATGATGTGAGCAAAGGAACCTTAGAATGATCCATGAAAAGAAGAGCATAAGCAAATAGATCAAAAGGATGCACCAAGAGACCCCCACAAATCACTCATTCAAGAAACCCCCCAACAATATATGATTTGAAATTTAATATTTAATACATTACAATGCAAGATGGATCAAAGATGTTAAATTACAAAAATATCTCAAAATGAGATCCACAATCTGAAATTGCACTTTCTCAATATGATTTAGATTGAAAAATGAAGCCTTCCCAAAAGGATAAAACCTCTCTTGGTGTCAGTATGTCCAAGTTATCAAAAAAAAATATAAATATGCACAAATTAAATAAAATACACTTGGGGTTGAATCTGGAAAAAATATTAGATATAATTGTAGAGCTCTTCAATACCTTTCCAATGCCACAAGAATCACAAAAAATAGATAAACCGGCAAAAAGTTATGAGCTCAGAAGTCCAAATGGGAGATCTGACTTCAAATAGCAATAAATTTCACCAGTAATTAGATATGATAATGAAACCTACACTAATAGAAAGTAAACAAAACCAACTTTCCAACAATATCTTGTTTGCAAAAAAATGATTTTTCGATCAAAAGTTATAATTTTTTTTTTAAATGTTGAATTTAGCTTGTAGTGATGACCCTTCTAGCAAAATAAAAATTTGCCAAAAATCAAATTTGTCTAAAATGGAATTTTTTTATATGAAATTAGGGGTTTTTGGGCCATCTAAATTCAATGGAAACATCCATTTTGGCCATAAGTGCTCCAATAAAAAGGTGTTCAACATATCTAAACTTCAAACCCCAATTTGCAACTACATCATACAATGGCCAAATTGAGTGAAATAAAAGCTATATCTGAATTTTCTTGGACATTCTAAACTCAATAGTGAGCTTATATTTTCACCAACCTACTCCAAAATTAACTTGCAATAGAAATCCATAAAGAGAAAACCAAATCTAGTATTTCTTTCAAGTTTTTTTGATTCTCCATGTCATCATATGATGCAAGAGAAGAGCATACTCAACCTTTCAAGATCCACCAAGGTTTTCAACCTTACAATAAATCAAGTATGATTATCTCCTAGATTTGAGAAGGGGATTATAAATTTGAAGCTTTGATATCATGTTAGAGTCACTCAAAGACTCAAACCTCCAGGATCACCTACAAAAACAAAAACCACCTTGTACATGAGAGAAAAGCAAGAGCATAAATTTGCATAATGGATGCAAGATAATATAACCAATATATAATACTTAATATTTTAATGGTATTGGATTAAAATCCAATGGAATAGATTATCCTAGTCAATATGAATTACAAATGAGATGACCTGGTTATATATAGCCAAGGTGAGACATAAGATGCCATAATATTATGACAAGTGTCTTAATCTTATGATATGAGACAACTAACTTGACATAAAAGTCAAAAAGATAAGTTCTAGACATGGCAACTAAGTCTTCTAGAAATAATATTAGGACCTAAGTAAACTTAACATGTGAATATGTCCCCTCAGTCCCTAGTAAGTGAATTAACTAGGTACAAGACATTTATTCACACCAATACAAATGGGCTATAGAATGCATAATTTAAGAAATTAGGAACTTAGTTAGACTCAATAATTTAGGGGGGACAAAACATTGTGTGAAATTTTCAAGTGTGGAAATTTATGACACTATATATATATATATATGTATATATATATGTATATATATATATATGTGTGTATATATATGTATATATATGTATATATATATGTGTGTATATATATATGTATATATATATGTATATATATATATATATGTATGTATATGTATATATATACATACATATACATGTATATATGTATATTGTAACGCCCGCCATGAAACCCTAGAGGACAGCACACTAACACCTAATACGTAACAATTTTTTTTTTTGAAGTGCAATGAAAGCACTGTTGCAAATGAACATTAACACAAATCTAACCTAATTCCTCTAAGGTCAGCGACCACGCTACATGATTCCCATCAACTAACTAGCAGGAAACTATAAATTATTACATTAAATAACTACTAATATCAATAAGGAATTACATCCAATCATCTCATATAATCAAGTAATCAACGTGATACAACCATAACCTGCATTCTTAGAGATCAATTGATCCAATCCATATAATTAACATATACGATAACATCTGTTACATAATCCATTACATAATAGAGTTCAAAAATAATTTACATAATTACATTTATACATCTAAATATCAATACCTCCCTGTATACATGTGAGTAGTGTACATCAAGTATGATACATGATACAACACAAGTACAAGAGTAACAATCCACATGAGTTGGTACAAATGCAAAAGTCTTCAATTCATGAGAAGTCACCACAATCACAAACAAGGAGAGGGAACCCAATGGAGAATAATGCACTTTCCACCCAACCATGTGGAACCCAAAGGTCCACCCCCCATGCTAGGAGATAGCAAAGGGTCCCACCATCACAATTAGACAAAAGGCAATAGACAACACAAGGCTAACATGACATCAATGAACAAGTAAATTACAACATTCAAACAATAGTAACATCACTTCCAGAGGCACACCACATTAAAGAGAGACAAGAATCAAGAGGATACTAGGTTTTCGTAGGAGGACTGTCATCACATAGGTTGCTATGTGGGATCAACATATCTTCCAGTCGAACCAGGCAGTTGATCTTGCCATTCCAGGCCTTCCCACTCATCTCAAGCCTAAACAAGCACTTGAGCCATGAGTGAGGTGTTATCTTGATTAATGTGAATTGCCCAACCCCTTAATTCATTTTAGATTATCACTTGATTAAAATCATAATGGGTTACCCTAGACCTGCCACTTTGTGCGTTGGACCCCCATTGAGAGCCACTCCCCTACTGACAACTAGGAGACCCAAAGAAATCAAAAGAGAAAATCCACTTGCACAATCACATGAATTAATTAACAAAACAACATGGCGAGGAATAACCCTTCCCGCATACAAGTCTCAACTACATGGGTGAAAATACCGTGTATGGCTACTAATCATCATATATCCATTTAAAACAAAACAATCATCACAAGGTTAACAAAGAATTCCATCAAGGAACAACTTCCCCTGGCCTCTGGAAGATTCCTAACATTCATTTCACAAGACGATTTAAACATTGGTACAAAACCCACAATTCACTCCCAATTTATCAATCATTCACATTGCTTCACATGAACAATTCAACAATAACATAATCATGGGTTACATAGTCACTTTATGATACACCCCTTTCAAATCATAAATACCCATCTGGACAAGGATAGTCTATTTCTTGGCACTAATGTTTCATTTATCCTATATTCAATTACATCAATCTATCTTTATCCAATACAAATAATCGAACAACAATACATTTTGAAAGACACTATTTCCACGATAACTATTGTACTCAAACACCAATACAAGGAAATTCTAACATTCAACTAATAAATATTTGCAAAGAACTCCACATTCATTTTATAACAAAAAGCAGCTTACTACATTATAAAACTTCCAATGCACCTAGCTAAAACAAACAATCAATTTCCAAGAAATAACATAATAATATTCCTTTACCATACTGATACTCTATGATTTTCTACAAGTATATATATATATAAAAGTATATAAGTATATGCGTTAATAGAATTGACAGATCACCATTTAAATTACAGTATAACCTATCAAAATATAACATGGCATACATGCTTTTATAATTTAATGTTATATATATAAATATAAATCTATATAGATATTTATAATTAAAGCAAGGCTCCTGGAAGTTACAAATGCAGATTTTATTATATAACTGTCCATATATATATATAGACATATAGATACACGCACAAACATATACATTTATGTCTACACTGAGGTTATTAAGGATGAAGGGCCCGAAAATGCAACTAAAATTAGCTCCAAAGTATACACTAATGTTGCGTATTCATTTAACGACAATGAAGAAGACGAGGAAGTGATACCAAAACCCAAGGCTGAGGTAAATGGAGGAGAATCACGCATCTCCAAGGAAATCCTATGATTTGATAATCAAGAGATGACTAAAGAAGAGTAGCGTCAGCAACACCACGCAGAACTTGCAAGGTGAAAGAATGAGGAGACTGCAAGAAGATTGGTTGCAGGTGCATTGGTACAGGAGATGGATATCCTTATTTCAAAAGAGCTCATGATTCAAATTGCTAAGAAAATGATGTTGTTCGGTACCCATAATCCATTTCATGTAGCCACCATCAAGAGTGTTACCAGCCAACAAGATGGAGGGAATTCTTATATAAGGATAATTTCCAATGTTCCAAGTACCGGCTTTAATGCCAACTACATGCCAACACTAAAATTCCCTAGCAACATTTATGTTAAGGAAATTTCCTTTAGATCCAAGGATTTGAAACATATCAAACATGTGGTACAAATGATTATTCCCACAGTCGATCTGCTAATACCAATTTCTGCCTGTTTTGAAGGGCGGCGGTTGAATGGATGTCGATTAACCTTCATGCTGGAGTCGCGGCTGGAATGAAATACCAATACCAACAAAGACTTAGCTTATAATCTATAGATATCCACTATCAATCACTGAAGGGATTGCACCTATGGAGGTTGTAAATATTACACCTGTGGAATCTACATATTACAATATGTGATTGCAATTAACAACAAAATCAACGACTACATATTCCATCAACTATATTCTCGTGTGTATGGTTACCAATGGTAAAATCTAATATCAAAACATAGTTTAAACCCCCTAATAAGTACAAACATGGACGCCTTGGCAGATACAGGAATAAGCTCTAGTTTGAACTCGAAGGTAAGTATATGGGTGACTGCAATTTAAATACAATCGATGCGCATGCTATAAGGTATCATTTATACCATTATGAACATTCGGATAATGGCGTACAGAAATAAGTATACACAAGCTTACCTTGCAGTAGGATATTAGAATCTTTTCTAAAGTAAATACGAATACACTATAAGACTAATGCATTCTCCTCATATAAATACTTATCTATATCCAATTGTCGATTAAGGTAATTAACAGCCAAATGAGAAAAGACTATGGCATACTATGAAGGCGATTGGAATACACAAGCAACAAATGAAGAAGGAAAGGAAGGCACACATAGTCTCAGCCAGGGATTAACAGTACAAGAATTAACAATATAATAATTAACTCAAAGTCCGCTATAAGTAACTCGGCCTATCAAGGATAGTGTCAACAAAATTTATCCCCAAATGGAACGACAATAAGGGTTACATGCAATTCCCCAGCCCAAGGATAAAGATGGGAGGATATAGAGTATAGAGACAGGTGCATGACACAAAATACAATTTCTATTAAATATAGGCACAAAATATAAAATATGCAGAGCAATCGCCTTGAGTAGCCAGTGTAAAAGAAGCACCAACATTCGAAATTTGTTTTCTAAACAAAATATAAATTTGCAAGATAATGGTGGAACCTGGATTTTCCTACTTCCCAGAGGAGGTTTTGTTGCAGAGCTCACCACTTCCAGAATATCCACTAATCCTAAAATCCCCAACTCCAAAAGCCTTCAAGATCAAGAATCAACTCCCAAGAACCCCCAAACAAACTCCAAGAAGATGGAAAATATTCACGGCTGAGTTTTTCTAGATTCATTTCTGAAAATAATCCAAAAGCCCCTGTTCAGTTAACTTCCACTACATTATTTATTATCCTCCACTATACTATCCTTAACTACATCCACTCCATTAAATTCATTAGTTTATTTCTTTTATATTTCTCACTCTCCACAATTTTCTCCACTTGTTTTTATTTTATAATTTTTAAATCATAACTTGCAATTGCACACACTTAATTAACTATTTAGTATATTTAATTTATTAATTTAATTTTACTTGCACAATCTCATTAAATTTATTACATTAATTTAAATAATTCATTTTAAATCATAAAGTTTAATTTATTAAAATAAAATAAGGAATTAATAAATTTTATCTAATCAAGACACAAAATCAATAATTAACTCAAACGAACAGATATCCAAGTAGTACCTATCAAAGTAAAAAGTAAAACAAATGACAACAATGATGGAGGGGCATTACATATATGTATATATACATAAATATACATGTATATGTGTATATGTATATATATACATACATATATATGAACATATACATTTATATTTATATATGCATATATATATACATATATATATACATATATACATACATATATATACATATATACACACACACAAACACACACACACACACACACACACACACACACACACACACACATATATATATATATATATATATATATATATATATATATATATATATATATATATATATATATATATATATATATATATATATATATATATATATAGTATTTATTAGTATGTGTTAGGACACCAAATTTGCACCCTATATGCTAAGCTTTTGAAAGAAACTTAACATATTTGGACTAACATTGATTTGAGGTTGTGGAGCCACATTTACCCCACATGTTGTATTTGATCTGATATTGAAACAATAATCAGACTTGTCCTAAATCTGCACATGAAGCAAATAGTTAGAAAATAAATGCATATGTTGGATGTTTTCGTTTAATGCACTTATGGATCAGTTTGTACATGAATAGGTAGGTGTGTATGTAAGGATTGAATCATTCATTCTTAGAGCCTCACTCTAACATCATGTTTTCTTCAGATGTGGGTGAGGAGAGCTACGGAGCGGGAGGGACACAAGTGGTTCGGGTGCAACAACATGACAATGGGGGACTTGTAACCAGTCATTCATAGGAAATGACTGGTTCCATTCTTACATGCACATTCTCTTTGTTTCATTCTACTTATTCATGTATGAGTTGTTTCATATTTTCATTGAATAAGAGAGCTATTCCCTTTTGTGAGGGACATGTACCTTAATGATTATAATCAATAAAATAAATTACATTTGAATACATGATTCTCTTTCTCATTTGTTGTAATGCATCATTGAAATGACAAAATGTAATCTAATTTACTTTGACAATCACTCCTTCATGCATATTGAAACTAGCAGTTTTATGGTTTATCTTTAAATGTTTAAACAACATGAAAAGAACAACACTAGGTTACCTAATTTCAGCTAAAAGCTAAAAATCAGGTAACATTTCTGGCGACATCTGCTATATGTTTGCCTGCTAAACATGAGACCAACTTTCTTTTGTGTTATCCATTAGGCACGGGGTCACTCAGAAAACCAACACTACTTGAAAACAACATTGCAAATAGTTGTAACTCATAACACCGGCAAGAAACACTTTGAAAACAAGGAAAACAAAAATGCATAAGGAAAACTACCACCTAACTGTGCAAAGCAGCACTTAGGGAAAACTAGAAAGCCTAACTAATGTGCATCAACACTTAGAGGAAATATAATCTACTCTAATATGTACAAGAGCAGTTTTAGATCATACCTCAAAACAGAGTTTGAGGTGTATCCCATTAACTGGGATAGGCAGAGCTTCTCCATCCATTGATGATAGTTGAAAAACATTGTGCTCTTTGCACTCTGTAATGATAAATGGGCCACTCCACATGCTATCAAACTTGGTATGCTTTCCAGGCCTACTCTTCAATTCATCCCATTTCAGAACAACATTTCCCTCTTTGAACACCCTGGGTGTTGCTCTTTTATCAAACACCTTCTTGGTTTGGAGTTGATGCAGCTCCATTGTTTTCATGGCTCTACCTCTAGTTTCATCTAGCTCCATTAGCTGTGCATATCGGACAGCCATTGGGTCCTCCTCTTCAAACATTTCAAGCTGGTTCATTATATCAAGAGCTAGAAGCTCAACTGATAAAGGCAGCCTTGCCTCTTTACCATATACTAGTACATAAGGGGATGTTCCAATGAACTTCTTTGGAGTTATCCTATCTGCCCACAAGGAATATTTTAACTTGCTATGCCAAGTTCTTTGGTTATCTTCCAAAATCCTTTTGATGATCCTGATTAGGTCTTTATTGGTTGACTTAGCCAAACCATTACCTTGAGGGTAATAATTTGATGAGGTATTCAGATAGATGCCATTTTTTATAGCCCAGTCACTTACTCTTAACCCAACAAATGCCAAAGCATCATCAGAAATGATTGATTCAAGTACCCCAAATCTAGTTACCAAATCATCATAAAAATTTAAAACAACACTTTCATTGGCTTCCTTCAAAGCCACTGCTTCAGTCCATCGTGTGAAATAATCGGTTGCAGTAACTACCCACCTATGACCTGCACTTGAAGGTGGGTTAATGGCACCTATAAAATCAATGCCCCATCTCATGAAGGGATGCACTACTTGAATAGGTTGCAATAGTAAAGCTAGTAGCCTCTCTTTGCCTACAAAAATGGCACATTTTACACACTTCCTGGCCCAAGCATGGGCATCTTTAAACAAGCTTGGCCAATAATAGCCAGCTCTCATTATTTTCCATGCAGTTGTTCTTGGGGAAAAATGACCCCCTACAGTTCCATCATGGAACTCATGAAGTACTTTATCAACTTGATGTTGATCAATGCATCTTAGGAGGACACCATTAATGTCCTTTCTAAAAAGAATGTTGCCAATCAGAACATAAGGAATAGACTGCAGTCTGAAATACCTTCATTTGGATTTATCTAAACCTAGTGGACACTCACCAGTTTGTAAAAAGTGAGTCATATCTTGTACCCAACCTGCATTTGTTTTAGTTGCATCTACTTCAAGCCCGTTACTAGCAACCAGTACTGCCTCAATTTCTACATTTCCTTCATTTTCAGCCTTCGTAGCTAGCTGTTCACACAACCCTTTACCCTTGACAAGCTTTGTTATCTTGATGTCAACATCATACTCCATAACCTTTGTAATCCAGCCTGCCCTCTTATCATTTAGATCCCTTCTTAGTAAGAATTCCTTCACACTTGGGTGAGCAACCATTAAATGTACCTTGCTGTTAGAAATCAGGGGTTTGAACTTCTTCAAGCTTCTGATGGCAGCCAGTCCATGTTTCTCTACAAAAGTATATCTTTGTTCATACTCTTCTAATCGTTGGCTAAAAAAAGCAATTGGTTGTTCTAGGCCAGCATCATTCTATTGTACCAGTATTGCAGAAATTATATCAATGTTGCCAAAAGCATATAAAATGAAGTCTTTTGAGAAGTTCGAGTTTACCAAAGTAGGGGCTGCTGATAAAGCTTCCTTTATGACTTCGAAACTGTGCTTGGCCTCTTTGGTCCAACTGAAACTGGCATTCTTTTTTAACATTGCAGTTAGTGGTTTCAACAGATTGGAAATGTCAGGAATAAACCTTCTAACGAAATTGATTATGCCAAGAAAACTTTGTAGCCCCTTTTTATGGTTGGGCAAAGGCAGATCCAAAATGGCACTTCCCCTTTCTGGATCAATGGTGATCCCCTGATTTGACACAATATGCCCTAAAAGCTTTCCTTCATGGACAACAAAGATACATTTCTTGGGGTTGAGGGATATACCATACTCCCTACACCTCTCAAATACTTGTTTTAGATGTGCAAGGTGTTCATCAGCTTTCTTTGAAAATGCAGTTACATCATCAAGGTAAATGAGTACAAGTTTGTGAATCAAACCTTTAAATTCCTTATCCATTGCCCTCTGAAACATGGCACCAGCATTGGACAAGCCAAAAGGCATCCTTTTATAAGCCGTGGTGCCCCATTTTGTGGTGAAGGTAGTCTTGTACCGATCCTCTTCTTTGACTAAAACTTGGTTATAACCTGAATAACCATCAAGTAATGAGAATCTTTCTGAACCAGCTACAATTTGTAGAATCTGCTCCATTAAGGGTAGTGGATAATGATCCTTTAGTGAGGCTTTATTGAGGTCTCTAAAGTCAACACACAACCTAATTTCACCATTTTTCTTTCTAACCAGGACAAGGTTAGAAACCCATGAGGTGTGTTTAACTGGAAAAATGATGTCTCCCTCGATTAGCTTGGTCAACTCTTTGACCATAAGAGGCTCAAGTTTGGGGTTTAAAGGCCTCTGCTTTTGCCTAATAGGTTTTGAGTTTGGCTTAAGCTCTATGGTATGTTGGGCAATTTGGGGATCAAAACCTTTCAAATCAGAATATTCCCATGTAAATGCATCTTGGAACTCCTGACAGAGGGCAATAAAAGCTTGCTTATCTGTAGGTGAACAATTTTTTCCAACTTTAAGGAGCTTACCTTTGAAGATTTCAAGCTCCTCATAGTGTTCTTCTTTGACCTGCATGTTGGTTTTACTCTTTTTTAGCTGGTCATCTGTGCTGAAAAATGGATTCCAAGGTGACTAGACCCTTGGGCAGTTTGTTGGACTTCAATTGGATGATCTGATCATCATATTGTTGTTTGAGCTTCTCTTGGTTGACTGCTGCAAATTCATCTTCTTGCAGCATGAAGCTCAAAACCTGTTCATCACTTTCAAAGACTTGCCAATGAACGCTATTATCCGGAATAGAAGGTATGATAACTATTTTAACATATGGCTGCAAATTTTCCTTCCTAATTTCACTTGGAATATCAACTTGAGCACCTATGGCAGCCAATCTATCAGCATGCTTATTCAGATCCCTAGGAATAGAAATCAGATTGAAAGTGTGAAACTCTTCTATCATATCCCACACCTTGTGTTTGTAGGATTTTAAGACATCATTCTTAGTGACATGCAGATCTCTCACCTGATTGACGATCAATTCACTGTCACCATGCACTTGCAAGCAGTCAATTTCTCTTTTTCGTGCCCATTCCAAGCCTTGAATCAGACCTTCGTATTCAATGGTGTTGCTAGTACAAGAGAATGCAAATTTGAAAGCAGAGTAGTATTTGTCACCTTGTGGGGACACAAGCATTGCACCCCCACTAGCACCATTCTTGCTTCGAGAACCATCAAAGAACATCCTCCATACTCCACCTTGCTAATTTGATTGTTGTCCCACCTCCTTTTCGAGGTTTGGAATCACTGAATCAAGTTCATGCAGCACATAAACACCCAAACCAATTTCCTCAATAATATTCTTTGTTGCCCACTCACTTAGCAGTGCATCTGGTATACTTTCTGCTTGCCGCTCTTGAGCAGCAGCAAGTTCATCATCACTAAAAACAACACAATTAGTATTAACAACACTTGGCACATATGGTTCAATGTGATCCTTAGCAAGTTGCTCAGATTTGATGACTACTTTAGTCCCATATCTTGTTCTGAACACCATATGGAACCAATCTGATGACAAATAACCTCCTATCTTGGCAATGAAATCCCTTGACAGACATAAAGCAAAATGTGGAGGTAAGTCAATAACAGAGATGTCTTGGGGAATGGAGAAATTGGGACAAGCATGTAGGGTAAGGCTTAAACCCTTGATAACACCTATAGTATTGATGGATGTCCCATCTAATTGTACAACTCCCTTCTCAAGAGGCTAATACTTAAGTCCTAACTTATCAGCAATCTGTTTGGGCATGAAAAAACTACTTGCCCCTGAATCCACCATGCAATTGTGAACTAGTTTCTCTCCTATTATTAAGGACACATAAAATGGGGTTGGCTTGACATCCTTTCTTGGCTGTTTGCTGCTATCTTGAGGTGTATTTGTCAAGACAACTTGCGTTGACCTGATGGTATATCATTTGAAACACCTACTTTAGCTAAGGCAGATTGCAACAAGTCCTTTTGACTAGGAATAGACAGGGCATCCCATATTGACATATTCACATTCATCTTTTTCATGGATTCAATAATGTTGAAGGGTGTGACAACACTTACCTTTTGATGAGTCTTTGCAGCAGTAGGGGTTGTCTGCAAGTGGGCTGGTTGGGGTTGATTCCCAAGCTATCCACCACCGATGCCTTGCGAATTTCTCTACAAAATGTGTGTTATATGAGGATTGGAAGGTCCAAAAATCTCTTTGTCTTTATTTGTTGCTTGTCCAATCTCGAGGGCTCTCTTTTTGGCTCGAGTGTTGGCTGCTATTAGAGAGCTATCACTGTTTACTCCACAAAACTCTTCTCCTTGCCAATTCAAGAGAGTTGTGTCACTTGGAGGGAGCTCCTGCTGTTGGGACAATTCACCATTAGGCCCGTCTTGCACACCCAAAACATTTTGAACCATCAATGCTTGATTGATGACACCATTTAAACATGTAGTCTGATTATGGGCCTGGTTGCAAGGATAGCACCACTCATACTCTACTGCAAGGTTGTTTTGAACAGGTACCATATCTCTGGCTGCACTGATTGGAACTAGATTGTATGGCTGAAAAGGCCTTGGATTCAGACTTTGTCGTGCACCTTGAAAATTTCCTTGATATGGTTGCTTGTTAGTTTCAAATTGTTGTCCTTGGCCTTGATTTTGAGGCTGCCAAGGTTTGAAACCTTGGAATTGATGTTTTTTAATGCTTACCAGCTCATTTCCAAAAGTTTGCAGCAAATTTTCAATCTTTTGTTGGCTGCTTTTAATTTCCTACAACTCCTGAGATGGTCCTTGGGTAGCAATTTTTGTGTTAACAACAACTGGTAAAGGGGCTAATTGAGGTGGTGGAAAAGCTATAGGAGGATGACTATCAGGAAAAAATGGCATAGGAGGCCTAGGGGCAATCCTTCCAGCTTGTATTAGGTTATTTTCTACTCTCACAGCTATGTCGTAAGCTATTGGAAAGGTATTTCCACCCATAGACTGTATCAAAACAACAATTTCATTGTTTAAAGCTCTCAAAAAATAGAGAAATGCATACTCAGTTGGAGGCCTTGTAGTGTCCAGAATTCTATCCTGCATTCTTTGGAAACGGAAATTGAAATTCGTCATTCGTTCATGAGGAGCCCGTTTAATGTGAGTCAACTGCTCAACCAATGACAAGTTATCATACTTGTCTTCAAAATACTTACAAAGTACCTCTCCCAATTCATCCCATGTTCGGATAGAATTGACCGCCAAACTCTTGAACCATTGGAGTGCTTTACCTCTGAACGATGCCACTAACAGTCTCAAGGCAACATTTTCTTGAGTTATATGATGCACCAAGCACAAATTTGAGATGTCCTTAATATGCTCAACCGGTGTAGTTTGATCTTCACTTGAAAAATATGGTATGCTCTTGAGAGAAGCCACTAGAATATCATGTTGGGCTAATTGAAGTGGGCTACCACCATTGAATGGCACAAAAACTTGGTTTCTTGGAACAGTCGTGTTTAGCACCAAGTTTTGTTGTCTTACTGGGTTGAAAACTCTCACTGCTGGTGGAGTTGAAACTATTTTTCTTGACAAAACAACAACCTTCCTTTTGGTCTGCCTCTCCTACGGGGTGGTGAAAGTTGCAGATATTCTAATGGGATAGAATTTCCCCTTGTTTGAATTCATTTCATAAGTTGTTACAACACCGATCTATCATAAATTTCACCTTCGGAGCCGCCATATATGCTGGTGTGACCTTTAAAAGGATAAAAATATTGCTGGCAGCATATCAAAACCAGCAAATTGATGTGTTTTTCTAGTCTGAAATGATTAGAGGTCCCACTGGGTGTGCCAAAACTGTTAGGACACCAAATTTGCATCTTGTATGCTAAGCTTTTGAAAGAAACTTAACATATTTGGACTAACATTGGACTGCTTTCAGGTTGTGGCTGACATGTTCGAAAGTAGACCTCTGGATTATGGGTTAGCTTCCCCGTTTGATGTCACCTAACTATTAATCTCTGAAGGTAAAGGGTAAGGGTTGCATGAAAATAAACCTAATGCTGAAAAAACCTAAAGTGATGCACCAAAACAACCTAGACCTATTAACAACTTATCATATTTGAATTATTATCACAAAGTTGGACTTACACAACTCACTTGATAATGTAGTTTACATAAATATTTCATAAGAAGGTCTATAAATAATGCTATTAAAAGGAAAACAAAGATTTCACAATTAACAGCACCACTAACAACACAACTTACAACCTGTAAACATACACCTTCTGCTAAATAGATGCATAACATGAGACAAGCTTGCAAGGAAAAGATAGATTTTCACAAGACAAACTGATCAATCATTAACAACATACATGAGAAATAGGAAATGAGAAGGTAAAAGTGCTCTACTTTATTAATTCAAAATGCTTACTGTATAATAGGCATGTTTGAGTTACAATGCAGCTCCATGAAAAACAACTCCCAGAAAATGCAAGCTATCCTTCAGCTGGAAAAAGAAAGAACCCCCCTAAAATGACTTAAACAACATATTTAAGCCAAAAACATCCAAAACCCCCACACAAGTGTTTCTAGAAGATCCTCCTCAGATAAAATAAAAATGGCCCCAAAAGAACCTTCTAGAAGCCTCCAAAATGTCCTCCACATGAAGAAAACATAGGCCAAGTCAATAGCCACCCCAAGAGTGTGACAGAAAATGCCTCCAACTAACCTCCCTTCCACTAAAATAAGTCAAAATAGCATCCCACACAATTCTCACCTCTACAAGTCATAATGGTCCTCATACAAGACTTGACCACATTCTCCATTATGCAGTATGTGTGTTTTTTGAAACACATGGATTTTAAAGCATTAAATATAGTGATTTTGTTAAGTGATTTATAAAACATCAATTAACAAATCACTTTGCAATTAGGCTCAAATCAAAGGGCCCCACCATTTTCCTGTGTTACATTTGCACTAAAAGGCACAATAAAAGTGATTTTCAAATCACTTACATGATATCTTCAGATATGGAATAAAAAAAAGTAACATCAAATGCTATGGTAAAAGATTTCAAAGCTTCAAAGGGACTTTGACTATCAACTTACCATCCATACCCTGCATTCTTCCCACACATGTCATACTCACATGGTTTGCAAAGGCATATATCATCAATACATACTTTAGCATAAGTCAACTAAGGGAAGAAATCCCTAAGGCATAAAATGCCTAAGTGATAACACATGACATGGTGAAGACTTAGCAAAGCTTTTAAGTGGGAAATTTTATGAGGCATGAAATGCCTAAGGGGGAACACATGTTTCGGCCCCATTACATTTCTCATGTGTTGATTTTTAAAAGAAAGGATAAAATATCCCATCAAAATGCAAAGAAAAAGGGGAAAACCCTAACATAATACCCAAAATGATAAAAAACATAATCATTTGGGCTTCGAAGAAACTGGAGAATGTCGCTCTGCTGCCCTGAGGGTTTGGAGAACACTGGAAAAATGATGCTTTGCATTGGCTATCAGTCTTCTTTTGACATTTTCCTCATGATATCACCGTGGGAACTTAGGTAATCATTTTTGCTTGACATAAGCTCACATTTTTTGACTTAGAGGCCACTTCTTAACTCATAGGTCGCAGCCATGAACAAACTTTTAGCTTATATGTTTCATTTGTTCTTCCTCTATTGTTGTTTCACACTTTCAGTCACCATGAAAAGCTTAAAAATGAAGCTTACTGTGGAGAAGCAAAGCTTTGAATACTGCAAAATTTGAGCAACAGTTCCAGGTCAGCATTTAATCGGCTCCATTTTATGAATTTGAGCAACAAAACTATGTGCTTTGTTTCCCTCTTTGAGAATAAGCATAGAGGCTTGTTTCCTTTCCGTATTGTTACAAAAAACACTCCATTTCGTTTACCAATTTTTTTTTATGAAAAATTGCACCCTTTCGCTGTGGCCATGGAAAGAAAAGATGTTTTTTTTTTTCTTTAGAACTTCAGCTTTCTGCAATTTATAAAATAACCCAACTGGGTTCTTTGTTCTGTAGACAAAAGGCCATCTCTCAGCCACAGCCTGTAACATAGTGAGATTTGGCACCATGCTTCTAATTTTCTCTTAACAGGACTTCAAATGCCTTTTGCAAGACTCTGTGTTTGTGATTTTTCTTGAACCCCAAGTGGGTTATTGACTTGATGAAGAAAAACATGCCTTTGGTCGCACCCAGTAAGGAATAAAATGGGGTTGTATCACATTGTTGTACTTTCCATTCCAACCCAGAAAGTTTCCTTTCCATTTCTCTTTGTATCTCTAGATTTTGACTGAGCCTAGCTGGGTTATTTTGATTTCATGAAAAACTCAAAATTTTCTTGTATAAAATGCAAATGGGTCTGTAAGTGCACTTTATATTTTGAACTTTGTAGCAATGTTGTTTTAGACTTGAACCCCCAGGTGGGTTTTCCAGATTTTGCAAAAAAAGGTCATTTTGACCACAGCCTGTCAAACACACCTGAATGCCTTCCCATTCTCCAGCTCATGTAGCATTTTATCATACTGTTACTTCCTTTCACAGATTTGTAACAAACCCAGGTGAGTAACCTGATTTTCTTTGAAAGTTTCAGATTTGTTGCAAGAAATGCAGATGATTTTGTAAATTCTTTCACCTTTCTGTTGTTTAAACACCTAGGTACATGGTATCTTCATTTTCTTGGCCCATGAAAAGATGCACTATCCTGAAGTTTCATCTTCACTTAATCTGCAAATACACTATCATCTGAATGATCTTTCTTTTTCTGGAACAAACTAAGATAATTACCTCAGTAATGAAGTATGGAATAAGATCTTTTTGAGCTCAGGAAGTGGAGTGGAACATTGTGAGACTTGCATTAAATTTTTAATAGTGCCTTGACACTATTGAATGTTGAACCATATCTCATACAAGTTCCTTGGCTTTACTCAAGACTATATCCAATGATTTCAAAGCTTTGTATAACATCTTCCATACTCTGCGTTTGGTTCTTGAACATGATTTAGAAGAGGCTTTAGAAACTTTAATGAGAAACCAGATTGTGGGAGTCATATGACCATACCCGGCTTCATTACGGTAGAATGTTCTCTTTTATAATCTCTGCATTTGCCTTTTTAGTTTGTTAATATTCATTTTGTTGGCTCTCAAGTTCAAAAATTATGCTGAAAAGTTGTTCATTTTGCTTCTGTAGATGAAGTAATGCATTACCAATGCTTCCATGTTCTTCCTCCACCTCAGATACTTGCATGTCTTACCATCTTCCTGCGTAGTTTAAAGCCTTTGAAAGGGCTTCAAAATTTGGTTGAATTGATTCTCCAATAAAATCCAAGGTTATTGTTCTTAGGCTTACACATTTCATGTCACTTGTCTCAGATACAATGTTGACTATATTGTGCTTTGATTGAATCACCCTATTACTGTGCTTCCCATACCTCTGTGATCTAAGGAGAAAACTACCTATATGCTGCTATAGACCTCAAAAAGATGGAATAGGCAATAGTAACAAAACATACTTTTCCACTGAGAAACGGACCCTTGACTCAAAGGGGCAGACCTATATCATGGTAATACATACCTTGAAAGGGTAGAACAGATCAAGAACATGAAGATCAGACCCTTAGATCGTGGAGCAAGAATATGTAGATGCCATTTAAATTCACAATGCTGCTCTCTTGCTCCCCGCCACTGTGGACTATAGTTTGAGTCTTATCTCTTCATGATGGCTTCCCTGAATTGTAAGGCAAGCTAACCTTGTTGATGAAACTTCCTTCAATCCTCTGACTAAATTTTGTCAGCACCAAGGTGATTGTCTTTCTCACATCACTATAAGCTCCTTAATATTAGAATGTAACAATTGATGGGACAAAGAATGCAATCAAGCAAGACTGCCATGTTGTAATGACACTTTTCTCTCAATTTCATGTCTTATAGGACTGTCATTTAAATATTTTCATAGGACAGCTTTGGTTATGCTGAATTTTCTTTGTATCTCTGCCAATGCACAATCTTTTATAATGCATGCTCTATCCTCTTAACTATTGTCAAACATAGCTATTTTTGAATCAAAGTGAGTTGACAATGCCTACACTTAGTACCTCTTGATTGTGCTCTATGTACTCTCATCAAGAACCATTCAGCTCTATTGCCTCAAAATGCCTTCATCCTCCTATCTCTCATTTGTAAAGTCCTCACATTTGGGCCAACTTCCCTATCCAAACAGAACAAGGATTTTGTACATAGCATTCCCCAATGAACACTGTTGTTTATGATTCACTTGTACCATGTCATTGATTCAGCCATTTCTCTTTTCTCTGTTATGTATAACAAATTCACGGTTTCATCATTCTATCCTTATTTGACAGCCACCTGTCACATATGTGGGTGACCTAACAGCTCACCTTCCTATGTGATGTGTGACTACCCAATAGGGTTATGGTGAGAGGGGATTGACAACAACCTAAAATGCTTCCTCATTGTGTAAAAGATGCATAATTGAACTTGATGCATCTATGAAGACACTTGATGCATAATTCAACTTGATGCATCTATGAATCTAATAATGAAAGTTGATCAACTGGTGTGATTCCATATTGATTTGATGCATTGATAAGAGATAAATCTTTGATCAAGTTGCTCAATTTCCTTTTCTTTCAAAGCATGTTGAGCTCTACCCTTGTGGGAGCCACATTTACCCCACATGTTGTATTTGATCTAATATTGAAACAATAATCAGACTTGTCCTAAATCTGCACATGAAGCAAATAGTTAGAAAATAAATGCATATGTTGGATGTTTTCATTTAATGCACTTATGGATCAGTTTGTACATGCATAGGTAGGTGTGTATGTAAGGATTTAATCATTCATTGCTTAGAGCCTCGCTCTAACATCGTGTTTTCTTCACATGTAGGGTGAGGAGCGCTACGGAGCTAGGAGGTACACAAGTGGTTCAGGGCAGCAGCAACTTGTAACCAGTCATTCACAGGAAATTATTGGTTCCATTCTTACATGCACATTCTCTTTTGTTTCATTCTACTTATTCATGTATGAGTTGTTTCATATTTTCATTAAATAAGAGAGCTATTCCCTTGGCTTGTGAGGGACATGTACCTTAATGATTATCAATAAAATAAATTACATTTGAATACATGATTCTCTTTCTCGTTTGTTGTAATGCATCATTGAAATGACAAAATGTAATCTGATTTACTTTGACAATCACTCCTTCATGCATATTGAAACTAGCAGTTTTATGGTTTATCTTTAAATGTTTAAACAACATGAAAAGAACAACACAAGGTTACCTGATTTCAGTTGAAAGCTAAAAATTAGGTAACAGTATGATCAATAAGAATGTCTCCAATAAGTATGTCTCCTATAATGGACCATAATTATTATCTTGTGGGACTTCATCATTATAAAATTTAATAAAATAAGTAGCATGTGATGAATAATATTTGTATTGGTAATGTATATTTACCATGAAAACATTTCATATGTGATAATGTACCTTAGAACTATAATATTGTGTTTATATATTGTTAGTGTGGCTAGGAAAGGGGCCATATAGATTTTAAAATTTAGATAATTTATATTATCAAATTAACACCCTCAAAATGAAATATGTTGTTATCTATAAGTCATTGTATCTTATGATTAAGACTCTTGCAAGACTAAATATGATGCATTTTGACTCTATGGTAATGATTTTTTTTACTAATTATAATTCTTTATAAGACCCCTAGTAAGTTCTATTGGATGAATGAGAGGAAGAGATCAAAAGTCTTTCAAGCACATTGTTCAAAGGTTCCTATAAATTAGTAAAATTTTGAGGTGTATTTTGGTTCAAAGTTGAAACATTGTAAGTATTGGCCACTTCATGTATATTCTCCTTTGTTTCTCTAGTCTAACTACCCTTTGGAATTTACTAGTATTTTGAGAGAGGATTGATATGATGATAATGATTCATACTTAAGTGTGTTAGAGGTGAGTAATTTCAAGATCAAAAGATTTTTCAAGTGAGTGCATGTCTCTTAAAGATGGAAAAATACTCAAGTATAAACTATTTTTAATAATGGGAAGAAGTCCTTGAAGATACATTATTTAAATTTTTTATCATCAAATCAATGCTTTAGTTTTCCACATAAAATTTAGAAGAAAATAAATTTATCATTAATTGAATCATTACTTAATTAGGTATAGTTAATTTATTGATGACTGATTCTAATCCCATGCTAACAAGGAAGTACTTTAGGAAAGTATTTTTTAACTCGTAAAAAGTGTATAGATCCTAGAGGCACATAATACCATTAAGTAGTAAAATTATTTATATTCTATGAAAATTTCTAAACCAACACCTTATATTCATAAGAAAAATCTAAACATGTAGTAGAATATTATAAATGGATGTTGAGATCACCCTATCCACTATATAATTTAAATTGGGGTGCCACAAACCTTAGAGGAAACATATATGTAGAAAATGTAGAAGAAAGTGGTGTTTGATGTGTAGGGTTGTATGTGATGGAATACTTATTATTATTTTCTTAATTATTTAAATTAAAATAATCTTACAATAGTGTATCCAAGGTGGAAGTGAAGATAAGAGTGGTGTGAGCAGTGTGTGAAATTATAGAAGAGTTTTAATGAGAATGTGTTAGGGGAGGTAAATTCATGGCCATGGTAGGAGAAACCTTATCGTAAGAAGGATTAGGAAATGAAATAAGATATGGAAGTGGTATGATACCTAAGGTAGGAAGGAGGGATGGTGTGAGACACATTAGTGGAAGGTATAAAACTATTTGTTATGTGGTTGGAAGGATAAGATGTAGGTGGAACACTTAAAAGGGGATGGATCCATTAGAGGTAGATATTGGAATGATAGTATTAACAATGAGAGTATTAATAGCTATAGAAGTGGTAGTAGTCATATGATGAGGCCTAGAAGAAGATGAAGGATGGGGGATAAAATACTAGAAGATGCTACCAAATATCTAATTCCATGTAGAAAATCCATACCAAAAGGTGCATCATTTATGAGATGGTTAATTATTGAGGTGGTTGAGTAGTCATGATTTTATCCAAAAACATTTATCTATTAGTGAAAGATATGTATTTTCTACATGAGTATCATAGTTAAATTATTCTTCGTTAACATGAATGTGAAAAGTGTTATCAAAATGAGCATAAAAAACATTTCATTATCATTTGATTGGGTCAAAAATTAAGAGGATCATTGTTTATCTAAGGAATATTAGGATCTCAAGTAGCCTATGTCAAAAATAAAGTAATATAGCTAAAAAGATGAAAATATTATAAGGTAATATAAATTAGTCTCTAATTTTAAATTTTTAAAAAAATATATTAAAAATGAAATCCTAAAGGTGAATCTAAGGGTGGGTAAGGTGAAAAAGAAAGGTCAAAAAATGAAGCTCAAACCATAAAATAAAATATATAGTTATTGGTATCACTTAGGATTGCACCCTAGTTGAGCAAGCACTCAACCATCCCGTGTAACATGGAAACATCCTCAAGCTGTGGGTGGCTTATGACGAGGATGAATCTCTAGAGCAGGTTGGTTCCCTTGGATCACCTAAAAATACTAAAACTTTGAGGAAAAGGGAAAGAGGGATTTGCTTGAAATTGAAAACTATCTCCTAAGAGGTGATGCACCAAAATCTTTATGTTTAATTGCTGCAACATGTATCACAATATGAATCAATGAATTTCTAACTTGTTCACAAATCAAATCAAACCAAAAGAACATAAATATTTCATTTGAAGTTGTTGGTTTAAACTTCTTGCATGAAGGAAAATAGGTTTCACAACTTCAATCAGCTTCAATTGACACACAACATATGACTTGCATTTAGACATGTATCATTTTCCAAAACATTACATAAAATGGGACAAGAAGAAGGACTAAAAACTCCAATAACAACTAATCATCTACCAATTCATTTGCAATATGAGACAAAAGAAAATTGAGAAAGAACTGATGTCATCATTTTATTGAATCAAAAGAATTGTTTACAATGTATTTCAGACTGAGTTACAAAGTTAATCTTTTTTATTGTGAGAATGAAAAGAAAGCAAGAACTAAAGAAAATAAAGGCCTAGAGATGCCTTTATAAATAAAATCAAATTCTAAATCCATCCTTGATTGATTTGGAAAAGAAAACCAATCATACAACTTGATTAATGTTGATTGTTGACGTTGATTGTTGCAAAACCCTTGAAATCAGCTACTAGGTTGAAGGAAACAACTGATTTACAAAACTGGATGCCATTCTTTGTAGTGAAGATGATTGAAATGTTTCCCATTTTTCATTTGAACTCTGCCTTTGTCATTTAACACTATCAAACTCCTACAAATTAGGCCATATAGTTAATGAATATATTAAGGAAAAAGTGTGTAGTTTTGAGACATAAACTCAAGATGTAGATAATAATACATATATTTCAAAGGTGGCAATGATGGGGGCAATCACTCTATGCCCCCCCAATAAAAAATTGTGAATCTACACAAATAATTTTCCACACCATACTCAAGCCAATAACTCAAATGTGATTGACGAAGACATACATATTGAGGAAAAAAAAATTGATAAGACTTGTCATGATTTGGATCCCTTTGTGGGAAATATTGAAGAATAATCTAAATTGAGCTCTTCTCTCAAGCCACTCATTCATATTTTCTAATGAAATTCCTAATAATCAATATCATTGGTCAATCTATCTTCAAGGACAAGTGACAAGAAAAATGGTAAGTGGCATTCTAGTTGGTCAAATTGTCAATTTTAACAATTGTATATAGAGGATTTTCTTTTCAAGCATTACTTCCAACAAGATCAATATGTAATTTTAGACAAATTATGTGAACTATTTTTTTGCTAGTACTATACAATACACCTTTGGGTGTGTTATGTTACCAATAAAAGTGTGTCCAAATAATTTACTTAGCTTATGTCATATCATACCTACACAATAATGTCTTATCATTATATTAGATGCCCTTAGGTTGATCAAGCCCAAGTGATATATTATTTTTTCTACACCTATATATAAAGTTCATAAATCATTGTGAGGTTGTAACTATATCATGTCATGCATATAAACCTCTTTTCAAATTTGGGTAGCTTTACAATAACCATAGTTATTCCAAATCCCAAGGGACCTCCTTATGAAAGATACAATACATTCTTTGATTTGTACAAATAATTTAAAGAGAGAAAAGATAGAATCCATAAGTTTATTGTTCACTTAGAAAGAGTCTATCTAAGCCAACTACTAAAATGACTCACATGGTTTATGTTAAATCATATGATGCTTGTTCACCTCTTTCTTTTCCTAAATCAAATAAATTTCATACGAGGATTCAAAACAAAATAATAGCTACAAAATCCCCAAGATAAGTACATAAACATAAAGAAAAGAAAGTGCAAAAACATTTTACTAAGAAAGTGGTAAACAAACAAGAGTGCGATGATAAGAAGGTTGAAAAAAAAAGGGTAAGTGATGAAAGATGGGGGACATTTTTTGGTCCCATACAAGACATAACATGAACACATTATAATGTGTCATGTTATGGCTTGGTAGAAACTGAGCCTAGGTTAGGTCACTACTAAGTCATAACATGAGTGCACTATAACATGAGTGCATTATAACACGAACACATTTCCAACAAGAAAAATAGTTCTCTCTTGCTCTTCTCATCTCTCTCTACCTCCTTATATAGCTAACACTCTCCCTCTTCCTCAAACTATATACATGAAATAAACATTTATATATAGACATTTACTTCCTTATACTTTAAGTTATATTTCATGTATATAGTCTAAGGATATTTGAGAATGGTTTTAGATATCTAGGAGTTATAATGTAGATTCTAGGTTTTGGGGGATCTTATAATTTCTCAAACTTAGCCAAATTTTGGTAATCAACAGGTTCCTATCACCTTCCAATTCTCTAAGTGTAGTTATAACTATTCAAAAGCATCATCAAGCCTATACTTAGATATCTCTCTATATCTCTCCCTCTCTACCTCACCATCCCTTTGTCCTTCCCTCTCTATTTCTCTCTATATCTCATCTCTTTCTCTCTCCTTATCCCTCTCTATATATATAAGTATAGGAAGAGAGAGAAAGGTAAGAGAGAGAGAAGTAGAGAGGCAAGGAGGGAGGGAGGTAGTGGTAGAGAGAGAGATAGAGACAAAGGTAGGTAGAAAGAGAGAGAGGTATAGATAGAGACAGAGAGAGATGTGGAGAGAGGGAGATAGAGAGGGGGAGGGGAGAGGGAGAGATCTAGAGAGAGATGGAGGGATAGGGGAGAGAGGGGAAATATAGAGAGAATTAGAGAGAGAAGTATGGAGGGAGGGAGAGATATATAGAGGGGTATGGAGAGAGAATCCATATAAAGATAAGTAGAGAGGGAAGGAGTGGAAAGGGAGAGAGATATAGAGAGATATATAGAGGGGTAGGGAGAGAGAGGTGAGATAGAGAGTAGGGAGGGAAGAATGAAGAGAGAGATGGTGAGGGAGGGAGAGATATAGAGAGATATCTAGAGAGAGAGAGAGGGAGAGGGGAGAGGGAGATATATAGAGAGATATCTAAAGAGAGGGTTGATGATGATATTGAATAGTTATAATTACCACTAGACAATTGCAAGATTGTACTTGAGCCTGTTGATTATTGAAATTTGATTAAGTTTGAGAAATTATAAGATCCTCTAACACCTAGAATTTGCATTATAACTCCTAAAGATTCAAACCATTCTCAAAGATATGGAATTCATGCAAAAAGGTTAATTCAAAACTGTGCATTATACTCTCAAGAACTATGTTTTAGAATAACTTCAAAGAGCTTTTCAACACATTGTATCTGGTAAGGCCAAAAAAATTAAATTGTTGCTTGGCTAAAAACTCGAAGCTATCCTCGAAACATGGTAAAGTTATGGCTAACAATAGGATCTATAGGCTGAGGAAGTTCTTCATGGTTGAAATTGGGAATAAAATTCAGAATGGAAAAGAGAGTGGAAAAGTAGAATTTGTTGAAACTCTTGCAAAGTTCAAGTTAATGACTGATGCATTTGTTTATTGTTATGATGGGAAGATTCTGAATAGTCTTCCTAGAATAAAGGATTTTATTGTGATTTTGAGAGCATCTTCTATACAATAGGTTGTCTTAGATCAAATAAATGAAGCAAACAATTATGAAAGAATTGACAATTTTGAATTTAGAACAATTGTGTCTTATGTATAGACTCTCCCAGTGATTTGCTCCTAGAATAAGGTATAGCAATTTTGAACTAGAAATAATGGTATATGAACAACTATTTAGCCTATCTGTTATGCTACAACAATTAACTACAGGTTAGAACATATCCATATCAACATAAAATAACAGGCGTAATTCACCTCAAACTTTGTTGTGGTAATTGCTTTGTAAGGAAGTTTGCACTCCATGAACATTCTCTGTGCACATAGCCAAACATTTAAAGTTCTTAACCAAATCTTAAAAAATGAGTATCTCATCATTGCAAGACTTGTACTTTTTCTCTAAGTATGACAGTATTTGAGCTTTTGGTGTTTCTAGATGGAACCTATAGTGGAAAAGTGTAGTCTCCATCTGAAGGAACCATCTTTGAAGCTCTTCCCTAAAATGAGGGTTGAAAACATTAGAAGAAAAGCAATAACATAATTCTAAAGTAATAATTTGTATCAAGCCAAATTTTAGAAAGTATAATTAAAAAGAAAAATCCTTACAATTGGACCAAGAAAATTTATGATTTTATCTTTAGAATGTAGGAATTTTCTTTGTCAGAGCTTCCCGACCTCAAATTGGATCTCAAATTGGACCAGAAGATTTATAATTTTATATTTAGAATGTAGGAACTTTCTCTATCTGATATTTATGACCTCAAATTGGACCAATAGATTTATGATTTTATCTTTAGAAAATAAGAACTTTCTCTGTCGGATATTCAAAGTACGATCAATTGGGAATCTAGAGTAATTGATTGAATCCTAAGATGTAATCAGGTGGAAACTAACTTTTCAGTCCACCGACGTTTGTTTCATATACTTAGGTCCTGTTTCCAAGTGAAAACACCCAAAAGTGTTTTAGACCAGCTCAAGGTACTCTCCAACCTAGTTATGTCACTGATAGCAATCCAAGTTTTCCTAAACCATCCATACTTGAACGTTCCATCACAATCTATTCTTCCTACACATAAAAAATGCCACATATTAACCCCTTCTAAATAAAAAAATTAATCATCATAAAACCATAATTAATAAATCATTTCAGTTTGAAAAAGAATTTGATGTCATTTACTATCAAAGAATAAGTTGTATAAATCACAAAAAATCCATGAAGTCTCCTAAATTTAGCTTAAAGCAAGTTTACATGATGGGTTTCAACATAAGAATATTTCTACTACAACTCTCAATAAATGTATTAGAAGCAGAAAAAAAAATTCTTCACACTCAAAGTAATGCAATCAAACATTTATTCCAAATGTTAGCCGGAGTTAACTAAAAATAGAATGATTTTTTTCTTGGTTTCTTTTATCAATATTCCACATGGAAATGGAATAATCACTAAGAAACCCTAATAATAAAAACAAAAGTAAATGTTCAAGAAAGGAAATTCCAATGTACTATTGTGTAATGGTGATGAAGGCATTTATATGAGCATGACCTGCATACAAATCCCTACCATTGAATTTCCATTCATCCAAAGAGAAAATAATCAATGTAAGGATTTGAGCAATATAAGTCCATAGGGTTATGCTATAATGGTAATGGAATCACCATAAGAGCACAACCGAGGAGCAAATTCTTGTGATTGTAATTATGTGATCCATAACTCTATTGGTCATGTGGCACAGTTGTGCTATAAAAAATACATGATGCATTCATGTGTGACCCAAGTTTAATGTGGCTATGTTGTGATAGAAATGGAGGCACTCTTATGAGCACAATTCATGTACAAATTAATCACTACCATCACAATTAGGTGTTAATCATCATTGGGTGCATTCATCTCGACTCAAGTTTAACAGGTTACAATGTAATGATAGCATGATCCAAGAGTGATTACCTCTTGTTACAATAAAGATCATATAACTCTTGTTTATATGTAGAGTGGCTGTGTTATATCAATTATGTAGTGCATTCAAGCACAACCCATGTTTAATGGGATATTCTAGAGAGTGATCAAGATTTTCTAAACCTTATGAATATTACTTAAAAGTGTATAGTTTAAACTACAAACCAAGTTTTTTATATACTTGAATGCAATATTGGGTTACCAAAAACTATAATAATGTGATGCAGAGGTAGGGTTTACTTGGTTTCAAGAACAACAATGGTTAAAGGCTTCTAGGACTCCAAACATAGTTGACCATTCAATGGCTTGATCATGGATTTGTCTTAGGACTTCTTGGCATTATTGAATTGGATCTTCCTATGTCATGATCAGAATTTTCAAATATGACTCAAAGGGAAATAACTTATCCATGTATGTTGGCATCCTACTAGACACAACAACCTACCTTTTGATAGTTTCCTTAGGACAATATACTCTAGGCCTTGTCAAACAGTCCCATAGGATAGTCAATATAAATGTAAGGGAATGAATTTTTAAAGGCTTCCAACTTATTTAAATATGGATACAAGGCTTTCATTACATCCATTCTTCATCCTTGCTTCACAAATGCACTTCAAACATGTTCTTAGGAACCTAGGGTCAAAACTGCCTTGTACAGTCCTAATAGGACAGCCACATCAAATTGAAACAATCTTCTTATCATGGATTAACTACTCATTGAAATAGGTCTATAGGACCTTGGAACATATTCACAATACCTTCTCCAATTACTAAGAGGCCAAACTATGCAATATGACATTCAAACTTGCCCTTTTCTACGCTCTTGTGACTATTCTATTGCACAGTCAAGAATAGGTATGCTAAAAAAAACCATATCAAACCAAAATATAGAGGCTTGAAATTTTGAGAACATGAATAATATAAAAAAATAGAATTTATAGAAAAATTTCATGACTTTTCACCATACGGATTTCAACTTATGCTCGAAACAAGTTGACTAGAAACCCTAAGTAGGGTTTGTAACTGTTTTCAAAGAAAATGAAATAACTTTCTTAATACTCCATGAAAATTGATAAAAATAAATAAAATGAAATCAGATTCACATTCCAACACACTCTAATTGGTTTCAGGTCAATATGTGGTCCGTACACTTTGTACCAAATGAAAGAACAGGTCTAAACGTGAGAAAAAATGCATAGAAAATGCTTGTTTTCATTTACCAAATCTTCAACCACAATTCCTTCAACCCCCAATTCAAGTTTGGAGGGTGTATTTATACATTTTACATCCATCCCAATTTTTTCCAACCACCCTTCAATTAGTTTGTTCATAAAACACCATTTTTCCAACTTTTGCAAAAGTTGCTTGACAACTTTTTGAGCAACATTGACAACTTTTTACAATTTTTTACCAATAAGCCTATAACTCTCCAAAAGTGATCAATATGATCCCAAATGGTCATAAATGACCTTATTAACGTGAAACAACACAAAACAACACAAAAACTCAAAATTTTCCTCTTGTAGGCATCAGGTCCTAAGGGTGCTCTTGCACCATAATGTGATATACTAATAACCATTATGAGAAGTATTAAAGCAAGACCCATGTTATATAAGATACATTTCCCTAATCAGGTTTACATACCTTAATGATTAAACACAAGCTTTCCACACACTCTAGGATACAATCCAAGATCATACCACACCCTATCAAGACAACTAATTTTCTAACGCAAGATTTAAGGTTGGTTTTTAATACCAACATAAACATTGGTAAGAGCATAACTAGGGTACAAACCTTAGGCCTCCATAGAAACGTAAACCATAACTCGATAGCTAAAAAAATACTCAATACCAGTTTTCTTAAATACCCACATAAAGAAAATGTCCAACGTTCTTTTTTTAAATACCAAGATAGTCAATAACAAAGGGTCACCGAACATCAATTTTTTTTAAAGATCGAGAAAAATGATAACAAAATCAAACTTTAGAAAATTGTGTGCAATACCAAAAAAGTTTGAGATCTTATTTGTTTCTCAGAAAAAACATTATCTCGATAGTGAAAAATATCCAATACCATTTTTTTTAAATACCCATTTCAAGTGAAAACCCAACATCAAAATATATACATCGGTGGGAACATCAGTGGGGTGTGGCATTGTATCCATTGCATCATGTTGGAACACGTACAAATACGGTATATATAATACATATATGAGTATATCAATATGGGGCTACTCGAGCTTCACCTCTCATACAAACGAGGGTGACTCACTAATGCCAGCTCAACGCCCCTATAGGCGGCCATGCATATACTAACAAACCAATGTTGTTGTACTCAAAACTATGGGGATTAGGCTAGCACATATGGATCAAGTACCTTGATCCATCATAAGGGGAAGTAGTGAATACATTTCCTCGAGATCGGTTGAGCTAAGACCGCTTTGCGACGCAATATGTATATGTTGCACACTCCGCCCAAGGAACTTTGTGGCTGCTACTACCCCTTCATGGATTGAGGGACTAGAGAACCAAAAGAAAAGAATCTGGGAAACTATCTTTTGGCTACTCTTACATATATAAATTTCAACCACACGTGGGTTGGCCATCAATCAGGTAACAAACATACAAGCACACATAATGGTATGGTTAATCCCACACCAACAAATGCAACATATTCCCCATGGATGGGTACACAGTATCACCATCCCATGGGCACACAAAGCAAGTATGGGGTATTCACAACACTCAACCAATACATAGTTACTGGTTTCTCACATTTACAGGGGGGTACAATTGCATACACAATTCCATTACTTCTAAAGGATCACATACCATGAGTACAATTATTTCCATAACCAATGTGATTCATATCATTACATATATCCATAACCATTTATTAGTTTTTTCTTTCACTCTACTCTTTTCCATATATCACATGATGCTAAATGTCAATATCAAGATCATCATGATCATTTAACAACTCCACTTAAAAAATTCACATTCACTTTTATTCATTTGGTATAACATTCCATCTTCATAACATATGCATATGCAAAATAACTTTTCTTCCACACAATAAGAATTTTACATAAGCACCATGAATTTCTAAATGCATCCAAGAATCATTAATACTTTCACATCAACATTCATGCATCCAAAGTTCAACAAATTATACACAAGTTCTATATTCATAAAAGAACAATAATGATTCTCTACTTAACTCTTACTAGTTCATGTAGGCCAACTCTTACTTCATCACAAGTTATTCAAATTTTCACAAAACAAAATAATTCACATATTTGTTTCCAAAACACAATCCCACATTCTCTCAAACTTTATCCCAGGCCAGTACAAGTAACACTAAATCTTTACATAGTGATTATACCTACTCAAACATCCATATTCCATACCTAACTTAATTACTTCACATGTTACCCCCTCATGCATTCCAAAACTAAATTTGCACTTTTAAGGAACTAGAAGTCATGGAAATGAAACAAGGGCACACAAGAAAAATCAACAGTTACAAGCATCCAAGGAATCACACCCAACAGGAGAATACATGAAGTATCTAATCCTCTATTTAACATCTCAACTGGGTGTTTAAATTAAAACATGGTCTCTAACACAAGGGTCCCTATGACCTTCTAGCCACACATTAGACATCCGACAACACATACATGGGGAAAGTTACTATAATTAGACATGTGCGACAACATTAACCAGAGATCTTAGTGTTGCAACACTGACTCTGATACCAAGTGTAACGTCCCGCTAAGAGACCTGGTGGATTAACACAAAAGACCTTCAACATCATGCAAATATTTTATTTTATTTTAATGTAAATTAAATCTCATACATCAAATTACATATGATAACATAAGTTAATTATAATTAAACCTCAACTAACAATATGCCAATATGAACCTAATCCTAATCAATGCTATGAATACATGAAGATATATCACATCTACTAACTTAAGCTCATAAAAATACAACATTCATCTGTTAACCTTTCCATTACATAATAAACAACAAAATATATACATTCAAGATTACATCAATTCATTTACTTTTCCTTTACAAGAATGCTATAATATACAAGATTCATTTATCTAAGAGGTACATAAATATAAGATACATATTGGGCTCAATTTTCTTAGAAATATCATCTGCATCATGAAAGCAACTCTGGAATAAAGTGGAAGGAAAGACTTCATGTTGCACACGAACTGCACCATCTAAACACCAATGGATGGTTAGAAAATACCACCCTACCATGTGGAACCCTGAGGCCCACTCCCTCTGTGTTAGGAGACAACACTAAGCCCCACACACAAGCAAGAAATAGAAACAACAAGTGGATAACACAAAACATCCAAAGGAGACTACCTAAAATAAGAATCAACCAAAAATCACAAGAACTTTTACAAAGACTTCTAGACATTTTCAGGGACCAAACACATAACACAAATGTATAGGAAACTCAAACGCTAATCATTATACCACAACACATACAATGAGGCACATAACATCATTTGCACAATTTTATAACATGATAACCAACTTTTAATTTCGCAGTTCATATTCAAGACCAACAATACATAGCCTTGGTACAATTGATCCTTACACAGTACAAAAGCCTCAACTTAAGTTTTTTACAAATGGGAAGGAATTTTCAATATACAAATAATAACATATTCAATCACAAATAATACAACACAATACAAATCAAAGGATAGAGTTATATCCTCCTATACAATTACAAAACTGAACTAATTTTTTCTCTTGACAACAGTAAATTTTTCATCCATAAAATACTCAAATCAATTTGAAATTCAAATCTATCAAAGACCCATTTTAGATTTGGCCCTCGACTACTCATCATCATAAGCAAAATCAACCAAAAATGACTCAAAAATTCACAAAATTCAAAACAAAAGATGGCTCCCATAAAAACGCCCAAAATATGCTCATCATCTGCAATATCATGGTGTACTTTTAATACCTTTACTTTTGTTGTTTATGGTTGTTTAACTCTCTTGAAACCTTTTATTTTAACCATCCTGTATGCCTATAAATTGACACCCTGGTCTTCCATTGGCTGGTTATAGTTACAAGGAGAAACAAGAGTATTTGTAGCCATGGAGGAGCAGCCTGAAAGCAGCTTCATGTTTCAACACTATCTCAAAAACCACAATCTGGGTTTTTGATATTTTTGGATTAAATTTAATAGACAACAAAACACAAAAACCCTTTAAAATTCTCACCAACCCAGTTCATAAAAGCAGAATTATGGGCAACACAATCAGACCATTTTACTAGTAGAGAACAGAAGATAACAAACATGTATTGATTTTTATTCTAGAATAAATAAATATTTCATTCACACAGAATAAAAATATCTAACATTTATTTTCAAAATTCAGAGAGAGAAGTCAATCAAATTAATTATACATTCAAAAAGAAAATTTAACAAAATATTCTAAAATCCAACCCGGATCCAACGCTTGGCATGGATGGGAGTTCGATGTCAAGCTCCAAAAATTTGAACTTTCGACTCTCCAATCCAAATTTTTCTCAAAACCACAATTCTTCAACAAAATCCATTCCACTTAAATCATAATTGAATTCTAAATCACTCTCCTTCAAATTTTGATTTAAAACCATTTAAAATTTTCTTAAAAACCTTAGAAAAATTACTTCAAATCCATGTAAAATCTCTCCATTCTCAAAAACCCCAAAAATCTCTACTAAAATCCTCTAAATTTCATGCACAAAAAAGTGAGTCTCATTTCCCCAATTTTTCTCATTAATAAAACTAATTAAATTCAAAAAAGAAAGAAAAACAAAAAAAAAGTAACTTTCTTTCTTTTTCCCCAAAAGACTTTTTGTTTTCCAAAATAAAACGAGGAAATAAAATCCTCTCATAAAATAAATTACTAAAAATATTAAATTAAAGCACTTATCCTCATCCCACCAATGAAATAATTAAAATAAAATAAATAATCAAATTAACTCATTTATTTAGGGTTTCCCACCAAATAAATTTAAAATATTACAAGAGATAAAAAAGCCTCCTTAAAAATAATCACTCCACCAAAATAGTAAATCAAAACACAAATATAACATATGCTTACATATTAATATTTAGATATTTACTAATAAACATATTAATATTTAATAAATAATAGTAGAATATGTTAATATTTATAACCTTATTTTCATAAAACATAATACACATAATCATAATAATAGTAATAACCAATATTCGCTCACACCAAAGAATAATCATAGCAATATAAATATATATATATATATATATATATAATAACATTAAATCACACCTTATCACATTAATAACAATTATAATAACAACTAACATGAGCGACCCAATATCTAACTTTACTCAAATAACCTACAATCCAATGCTAGGCATAAACCATGAAATAACCTCTCACATAAAAGAAACATTCACATCAAAACATAAATAACGAGAATGATCACAACAGTGACTAACCTGACTTATCGAAGGACTTAGCACCATTATAACTGAATCCACACTCAAAGCTAGACATAAGAGTCACACAATCACATAACCCAACATAAACATTCACACACATGCAACACTCCAACCATAGGGTAAATGAGATCAGGCATTGTCCCTTGACAACCCGAAAAGGTGGTCACACACTAAATCAATTATCCCTAATTGGGGACAATGGCTAGGGTTAGGGTATAACTTGGGCCTAGATGTTATCTCCTCAACCACCATTGGGATTAGAGGCACACTTAGACCTGCTAATTCATGTGGAGATGTAGCCCAGTACCTGTTCACTCAAACATACAAATTAGAGCACATGTGCATAATAGCTAAAGCACTAGGAAAGAAACTCTAGCAATCATATCTCGTTCCCGTATGTTTGTCATATGTCCAATAGTATGATGTCACCCTTTCCACAAATGCACTACTGCATCACTTAACTATCCAAGTAAATCTCTGCATAATAATAACAACATAACAATATGCATCATACTCACAAAAAGTACTAACAAAAGCTCATGTTCCATCTGCAACCGCAACACTTGAACACAAGTCAGTACCTCTTCATGATAATAAATATAATCATAATAAAAATCATAATATCATATCATCATGATAATAATATGTCAAAATCATATGAAAATCCTAAAGATAACCAAAGCATTTCCATAGCACAAATATGTCCATAGCTTGCATCCTAGTAATGGTCATGTCTGGACACACACACACACATCATAATAAACCTATCCTTAGACATATATAATAAGTCATTTCCTATCCTTCTCACATAGTCCATAAATTCATGATATACAACATCAACTGCTTAACATCATTACCACATGCCTTTAAATATCCTTATTATTTTACCTTCATCTCCAAGTTTCAAAGCCAAACTATCTGCACATCCATGGTGAGAATGGAGGGGCACTACACAAATAGTACTTCACGAAAACACCCAACATCAAAAAATTTAAATACCCTAAAAAAATTAAGAATGGTTTGCTTACCTCTGAGACAATCCACAAAAAAAATCTCAAAATCCTCAAGACATACTTCCAAGTGGGGAGTTGTCTGATAGAAGGATAGATTTGGCCACATTCTAGACCCGTACCTTGAAGCATTGTTGGTAGGAGATTCCTCCATTGGGAAATCCCTTCGATTACTGCTCAATATCTCCATATTCAAAACCCTTCAACCTCTGTTTGTTTTACTAGACAATTTCTTCTAACTAAGCAATAGTTAAAAACCACGGGAAAATGGTGGCCTTATATTGTTTGCTTTTTGTTAGGAATTTATTATATATATATATACAAATTTGTATGCATAGGTGTCAGCTAAAGCCTAAATTGATGACTAGGAAGATTTTCTCTCAAAAAACAAAGTTTGATGCAAAAAACTAGTCATTTATCTAGTCATTTATAGTTGTGTTGCAAAAAATGAGTAGAATTTAGTCATTTTTAGTTGTTGTGACTAAAATTTTCAGTCATGTAGTCATTTATTTTCCAAATTGTACTAGTGATCGGAGGATGCATAATCCCCATAGAAGAAGCGAAAGGCGAGGAGCAAGAAGACAAAGCCAAAAAAGACACCACCATGGTGTTTGACATGTCTGTGGGTGGAGAAAAGAGAGGGATTTCTGAGAGGGACATCAAAAGAGGGGGCTCTACAGAGGGAGCGATGAAAACTTGCGCCCTTTTTTGGTGAGGATCATTAGACCCTTCTGGGGGAGCCGGAAGCACAATAGAGGCATTTGTAACTGTCAACAAAAAATGTATAGTTGACTTTTTTATGCTCACTTGAGTCTCTCTTTTGGACTTTGGCTTGATTTTTCCTAGGTCTAATGTTGTAATGTGGCCAACATGTTCACATTAGGTCTTGAATCTTTATGAATCATTAATACTTCTAGGTTGTCTTGAAAACTTATCAAGTCTTATTTCAAAGTGTTGTAAAGTGTTGTAACTCACTTTCACGCTTTTCTAGGCTTGTCATCACTAATTCAACCCTTTCTCATGTATAAATGACCCTTTAATACACTTTTCGATCATTTTTAAGTGTGTTTTTGAGGATACTCCCATTGGACAATATTTAATGCCCCGTAATTCATGACACCCACTTAATTTCCTTAAGTGGGACTAAGTAGCCAATAGGGGCGACTTAGTCCTTTTTGGCACAAAACTCAAAATAATTTTAAATTTCTAGCAGAATTTTGTCCTCTAGCCCTTGAGGTCGGCCTGTGATGTGTTATTTTCAAGAAATTTTAGTAAAATAAAGTATAAATAAGGGTTTTTCTTCTCATTTTACATCTCCTACAATCTTTTAGTTCATCAAGCATTCAATCAATCATAATTCTCAAGCAATTAAGCAATCAAGCATTATCAAGTCACCCATTGGAGCACTTCATTGCATATCTTCAGATTTCTACATCAAGGGATTGGTAAGTTTGTGACATTGCATGTTGTTTATTTATCATTTTTCCTTCATTTCATTTCATTTAATTTCATAGGGTTTGATTACCAAAGTGGGGTTTGACCAAGGCAAACCCCTACACTCTAACCCTTAACCATTTTTCCCCTTTTGCATGTGTGTTTGTAGACTTTTTATGCATATTTTTCAAGCAAATAGGTGTTGAAAAGTGGTCAAGAAGTATTCAAAGTCAATCAAGTCATTACAACCCTAATTCAAGCTTGGAGAGACTTTTTACCCCATTTTCTGCAAAATTAAGTGCAGACACCTATCAAGAAAGCAAGTGCAGACCTGAGACTACAAGATTCTATCCCAAAACTCCCGAGATTTGCAGGAGGACTAAGTCACCATTATTGATGGATTAGTCCTGCTTTTGGGCCTAAAAATTTATTTTGACATTTTTGGACACCCATTTGGCAGATTCCTGTTCCAGCAAAGTTTCCCAAAATTGGGACTAAGTCGCCCAGCTTGGCGTAAGTGTCTGAGTCAGCATTTTCAGCCAATTTTTCAGGATTCTAAAATCTCCCATCATCACATTCCATATTCCAAGTCACCTATTTCATTATGTTTTGTTATTTCATCATTTTCTTGCATTTTTAGGCATTTCTGCATATCACCGTGTGTTTTCCAGCACTTCACATTTCTTAGGTTTTGCATCATTAGATCATTTCATTTTTAGATTAGAGCATTAGATCATCTTAATTAGACATAATAAATCTCACTTACATTAACTTTGAGTGTATACATTGCCCATTTTGGCCCATTTCTTTCTCCTTTTAGGTGAAAAACCCTAGAAGTGCAAGAAAGCATTTGGGTCCCAAAATTATTGTCCATACTAACTAAGGCAAGCACAATAGAAGAAGAAGAAATAGCAAAAGAGGATACAAGAATAGGGGCCACTATCTCCCCCTTCATCTTCTACAAGGCTGCATGTTCAACAATGAGAGAATTTTGCCTATGCTTGCAATCACGTGCAAGATAGTTACATCGACTACGGGCACTGGAAGACATGGCATGAGAAGAGGTCGGAGGCTGTTGTTGAACCCTAGGAGTATCCTTCGCAACTAAGGCCGATGGAAGGGTAGGCCCCTGGGTAGGAGCAGGAGGAGGAAGTGCAAGGGAAAAATCAACTACGAGAAGAGAAATAGAAACCAACACCTTAGCGACGAGCTTCTTCCCATTCTCTACTTTAGGTAGAAAAGTAGTAGGAGGCCGCAGAGGCCAAGACAGAAGAGCATACCCACAAGGACCTTTCCCCTTGCCATAGATAATGGGCCTAGGAATTGTGGGCAAGACAAGAAGCTTGAAGATCTATTTCTTTTCTTTTCTCCATGCGGGCATTATCACACTTCCCATGCAAGGCATGGGATCAGGAGTAGAGGGTTCCACAACAGGGTGAGAAGTACAAGTGGGAGTAGATGATACAGAAGGAGAAGGCCCTTGAGTATGAGTAAGCTTCTCCTTCCACTTCTGCTTGGTAGAAGAAATATCTTGTTTCTACATGATCATGGAAGCCTTCATAGACACTGCATAGGGGGACACCTAATAACTAGCCTTCAGTATTGAGTCCCCAGTCTTCCATTTAATATATGCCTTATACAACAAATCTCCCCTAGCGAGAGAGGTCCGACTGGGGCAGGCCAAAAGTGATCGAGCAAAAACCCCCACATGACACCAGCGGTTTATAACCGATGTTGCACACTACCTACACAAAACCTTCATGAGTGAACTTTAAACATTTATGAACCATGGAGGTGACACCATTCATAGAGGCAAGCTAGGGGATGCCCAGCCAAACTCAAAATACATCAGACTTCGAAATGATAAGGAAAGAAGTTTCAACAGTCTTGGGTCCTACCAAGACTAAAAGAGAAATAGATCCCAAAGGGACGACAAAGAATCCATCATGCATATGGAGGGTGGTTTCTGACTATTCATACTGCGCCCTATTCGAACCATTTATGAACAAACCCTCCTCTATTATACCACATTGACCCAACTCTACAAATCAACTAAAATGCCAGTTACAACATTTCCATTGATCGAGGTAGGGATGTGTAAAGGGGAGAGCTCTTTATTGAGAGGCTCATCATGTGAGGTAAATGTTATGTCAGGTGTAGCACTCACACTTTTGGGAGGAGGGATACGCATGAATGAAACCATGTTCACGTACTTAGATGGAACTAACTCTGATGATGTAGAAGATTATGTTACCAAATTTGTAGAATATGAGGGAAACAAATTAGTATAAATCTACAATTTGATGTTATTCTTGGCCATAGACTTATTAGAATTTTGTTTCTTTCCATCGAGATGCATAATTTCATCATCGATGTGGTCTCAAAATTCTCATGATGCAAGCACATGCATCGCTCGATATCATGCCTGTGTACTCGGTGGAATTGACAGAATTGATGCTCATCATGCCAACTAGGATATGGCTCAATCAGAGGTCGAGGTTCTAGCAATTTTAGGACTTTATCTTTTAATAACTTATTTAAAACAGTAGTATAAGACTTAGATAACTTTGTGAAATGTCTATTGCATCCTAGGCCCTTATCTTTAGACATAGAGACCACATCTGCAGTAGCTTTGTTTTTTCCAAAAATCAACACTACAGACCGGTTGTCAAAACAGGAGCGTGAAGACATACCCCAGTTCAAGGTTGAGATTTTTTGTTAGAGTGAGGTTACACTTTGCAAAAGCTGATTAATAATGGAACCATTGGTTGACATGTTTTGGGAATGTGGTGAATATGGTGGAATTTTGTATGTGTTTGGTGGACTACTATGTTGCAAATTTATGAGAGGGGATGAAACTTGAGATGTCACATGTGAAGATCCAAAACCATAAGGATTTCTAGTGGAAAGTCCTAATGTTGGAGTTATACCAATGCTTTGTTGTATCATTGAAGCAACAGTTGGATGTGTATGTAGGGATAGAGGCTATGGTTGTAGGGAGGGAGACTTGACTTCCTCCTTGACTTTGAGTGTATCCCAAACATGAGCACAATTTGTCATTGTAGGTACATTAGCATCAACCATATGGGCTAGGCTACGCAAAAATTCTTACCCTTGATCATCATTAATCAATTTCCTCATCTTATCAATTATAGGATCATTATACTAGTGAAGCATTCAGTGCTCATAAAGTCTTAAAGTCTTTCTTTTTTTTTTCCATTTTTTTCATTTTTTCTTTGGGAACATAGGCAACCATAGTCTCAAAATTTTTGAAAATGGGTAATTGTAAGGTTGTCAGTGGTATGGTAGCATCAAGTATAGAGTCCAAAATGGGTTGAGTATTAACAACATTGTGCATGAAAGAGTTGGAAGACTTGGGATCCACAACGGATGTAAAAATAACATGAGATGCCATAAGTCTAGAACTACATCTCATAGAAGTATTGAAAATAGGATACTAGGTTGTGAAGCTCATATGAGTTTCAAAACACAAATTGTGCCCAAGATGAACACTAAACTAACAAAAAAGCACAGTAAAAATATAGCTAGAAACAAGACTCAAATAGAAAAACCAGAAAGAGGATATCATAGTATAGGTTTGTGCAAAAATTGGTTTTTTCAATAGTAGGAGGACAAAGGTGCCCAAAGGCATCTATGTCCTAGGCTGGTTTTTCAGATATTCAAAAGTTGATTGTCTATGACCCTGCTTAAGGATTCTAGGTCTAGTTGCAAACAGTTTGAATAGTGAATACTTTTTCAAAATTTTCCTAATTTATGCCAATGCAAGTGTGAAAATATGTGAACAATAAATAACAATTTTGAATGCAAGTTTTTGATCTAAAATGCACAAATTGACTGATTTTAAGATGCCTAAATCTAAGGATGGTATTTTGATGCAATTATGTAACAAAACAATGCATTTTTTTTTACTTTTTATCACTTTTTTGAGCTAAATGAAAGATTCCTAAATGAATGCAAGTAACATTGTCAAAACAAAGTTCTACAAGAAAAAAATACTAAAGACATGGAGACATAGAAGTGTGAAAAGATTGTTAATGCAAGTGTACAAGGACAGAGGCGCCCAAGGGCATCTAAGTCCTTAATAGGGGTTCTGAAAAATTCAAAAGTTGAATATTTATTATACTATCTAAAGGTTCTACTTTTGTGTGCAAATATGTCTACAATTGAGTATTTTTCTAGAATTTTCTCAAATAAAGACAACATGATGCAAATGCAAATGTGCAAGAATATAAATGGAAATTATGAATACAATTTTCAATGTAAATCTAATCTAAAGAAAATAAGGAACCCTAGGTCTAATGTATAAACCTAGGAATCAAATGTTTTTGTTGGTGGGAATGTGTAGTTTCTATTGTTTCATTAAGATGGAGATTAACAAGGTGAGTAGATTGACTTTCAACCATGAAGGTGAGCCAATAATACCTAAATCTCCATCCTATTAAGGATTAGAAAGATTTGGAATTGATTTGAAATGATTAACCTAATTAAGCTATATGACTTAATATGAAAAATGCAATAATATGAAAAACAACAGACTGAAACAATAATTTGTAAGAAGATCTAGGAAGTGCAGAGGATTGTGTAGCTATCCAAAAAGTTGGTTTTAATCACTATAGGAGGAAAAAGTCCCCCTAGGGCATATGGGTCCTCATAGTCCTTTTTTTCTCTGCTTTTGAGGTCCTCTGATGATAGATCTAACCTTTTGATTTTTTATTGTAGAGTTGTCGAAACACTGACAAGTAATTTTGAAGGCGAGTTTTTGTGATTTGACAAGATGTGGGACTTCAAATGTAAAAATGAACAATTTGTCTTTAATATTTCTTCAATCCTCTTCAAACCTAAGATTTGCACATTCACAAAGAAAAGATGTGCTATGCCATTTAGAGGATTACCTCAATCAAATCCTGTGTAAGTGTTTCCACTTTCACAATGGTAATGTCAATGATAAAATGATAATGGATAGGAATGGAATGTTGAAATCACAAAGTGCTTCAACTCACCACTCTTCAATGGCTTCCTTGAAGGACTGAAGTCATGCATATCACCTTAAGGTCTTAGATCTTGATTTCTTGATTTCTTGAATGCTTTGGAGAACTATGAAAGTGTTTGCCTTCACAAATTAATGATAACATGAATGTACATAAACTCACATAGAATTTGACATGATGTTAGGATCCTGAATTGCTGCAATAAAGCTCTAAAATGCTACTCTTGACTTTCTTGATATTTCTCTTGATAATAATTGCTCCAATGATTTCCTAGATAGCTCTTGTTCAATTTCAAATGATGCAATAACTAGGTATTTATAGGCATTTCTCTAATTTACTGAGAATTAAATCTTGATAGCTAACATTTTCAATTTTAATTTTGAATGTTAAGATTCACACTCCGACATATCAAAAATTGGACCTTGCTAGAATAGGGGGACCCATATTCCCTAGGTCGAATGGGTCTTGGCCCTATTCTCTAGGACATTAAGTGTTGGGGGAAAAATAATAATTGGATGCATTTGTTCAACACTTGTAATTTCTTGGAAAATGGTACAAATTATTAGAGTCACTCAAAGACTCAAGCCTTCAGGATCACCTACAAAACTAAAAATAACCTTCTACAAGAGAGAAAATAAAGAGCATAAATTTACAATAATGGATGCAAGATAATATGACTAATATGCAATACTCAAGATTGCAATGGTATTGGATTATAATCCAATGGAATTAATTATCCTAGTCAATATGAATTACACATGAGACTACCTAGTTATATAGCCAAGGTGAGACATAAGATTCCATAAGATTATGACAAGTGTCTTAATCTTATGATATAAGACATCTAACTTGACATGAAAGTCAAAAATATAAGTTCTAGACATGACAACTAAATCTTCTAGAAAGAATCTTAGGACCTAAGTAAACTTAACATATGAATATGTCCCCTAAGTCCCTAGTAAGTGAATTAACTAGGTACAAGTCATTTATTCACACCAACACCCCCCCTTAAGTGCAACTTAGGGAGTAGATTATTATGCAAAGATGCAGGGATGGGCCTTAGCTACTAGGCCATGTTAGGTATCCATGTACAAAATGCAAATGCAATCTCTCACAAATGAAGAAAAGGAGAAAACCCAATGGGACAAAAATCCTCCCAAAAAGAGAGATAAAAAACAAAAAGATCTCACTAAATAATTATAAGTCCAAAACCCCATGCAAGGAAAAATACCCCCCATAAGAGAGAAGAAGAAGAAAGACCATGCAATCCCCCCTAAATGGTGAGTCTTCTGCAATGGTAGAAGCTCAACATTAAATGTTGAAGATGATCCAATCTCATCGAACAACGTTCCTCCCCTTAGGAAGAAACAAAGCCAAGAATGTATGCAGGAGTTCTTCCCATTCTTGAAAGGAAGATGCGGGAAGAAGGATGATATCTGATGTCTCTAAACTATGCTCAAGTGTCTCCATGTCGATGTCAAAAGTTGGCATACTCCAAATAGACATTCTAGGCCACACAGCTGAAGATGTCAATCCAAAATCTCCTAGAGATGAATGTAGAACACAATCCAAATACAAGTAAACATCCTATGCAGAGAATGAACAAGAGGGTCAAAGTGTTCCCTCACAACAACTGACGAAGGATCATCTCCACCAAAGAGAAGATGTATGCAATCAATGATGTCTCCCAAATTTGAATTGTGAGACTCAACAAACAACCCACCAATTTCTATCAAGTAGGCATCTGAAGTAGATGTAGATGGAAGACAATGAAGATCCCAACATAAGAATCATAAAATGCAACAGTATATGTAGGAGATGAAATGCAAGGCTCAAGAATGGGATTTGATGTGAGAACACCCAAGTTCAAGTAGCCAAAAGTCTCCTCGAAATCATGGTTCACACTAGAAGTGTGATCAACAACCGAAGGAACAAGGTCATCATTAGAAGAAAAATATACAAAGGTATACAATTGAGATGAATGATCAACCATAATAATCTCTCTACTCTCCAAGTCTCTAATGATAATTGAATCAGGGGTGAATTCCATAGTCTTCCCATCTCCACCATGTGTAAA
Organism: Sequoia sempervirens; assembly: GCA_007258455.2. Classification (NCBI taxonomy): domain Eukaryota; kingdom Viridiplantae; phylum Streptophyta; class Pinopsida; order Cupressales; family Cupressaceae; genus Sequoia; species Sequoia sempervirens. The sequence goes on from VDFB02047230.1 coordinate 291,646,783, forward strand.
CTGATAGATGGAAAGAAGATTGTCTAATAAATGAGGTACACAAAATATTATTGAAAGTGCCCTCCCCAATATCAATAAATCCCTTACCAATTACACTCATGTATGTATTGTTTCCCATCAAAATATGAGACATGTTACAAGGCTCAAAAGAAGAGAATATAGACTGTGAAGATGTCATATGATGAGGTGCTCCTAAATCTAGAAGCCATCTCCATGATCCAAGACTTGTAGAAGTACAAAGAGATTTCCCTTTATTTCTTGATGTAGAAGCCAAACTAGCATGACCTTTATCCTTTTTAGGATATTTTGAAGAAGAAGAAGAAGGTGACTCAAAAATTATGGAAGGCAAATCAATCTGATGCTTTTTTAGAAGATGTTTCAACTCATCAATATCCTTCTTATAACAAGAATGTTTATCATGTCCAAGCTTTTTGCAATATGAACAAGTTGTATTCTCCTTAGATGATTTCTCTATGGAAGAGGATTTATTCTTTTTTTGATTTGAATGTGGATTATTCTTTGCTTTCTTCTATTTCTTATATGATTCTGATTCTTTCACTTGACTAACCAACAATGGCTGAGATTTAGAAGCCTTGATGAGACCCATTGAGATAAAGTTTTTTTGCTCATGTATTAACATCTTAGAAAATGATGAAAATGAAGGTTTAGTATATGTAGACCCCATAATCAATCCATGAGTATGAAAGCTATAAAAAAAGAAGCATAACCAGGACCAAGTTTGTTCAATGTATTGTAGACCAACTGAATGTCCTTATCAATTCCACATGCTTTACATTTCTCTCTTAGATCATTAACCTTATTGATGTAGTCTTGGATGTTTTCAAATTTCTTAGGATCAAGGCTCATCAGTTCATTATCAAGTTGATAGCCTCTTACTTCATCAGTAGTACCATACAATATTTTCAATTTTTTCCAAGATTCATGAGAATTATTACACGATTCAATTTGAAACAACAAATCTTGAGAAACTAGTCTACAAAGACATCCAAGAGCTTTGGTATGTTCAATCATCCATTTTATCTTTTTATCTGCATATGTAGGTTTAGGTGCCTTATTTTCAAAATATAGAGAGTGGCCTTTAGTCATTAGAATACTCCATGCACTTTGATTCCATATTGAATAATTATATTATGTGAGCATAGGAACCTTAGAATGATCCATGAAAAGAAGAGCACAAGAAAATAGATCAAAAGGATGCACCAAGAGACCCCCCAAATCACTCAATCAAGAAACTCCCCAACAATATATGCTTTGGCACTTTATATTTAGTGTGTTTACAATGCCAAGATGGATCAAAGATGAAAAATTACAAAAATATCTCAAAATGAGATCCACAATCTGAAATTACACTTTCTCAATATGATTTAGATTGAAAATGAAGCCTTCACAAAAGGATAAAACTTCTCCAAGTGTCAGTATGTCCAGGTTATCAACAAAAAATACAAATATGCACAAATCTAAATAAAAGATACTTGGGGCTAAATCTGGAAAAATATCTTAAATATAATTTTAGAGCTCTTCAATATCTTTACAATGCCACAAGAATCACAAAAATTGGATAAATAGGAAAAAAATTATGAGCTTAGAAATCGAAATGGGAGATTTGACTTAAAACAACAATAACTTTCACCAAAATTTATATCTGATAACGAAACCTGCACCAATAGAAATTACACAAAACCAACTTTCCAATGATATCTTGTTTGCAAAAATCTATTTTTTGGATCAAAAGTTATGAATTTTTGAAAAAAAATGTTCAATTTAGCCTCTAATGACGACCCTTCTAGCAAAATAAAAACTTTCCAAAAATCAAATTTCTCTAACATGGACAAGTTTTACATGAAAATAGGGGTTTTTGGGCCATCTAAATGTAATGGTAACATCCATTTTGGCTATAAGTTCTCCAATAAAAAAAATCACCAAATCTAAAAGCTAGATCTGAATTTTCTTGGATATTTTAAACTCAATAGTGAGCTTAGATTTGCACCAGCATGCTCCAAAATTAACTTACAATACAAATACACAAATAAAAAAACCAAATATGGTATTTCTTTCAAGTTTTTTCTGATTCTCCAGGTCATCATATGATGCAAGAGAAGAGCATACTCAACTTTTCAAGATCCACCAATATTTGCAACCTTCCAATAGCTCAAGTATGATTATCTCCCAGATTTGAGAAGGAGCTTGTAAATCTGAAGCTTTGATACCATGTTAGAGTCACTTGAAGACTCAAGCCTCTAGGATCACTTGCAAAACCAAAAAACAACCTTCTACATGAGAGAAAAGAAAGAGCATAAATTTTCAATAATGGGTGCAAAATAATATGACCAATATGCAATACTCAAGATTTCAATGGTATTCGATTAGAATCCAATGGAATTGATTATCCTAGTCAATATGAATTACAAATGAGACCACCTGGTTATATAGCTAAGGTGAGAAATAAGATGCCATAAGATTATGAAAAGTGTCTTAATCTTCTGATATGAGACAACTAACTTGACATAAAAATAAAAAAGATAAGTTCTATACATGGCAACTAAATCTTCTATAAAGAATCTTAAGACCTAAATAAAGTTAACATGTGAATATGCCCCCTATGTCCCCTAAGTCCTTAGTAAGTGAATTAACTAGGTACAAGACATTTATTCACACCAACACAAATGGGCTATAGAAATTATTAATTTAGGAAATTAGGGACTCAGTTAGGCTCAATAATTTAGGGGGGACAAAACATAGTGTGAAATTGTCAAATATGGCAATATATATGATCAATAAGAATGTCTCTAATAAGTATATTTACTATAATGGACCATAATGATTATTTTGTGGGACTTCATCATTATAAAATATAATAAAATAAGTAGCATTTGAGAATAATATTTTTATTGGTAATGTATATTTACCATGAAAGCATCCATATGTGATAATGTACCATAGAAATATAATATTGTGTTTCTATATTGCTAGTGTGGCTAGGAAAGGGACCATATAGATTTACAAATTTAAATAATTTATATTATCAAATTAACACACTCAAAATAAACTATGTTGTTATCTAAGTCATTGTATCTTATGATTAAGACTCTTGCAAGACTAAGTGTGATGCATTTTAACTCTATGATAATTATTTTTTTTGCTAATTATAATTCTTTATAAGACCCTTGGTAAGTTCTAATGGATGAATGAGAGGAAGAGATCAAATTTGAGATCAAAATTCTTTGAAGCACACTGTTCAAAGGTTCCTACAAATTAGTAAAATTTTGAGGAGTATTTTGTTTCAAAGTCAAAACATTGTAAGTATTGGCCACTTCATGGATATTCTCCTTTGTTTCTCTAGTCTAATTACCCTTTGGAATTTTATTAATATTTTGAAAGCAGATTGAGATGATGATAATGATTCATACTTAAGTGTGTTAGAAGTGAGTAATTTCAAGACCAAAATATTTTTCAAATGAGTGCATGTCTCTTAAAGATGGAAAAATACTCAAGTATACACTATTTTTAATAATTTATCATCAAATCAATGCTTTAGTTTTCCACATAAAATTTGGAAGAAAATAAATTAATCATTAATTGAATCATTACTCAATTAGATATAGTTAATTTATTGATGGCTAATTTCAATCCCATGTTGACAAGGAAGTACTTTAGGAAAGTATTTTTTAACTCATAAAAAGTGTATAGATCCTAGAGGCAAATAATACCATTAAGTAGTACAATTATTTTTTATTCTATGGAAATTGCTAAACCAACACCTTATATTCATAAGAAAAATCTAAACATGTAGTAGCATATTATAAATGGATGTTGAGATCACCCTATCCACTATATAATTTAAATTGGGGTGCCACAAACCTTGGAGGAAACATATATGTATAAAATGTAGAAGAAAGTGGTGTTTGATGTGTAGGGTTGTATGTGATGGAATCCTTATTATTATTTTCTTAATTATTTAAATTAAAATAATCTTGCAATAGTGTATCCAAGGTGGAAGTGAAGATAAGAGTGGTGTGAGCAGTGTGTGAAATTATAGAAGAGTTTTAATGAGAATGTGTGAGGGGAGATAAATTCATGGCTATGGTAGGAGAAACCTTAATGTAAGAAGGATTAAGAAATGAAATAAGATATGTAAATGGTATAATACCTAGGGTAGGAAGGAGGGATGGTTTGACACACATTAGTGGAAGGTATAAAATTATTTGTTATGTGGTTGGAAGGATAATATTTAGGTGGAACAGTTAAGGGGATGGATCCACTAGAGGTAGATATTGGAATAATAGCAGCAACAATAAGAGTATTATTAGCTATAGAAGTGGTATTAGTCATATGATGAGGCTTAGAAGAAGATGAAGGATGGGCGATAAACTACTAGAAGAGACCATCAAATATATAATTCTATGTAGAAAATCCATTCCAAAAGGTGCATCGTTTATGAGGTGATTAATTATTGAGGTGGTTGAGTATTATCCACAAACATTTATCTATTAGTGAAAGATATGTATTTTCTACATGAGCATCATAGTTAAAATATTCTTGGTTAACATGAATGGTACAAAGAAGAATAAACCCTATAGTAAAACCCTAGCTTGGGGGCATCACTAGATAGGCAATATCATATTGTGTGAATTCATATTATTATTTTAATATTAAGAAAAAATAGATAGATATATGGAACTATTCTTTTTCAAATTGTGAATTGGATAATCAAACACAAAAATTGGCTCTGCAACCGAGGTGCCCTAGAAACTGGTGCTCGCAACAGGAATCAAATTCTTGTGGGGGTGGTCGTACGCCCCCCCACCCAGGTTTCCCCTGACCGTTTTTCTTTCTCCACGTTCTTTATTTTCCTTTTTCATTTTTTGTATGCTGTTTCTTCTCCTTTTTCTTGGTATGTTCCTTTTTGTTGTGTACTGGTGATCCCTGCTAGTTGCGTAGGGTTCCGACCCTCCTTCATTAATGGAGGAGGGATCAGGTCCTCCATTATCGAGTCCTTGCGATGGGTCTTGTAATCCCAGTGACCCCCCTCCAAGAGTTGTGTAGAAGTCTTTCAAAGAGGCCCTAACTAACGATGGCGAAGCGATCCCAGGAGAAGCTAATTTCGTTGTCGAAGACGCAGACGATGGTGATGCTTCCACTGAAGGTAAGTCCCCCTCTCTCACCTCCAGGAACTTAATCATTTCTCTGAATAAAAATCTGAAATCTGTTATTTCTAGCGAAAGATCTAGATTAAAAAACACTGGTATTTTCTTTGCTGCTCTGGATGCCGGAAAATTACAGGCCAGAAAGTTTCTAGACTCCTGGCTCACCAGAATTTGGGGGGGTAAATTTGGTATCCATGTTAAATTCTACCGAATGATCCTTCGTGGGCTATTTGTCATCGTGTTGGCAAATCAAACTATGCAAAGAAAATCCTTGGAGAAGCCTTACTGGAATGTGGGCGGGTGCACCTTCCGTGCCCTGTCGTGGTCCCCGACAGCCATCGCTGAGGAAGTCATAGCTCTATCGGCCCCAAGGTGGGTCACGATCAAAAACCTTCCCCCATAATTCTGGCGTTTGATTCCTCATATTCTTGCGCCGATCGGGGCAGTTGTTAAAATGGATGAGACTAATTTAACTCTTCCCAATTTGGATGCACGGGCTCTAATCTCTGTGATGCCTGGCATTGAGTTCCCTGAGAACATCGTCATTAAAGAAGACAACAATCAAATTGTCTGTCCTTTGGAATTTCTTGGAGGCATCAACGCATGCTACCTGTGTCGTAGGGAAGGACATATAAGAAAAAACTATCCCTTAATAAAGAAAAAACCCAACACTGCCTCTCCCAGCGAGATGCACAATCCTGACATATTAAATTCTCAAAATCTTAATCCCATCCCTTCTAGCAATCATGAATTGCCCAAGGCTGCTGGTGTTGGGGAAAAAGATTCTGACCCCGACCCCCAGACAACCCACCCCTATCCGCTTTCAATCCCTCATGAGGCAGAAGTGCCCGGGGCGTTGAAGGATGATCTTTCAGGACCTGGGTCCTCTCTCGGCCTTCCCGAGTTTCCTTCGAAAAACCCCTTTGACATCCTCAACCAGGACGGGGTTGATTCTCCTTTGGCAGATCTTGGTCCCTTCATGCCTGCCAAGGAGGCTGGTAAGAGCCCTAAGTCTTGCTCGCTCGATCATTTCCCTATTAACAATCCAAATGCTTTGGGAAAATTAAATGCTCAGCAATTGGCGATTAAGAAAATAAGACTGAGAATTCAGGAAAATCTGGCTAATAGATACAATGCTAATAATACTTCCGTGGTGTCTGATTATCTGGTTAATAGACCTCCTGAGGCCGCCAACCCTGGGAATTTCGATTGTGGGGGAGACAAAGGTTTGGTTAGTGATCTAGGTGGGAGTATCAAGGATGCTCTGTGGTACTCTAATAACTGCATAGCTCTGGCGACCAAACAATCATTCGACCTCACCCCCGATACTGCTCTCGCTCCCGAAGCTATGCCATCTTCAGATCTGCTAGAGGGAGTATCCTCTGATGCCCCCTCTAGACCGCTAGTCCTACCTCCACCCCCCCACAGTGGTTGTTCCCGAGGTTTTGCACCCTTTGGTGACTGACCTTGCTAATGCCCTCAGTCATCGAAATGCTACTGTCAAGGAGGCCTCCCTTGAAGAGGAAAAAATAGATCCTGACTCAAAAACTGAGATTAGTGCCAAGTCTCAATGCATGACTTTTAAAATCCAAAAGAATGGAGATCCTGCAGAAAACATAGTCTGTAATAAAAAGGAGGTTATCACTGTGGGGAATGAGACCACTGCCCCAAAACCAAGGAATGGCCCCGGAAGGCCAAGAAAATTTAGCAATACCCCAATTGGGGGGAAAAAGATTGTGTTGTCCAAAAATAAAAGAAAGAAAACAAGTATTGTAATTCAGCCCCCAGCTGCAAAAAAGCTAGAGATGGAGGAAAAAGTTCCTAAATGTTTTGAGCTCTTCAAAAGCGGGCAAGAAGAATCTCCAATATTAAATTGAAAATGAAGGTTAATTGCATTTCCTGGAATGTCAGGGGCCTGGAATCCCCTGACAGAAAATACATCCTAAGGAGATTCTTAAATCAGGAAAAGGATAAAGATTTTGTTTTGCTCCAAGAAACCAAAGCTACTGGTTTCACCTTGGAAACAACTTTAAATTTTGTCTGGAAAGACTCCATTTTCTTTTCCACTGCCCATGAGAAAGGGAGAGGGGGGACTGCCATTTTGGTCTCCAAGTATTGGGCTCAATGGGTTTCTGGTCATGGCTCCTCCCCCTGTAATAGATTAGTTTGGGTCACCTTTGATAAAGATGGTGATTTCTTTGGGGTGTGCTCAATCTATGCTCTGAACGACTATAGAGATAGGATCAAGTTGTGGCTGTGGATGTCCAATCTGCAAGAGATCCCTTGGATTATGGGGGGAGATTTCAACATGATTGAGCAGTTGGAGGATAAATGGGGAGGTGTTGACATGACCTGGAAAGGAAATGAGAAGCATTTCTGGCTAAGGGCTAAACATAAGCTTAGGCTAATTGACCCTTTGGAAGGGAATAAAAAAGAGTCAAGAGGGATATGGTTTACGTGGTGTAATGCGCAGAAAGGCAGAAACAGGATTTATTGTAGGCTAGATAGAATCTATGCCAATAAAGACTTCTTCTCTTTCAAACCAAGCAGCAATGGTGTCTTGGTGCAAGTCTGTCCTTACACTCTGTCTAATCACCATCCAATTAAAGCTAACTTATCTTCTTCCGATGGTGGTTTGATTAGATCGAAGAGGAAAGACTCTTTTATTCTCAACACTTCTCTTTTAAAAGATCCTGACTGCCTTGATGCCATTTTATCTCTCAGGGAGATAAATCGATGGATGTTAAAAGACTGCTCTTACCTCGAGAGATGGAATAAAAATGTGCAGGGGTGGAGGAAACTCTTCGAAACCATTGGTAAGAAAAAGGCCCTGGATAGAAGGAAAGAGGAAAGCTCCCTCCAGGAAAGGGTTTTTGAGGCAGAATCCAACCTTCAAAAGGATTCGGAGAGTATGACCCTTTGTAATGAGATGATCCTGGTCAAAAATGATCTTAGGTATCTTCAATCTCAGAAAATTCAAGGTCAGAAAGTCAGAGCCAAGCTGAACTGGCTTAATTGCGGAGACAAAGGATCCAAATTCTTCTTTAACTATTTAAGGGACAAAAATTTAAAAGAGCAGATTGCGCACATCTGGGATGGCTCCCAAATGGTCTCCTCGCAGGATGGGATTATGGAACAATTCTGAGTTTTTTTCCAAGATCTCTTCACCTCTGAAGATGGGAGTCAGGACAGTGCAGAGGCAAGGTCTTTCATCAAGAATCTCATTCCAAAAAAGATTGTTGATGATGACCTTGCCAGGCTTGACTCTGATATTTCAAAAGATGAGATAAAAAAATGCTTTGCTCTCCATGAGCAATGATAAGTCGCCAGGCAGCGATGGTTTACCTGTGGAGTTCTATAAAACCTTTAAAGATTGGATCTGTGATGACTTGTTTCAAGTATATAAAGAGGCCCTAAGAAAGGGATCCCTTGGTAAGGAGATAAACAAAGGGATTATTAAGCTGATCCCAAAAGGAGGTGACAAGTCTCTGGTCAAAAACTGGAGACCAATCACCTTACTTAATGTCTCTTATAAGATCCTAGCCAAAGTTATTGCTTCAAGACTGGTCAAGATCCTGCCAAAGTTCATTACTAACACTCAAACTGGTTTTATTAAAGGTCGGTATATTCTGGAAAACTTGATTACGAGCTGGGAAGCTCTTGAGTGGGCTAGACATTCTGGGCAACAAGCGGCTATGCTGCTTCTTGATTTTGAAAAAGCTTATGATCGGGTGGAGTGGTCCTTCCTAAGGACTGTCCTTCAAGCTTTTGGCTTCCTCGATAATTTCTGTAATATGGTGAACACCCTTCTAAGTGATGCCTCTGCTCAAATTGACATCAATGGTAAGCTCTCAAATGAGATTACCCTAGAGAGATCAATTAGACAGGGATGTCCTCTTGCCCCAGCTCTTTTTGTTATTGCTTCTGATGCTCTTTTCTACCTTTTAAAAGACGACTCTTTCTCCCCCAAAATTAGGGGAATCAGACTCCCTGACCACAGTGACCTAACTAACGTGCAATTTGCCGATGACACCTCCATTTTTGTGGAGATGGAGCACTCCAATCTGGATTCTCTAATGAAAAAATTGGACCTCTATTGTAGTGCTTCTGGTGCCAAACTCTCTAAAGCCAAATCTACTTTTCTTGGTTGGAAGGAGAATCCCCCCGACTGGCTGCCCAGATATGGCCTCCAATGGGGTGGCCCAAACAAATTGGTTAGATATCTGGGAATTCCTTTTGCGGTCAGCCCCAACCTCAAAGAAATGTGGAATTGGGTCAGAGAAAAAATTGAAAAAAAATTAGGGAGTTGGAGCAGGCACTATCTTTCGCTTGCTAGCAGAATTCAAGTGTGCCAAAAAAATATCTCCTCTTACAGTGTTTACTTTGCTTTTGTTTGGTTTTTTTGCAGTTACCAAATTAATGAAATCCAAAAAAGAATTAGAGATTTTCTCTGGTCTGATGGGAAAGGCAGGAGGAAGAGGCACGCGGTGAAGTGGGAGTGGTGTTGCCTTGGGAAGCTCCAAGGGGGCATTGGTCTGAAAGATCTAAAAATTCAAGGAATTGCCTTGGCTGCTAAATGGGTTCTTAAATCCCTAAGTGGCCAAGAACCGTGGAAAGTCCTCGTCAGAAACAATATTCAAATGGCGGTTCCCAAGCAGGCCAAAGCGTGGAAGGGGCTGCCCCTAAGTGATATCCTCCTTAATAATCACTCTATGGTTCCGGCTGGGTCCTCTATTTTTAGGAGTATCTGGAAGGCTTGGGAGTTAATAAAACACAAAGCCCAGCTTAAAACTTGTAATGTAAAGCTTAAAAGTAATCATTCATGTCATCCCTTCAGCTCCTTATGGTGGAATCTGGAACATTGTAGCAAACCCCTCGCCCTCCTTCAAGGGTGCTCGGCGAAAAGTTGGAATAACAAAGGTATCAAGACGTTTGAGCATACTCTTACCAATGGTGGTTTGAAAACCTGGAATGTCTTAAGAGTTGGTTTTGACCTCCCTGCTTCCACTATTAGGACTTATTCTGTGATTCAGGAGGCTTGTAGTAATGCAACCTTCCCAATTGATGGTTATAAAATTCTTGATCTTGCTACTGACATTGTTTGGTGTGATGGATCCAAGATTGGAAATGTGAAAGCTAAGACAATTTACAATGAACTTCTTGATTGCAGCTCTGTTATTAATCATGTAAATTCTTGTTGGGATTTAACCCTGGGAACTGATGATTGGCAAAAACATTTAGGTCTGATTTGGCATAAATCTATAGAGCCTAAAAAGGCTTGCTTCCGGTGGCTTGTTTATTTGCAGAGAATTCCTTTTAAAGCTAACTCCGGTGATCTTGAAGTTTGCAGCATCTGCAGGGTTCTAGAAACTTGTAAGCATATCCTTTTCGAATGTTTTTACGCTCAAGAAATCTGGAGATTGTTTTTTCACAATATCAATGTTTGGAATAATGATGGTAAAATTCTTTGGAAGGAAATTATGTTTCCTACTTTTAAGATCAGTAAAGATTGTAAAATTGTCTGGATTTGGCTAACAAATGAAATCTTGTGGCACATTTGGAAAGTGAGAAATGATAATAAGTTCATGGGTATGAAGAGGGAACTTACTGAGTTTCATAAGAAACTCACGTTCCTCAATGTTGCTATGCAGATTTCAACTCAAATTGAGATCTCTCCAACTAAATTGTTGCACCACATAAGGGATGAAACAAGGGCCGTTAACAGAGATCCTTGGTCGTGTAGGCAGCCGCTCCACCTAAACGGAGACGAATCTGACTGTCTTTGCAGGGTGCTGGAAGTTCTCCAAAAGGAGGTCAACAGCCTAGATAGAGATGCAGATATGGTGCAGCTTGATGGTGAACCCACTGCTGATCCCAATCTGGATATCGCTGATGGTGATGTCCCTGAGAATGATTCCCAAGCCAAACTTTATGCTGACAATAGTTCCTCCAGGATGCCTACCCAAAATGTGAAGGATGTTCAGATTCCCGAGTGCAGCTGATTTTTTCTCTCCTTGGTGCTTGTTCAAAATGTGGATGTATCGTAAGGGAAGATTCCTAGTTCTTGCTAAGGTGTCAAAGATGCTGATCCTGACTTCTGTTCCAATCTTCTTTAATCTTGTGATGTAGTCTTTCTGCTCTTTCTTTCCCTGAGCTTTTTCAGCGGAATGTATTCGGTGTTTTATTGATACCTCCAGTGGACTGTTTGCTTCGGTTCCTGGGGTCTGTTCTGTGAAATGTTGTGCCTACAGCAATTGCAAATGTTTACTCTATATTTAATTCAAAAAAATAGATAGATATATCACTAGGTATTAAGGGTAAATACGACAATTGTATCAATGTTTCTCTTCAGTATTAGGGGTAAGAGAGTGGAAGGGGTTGAGTTAGATCTAAGGAATAGAAAGATGAGTAAAAAAATATAAATTTAAATTTTTATCTCTTTACTTTTATCTTTCATGAGGCTACAAAAATAATTGTTTATGTTTTTTTTTTTTTTTGATAAAAGGCACATAGGCTTGAAATATTTTATTAATATTTTATAAAAACTAGTTAATTATAGTATGGTTTCCAATTGATATATATGGCCTGGTTGGAACCCTGGAGAGTCTTGATGAAATGACTTGATGAGGCCTCGTAGGGATGACCCAACCAAGTGTGAAACATGTAGGGCAGGTTGAATTACATTGATTGCCCACAAAAAATGCAAAAATAAGTCTTAGTACAATGTATAAGGTAAATGAGAAAATAGAATCTTCTTATGGGCATCCACCGAGAGGCATAATACATCAAATTAGTGTATCACTTTATAATAATAAAAAACATATCCTTACCCTTTTTAATATATGTTTTAGAGGTTAATAGATATACCTTATTTAAAAGTTTTAAATATAATAATATGAAAGATGATTTTTTTATTTTTGATAGGTAAATATGGGCTCTAGTGTCTTGTTATTTACCCCATCCACTATTTTTAATTCATTTGTTTAACCCAAACATGTAAAGGAAGTTAAATATGATAATATTTTCAGGTCAAATAGTTAACCTTAATTTCATTTACTTTTATTCTTTATTAGGGATCAATACTATAAATTTGTAATTCCATCAAAACTGATTCAAGATTTTTCATTTGGAGATGGGTGTGATAGTGGTGGAATTGAAATGTTTAAAAAAAATAAGGATATAAATAAGGATATACAAATGTCATTAAAAATAGGTGGCTGAGATATATGGTAAAAACAAAGATATTTTAATAGGAATTGTATATTGGAGAGGATATAAAAGATTCAAGATGTAGAGGTAGAAATTAAAATTAGGGATAGTATTTAAGAATCTATGATCACAACCAATATAGGATAAGTTTACAAAAGTGAATCCCTAGGATCCCTCACGAGGTCTAGTCTCCCCTTGTCCCCATGGTACTGGAGGACGTGTCACACCAATGTCACCAATCACGTGAAAAAAGTTTACTAGGCGCAATGCAATTTATAGGGGGGCTACCCAATTCTTGTAGTCTAAAAAAATCCGTAGGATCTCTAGGAATCCTACAAGGTGTAGGCATATCAATTTCACCAAAAAATGTAAGGGAATAAAATCTATTTTACATTAATCTAGAGACTAAATAAATAAATAATAATAATAATCACAAAATAAAGCTATATTTAATGAGGAGCTAGATCAATAAGAAGGATTAAATATATTTACAAATTAAATAAGAGGATAGATGTGTTTTGTTTTGGGAACAATAATAAAGAAATAATATTGATGTTAGGTTAGAATCATTTTACACAAGTATACAAATTAATGCTCTTATTCAAGAAGATATTATGGGCTCTACACATTCTTATAATTCATTGTTGTTCAAATATATGTCACTCAATTTTGATCCCAAGCATTGTGGCCTTGATCTAATGCACAAGAATGAAACTAACCAAATGGGAATGAACTGGTAGAATGTGTGGTCATACTTCACTTTCTCTTCACCTTACCTATGTTTGAATTTATTAAGATGGGGTTTACAAACACTGTGGAAGATTACCAAATTACTAGTGTCAAGTTATCCTATGTCAACCCCCTAGAAAGACCAACTTTACAATTTTAAGTGATTGTAGATAATATACACAAGTGTGCAAATGAGCTATATGATTATGATAAATTAGAAATGATTCTTTATCCTTAGAAAATGAAGTTTACTCTAGATTTTTTTCCTTATTAATCCTTTGTCTCTTCATGATAATAAGCACACATTGAATGCCTTTAAAAATTGATACATAACAACATTCACAAAAATATGTACCAAGATGGTTCACAATGGCTATTGAAAAGTGGTAGGAATTTAGAATTTGAATTTTAGGTTCAATATTGAGTGGCATGAAAGTGAACTTAGTGGGGAAAATGATCAAATTGAGGTAGGGAGAAAATGTATGGAATTGTGTGTGAATAGAGATAGACATAAGGATGGACACAAAAACTCTCGAATGGGGAATTCAAATTTAATAGGAATCGGTATGGGTATGCAAATTTCACCATTACAAAATTGCATACCCATGCCCTTTCCCTTATGTTTTGGACTTGCTTTGATTAGACTGTCCTTTTAAATGTAATGACTAGTCTATAAGTGGCATATTATGGCATCACCACATATATCGATCCCATTATTGTGCATCTCCAAAAAATGATCTTAATCCCTACATCCCCCATTCATCATTCTAGTTCAAATCCACAAGTATGGACTTGACTAGGTAATTTATATAGTTGTCCACATAAACCTTGAACAATTAAAATTTAAATTCAAATTAAATCCTATTGGCTTCCTCCTACTAGTTGTTATGAGTTTAAAATAGTGCATGCTTGTGTTGATTTGTGTTCTATGCTCTTGTATTTAAATACATTCATTCATTCATTTTAAATCAATTAGGAGTTATCAAGAAAGCTAGCATTATCAATCATAAAAAAAATTGTGAGAGTATCATAGAAACATTATTAGATCATTACATAACCATCTGTCAACCTAGGTCTATTGCACACTTATTTGTAAACACTATCAATATATACTCAAAATTAAATGTTAGGAGATTGGATAATCCCAACTGCCAACTTCTTTGTCAATTCAATCTCATGACTTGTGATTCAAATCAACACATTGACTTTAATTCTACAATTGCAAAGATCAATTCCACACTCATGCAGTTAAACTAAAACACAATTGAGTTAGTTTGCATATTCTAAAACATTCATTTGATCTAGCCTTTAAAAGCTAGCATTTTGACAAATTGATTCCTAACATCTTTTGCAACATTCTCACCTTCAAAATTCAACTAAATATTGTATTTAAATTCATTTTAACTTCCAATTTAACTCAACATTTGTTGTGTCTAATCTCAACTTATTTATCTAGAGCAACATTTATTTATTGTTTTCTTTATTTAATTAGTCTAGATATCAAGTGGCCCTTAGATTATTGGTGAAGTTAAATGACTCATTAAGAACCCACCATAAATTAAATACTGTTGAATAAAAAGTACATGATGCTCTAAAGAAATGAGGTCTACATGATACCCCTTTCAATTTTACTAGAATGATATGTCTCAATCCTTACTCTAAACTAAAAAAATTCAAAAATATTTATCTTCCTATTAAAAAAATAGGCTAGATAGTTTTATATAAGGATGCACATTTTTCATAGATTAAAATATAAGGTTTGGACTGAAAATTTAAAATTCTCTGGTTTCCTCCCATATATAGCATAGGGCCCAGAGTATTATATAACTTGTCCTTCACACCTTCCAAAATTACTGTTACATTATTCAAAAAGAATGATAAATTCCCACACCAACTACCTGGTAGGGCAGGACTTGGAAGCATGAAAAATCTGCCTTGCTTTGGGACGAGTTGAAACTTGAAATCATCAAAAGCATGCTGAAATTCTTGAGAGAAGAAAACCAAAGTACCATCAAATGTGTGGCCCACTGGATACTAACTCAACAAATTTGGTTTCCCAGTTCAATTGCTGAAAGGATCAACATTTACTAAAACCTCTTTTCCCTCACATAACTTAATTCCTTCAAGGAGATTAGGCTAAAAAATTGATGTGTTTATTGTTATGAATTCTTTCACATACATGCAAATTTCAATTGTCTACATTAGAGAACACAATAAATGTTTTAGATCTGCTGAAATAATAAATTCGCTTTTAGCATATCTGCTTAAGGAAAGAAGTAAAAAGAAAGAGAAAACCTGTCAAACTTGTACTTATAATATCATGAGTAAGTGGCTCAGGTAAACCCTGACAAGGCTGTAAATTGTAAATGCCATGATATTGGCATTAAATCTAAGCAAAGGCAAAGGTATACAGTGGGTCCATATTTTCCAAAAGCAAAGGCATGATTACTAAATTTCAAAAGCAAAGCTTTTTTCTAATGAGCCACTCCATTGAGATTATAAATTCAAGAGCTGCTAGTCCACAATCAAAGTAAAGGTGAAGTTTAGTTAAATTTTCTGTCAGAAAGAAGTTATTTGATAGTGAGTGTGGGATACACAGTCTCAATTACTCTTAAACATCAATGTTAAAATCAAAATAAGTTAATTAAGTGTGATATTCTATATGTACTATTTATTTTGATGACAGAGAATCTTTGTAAAGAAGAAAGACAGTTCTACTGATTTCATGGATGTACAACTGTTATCAAGGGTGTTTTCGAAGATATGGTTATTGACTCTCATATTGCTTAATCTTATTCTATTAAATTAATGAATATCAATATCGTAACACATTTTTAGAAGCACGTGATAAAAAAGATTAATTTTTTGGTTAAGTCGTTCTTAAGATGAACTTTCTTGGTGGCTCCCAAAATTTAATCCAAATGATCATCTAATTTAAATTAGTTTTTTAATTATGTCAACCAAGAAATATAGCACCACTTGACATGCTTTGTTCAAAAAAAAGTTGTCACACTACTAAGCATTTGCATTCTTTAGAATTTTAGAGTTGATGGAAGGCAAAATAAGAGGAACCATTTACGCACTCTAATGCCTTTGCCCTTGATGCCAAAAGGGGAGAAAGTATCATGTGAAAAAGTAAGGGGGAGAAAAGCATTCTCGAGGTTGATGGTTTAGAGTTGTTGTGTTGTCTTTGATGGTTTTTCACATAATGTGTTGCCATCAATGATGTAAAGGGGGAGATTGTTGCAAGTATGAAGGTGTTGTCATTGATGTCACCTGGTTAACTAGCTATCAACTGGTTGTTGATTGTCAAGTGTGAAGGTGTTGTCATTGATGTCTTGGTTTTTGGTTGTATATGTCAAGGATATTGAGAAATTTGTAATAAAGAAAGTTTGTAGGTATTTTGTGTGTGCTATGGGATGTGCTTTGTATTGCCTCTATGCTTGTGAGTTCTTGGCATATTATTCATGGTTGTTGGTAGTTGTTGTATCCAAAATTTGGGTCTTTGTATCATTGTGCAGTGCGAGATATCTTCACCAGTATGTGACTGTGCATTTTGGTGTGTCTGGCTGAGGTTCGGGAGAAATGTAGTTGCTCTAGATTTCTTCGTACTTTGCTTTTAGGACTTGCGATTATGAGAGTAAGCCGATGAGGTCGTTTTCAAGTGAAATTTGTTGATCAGAAGATTGGATCGAGTTAAGGTTGTGTGTGCTTAATTATTTTATGTGTTTTACACTGGTGTTGGACAACCTTATGTTAAACACTACTTACAAAGTTTATGGAAGTGTGCTAAAGCGTGTTGGGACTTATTTAGGTCCTCATTAAGTATGTATTTGGGTCACCCTCATTCTAATTCCATCGTAGAATGTTTTGGTGCTGACCTAATTTGAATTTGTAAATGCAAATGATGTGTGGTGGACCTTGGATGGGTTTCAATGTTGAAGAAAGTACAAGTACAAGTTGAGATGTTTGTGAAAGACAAAATGAAAGAAAAATAGAAGCAAGATAGATGTGAGATAGATGCGAAAGAGTGTGTGTGATGTGAATTTGAGTAGTACAGTGCAAATTTCCTATTATGGTTCTGAAGGTAGTGAGTTGAAGGCATCCAACATCTTTTCATGTGTATTTGCAAGTGTGTGAGTGAATTGTGGTGGAAATCTCTATCGCATTGAGATAGTTTTCTCTCTGTGACAATTCTCTTCTATCTTCTTTGTAATTTTGTGGTAGTGAGCCCTCCGTGGTGGTTAACCCTTATTGGACAATAAGTCTTATTTTGGACAAGTAAGTCCTATCTTCGTAGTGAGCCTTTTTGGCAGTGAGCCTTTGTATTCGGTTTTGGAATTACTTATATTGTGAGCTAATCCTCACCATTTTTTTTCCCTCATTGGGTTTTCCACATAAATTTGGTGTTATTGTGTATGATTTACTTGTTTTAGTTTCTGCTTCTGCACTTAATGATTAATCACTTTAGCAGAGTAAAGGATTTGTGAATGGTTATTGTTCTAACCTTTGGTGAAAGTTTTAAAGGTTAAAATTGTTACAACTAATTCACCCCCCCCCCCCTCTCAGTTCTCTTGTTCAATAGAATGTGTATGGAATTATTGTGTTTAAGAGTTTGCCTACATCAGTTGTCATTGTTGCTTACTTTGATAAGCTAAAATGGTACCCATATGTTTACCAAAATATAGTCTTGAGAATGTAAAGAAGGTATATGTACATAGGAGGACTAGATGGCATAAAAACTTAAATAGAGGCTAAGTTTGACACTAGAGATTAACTTTGACATTCAATTTTGATGTATATCTAATTATTCTATGATAGGTAGTATATTGTTAAGGATTTCTTTCCTGGGCAATTTTTTGTTGCATAGGGGTCAAATCATAATTCCCTATCCCATTTATGGGCCCCATTCATATTAAATAATTAATGTAAATATTTTACCTCAATCTTGTCATACAAATAAATTAGATTAAGTTCATGTAAATAATATTCTTAAAATTTATTTGTTGGTTTTGCTTTGGTTTCTCTCTCATTTTCTATGCTTATAATAACTTTTGGTTGTTTCTCCTATTGCTTTTTGTTTCTAATGGCCTTTGGGATCTTTTATGTCTCATATCTTGTGGGGCTCATTGATGCTAAAAAATGGTGTTCTTTTGTAAAAGGGTTTGGACCCTTCCAAAAACCCTTTTTTTACCTTAATCAAAAACATTCTCAACATGTATATATGTGTCCCTTAAACATTCTATGTGGTACCATTTTTCCTACAAGCCACATGGAAGGATTTCATTAGAAAAAATGTTGATTCGGAACATATTTTTATGATCAAATAAAGTCATCATGATATGAAATTTTATAAGATTATAGCTCTTGAAGTAGACTTCAAAAAATATGGATTTTAATATATTTATTTTATTATTATATGAATTTTATTTTTCCAATCAAATAATATTACTTTAAAATCAAGGACATCTATTTGACTCATGTGGAAAAATAGTTAACAATAAAAAAATAAAAAAATAAGATTGTTCATATGATGTTCTTTTTTTATCAAAATTATTAATTAGATAAAACATATATTAAAAGAGGTATGTGTTACAAGAAAACATCTCTAAATTAATAGTGTTTATTATTAAAAAATTTAATAACTAAAACGTGTAGGAAAATTTTACAAAAGAAATTGGCTCTAGATATCAATGTTAATAATCTATTATAGGAAGGATTTTATTTCTAGTCAATTTATGCAATACAAAAAAAATACTATTCCTTAAAAATTACTATAAATTGTAAGAAACACTTTATTAAAAAATATTTAATAAGAAGTGGTAAATAACTTTTTAATGGAAAACTTGAGCGAGAAGAGTAGCAACGCTAGGTGTTCAAACTTTTCTAGTAAAGAGGAGGGCAAGAACTCAGATTCAAACGACGATGAGGATTTTTTGTGGCTGCTTTTCATTTGGGGGTTTGTTTCTCTTATGTGGGGGTGGTTGAGTGAAGCTTTGGAGCCATTTTTCTATCCTACTGCAACCTTTTCTTGTGGCTTGGGGTTCTTCTGTTGGGTGTCTCAGTTGTTGATGTTCATGGAGGTGCCTTCTTTTAGTGTGGCACCTTTCTTTCACATGCTTGCTTTTTGCTTGTTGTGGTTGTGGTGTGGGTTTGGCGGCGGGAGTCTCCTCTCTATTGTTGTGGTTGGTGCCTTGCAACTATTTGGTTCTTCTACAGATGGCTTTGAAGTTGCTTTGGAATTATCGGTGTTTATTGTGGCTCTCCTCTTTGGATTGGGGATCTCACTTGGTGTCCCCATGAGGAGTTTCCTCTTGCTCTACTCCGGCTTGGTGTTGTGGGTGGTTTTTGGTTGTGTGACCCTTTTTCCTAGTTTTCCTTTGTTGTTGTTGTTCTTTTGACTGGTGATGACTCACAGACTCACAGTACCTTGATACTAAGATAATGGCAGCCTATTTAGTTATAGGAAAAATGAACATTACAAGCGACAGGAACCTACAAATCTATTATAGCATCCTATTGAATATTGGTCCAATAAGTTCCAAAAGCGTCAAGAACATTCACACCATCCCTCATTCAGAACAACAGGAAACAAACTTACAAAACAACAATGATAAGAAATAGGGACACTGAATTAAACCACATTGCATTTCCTTGATTACAAAGAAGCGATTCCCAGAACAGGGAGTCGAGGTTTACATATGAATTTCTCCCTGTAAGATCTAATTAAAGTGATTCTTATATGAGGCGGGATTCCTTTGTTTCCAACTCAAATACAACCCCCTATTCGCTATGTTTTTGTTGCCTATACAAATCGGGATTATCCTAGCCAATCGCTTCTCCCCTAGCATACATTCTCTCCTCTATGTTGATTCCCTTATTCTTTCTCCTTAAATTATCTTAGCCCTTCTAATCTACCTCATGGGAGAAAAATCATGTTCAGCCTCTACAAATCCAATATTTATTCTCTAATGTTGAGGCACAACCCCTCATCCTCACCATTCCTTTTATTCGGTCCAACATTTGCTTACATGGTGCCCTCCCTTATCTACAAATTCCCTCAAAAAATTTAATGTTGAACATCTCTTCTCTCTTCTCTCTGTTATGATGAGCGAGAATTCTTTCTTTTCCAAACAGATCAGGCCTCTAACTGTCAACCTCCCACTTTCCGATAGAACCACCAACCTCCACATGTCACGACCAGGATGAAAATAGATTTTTATTATTCACTTCCATAAATAGCATGCTCTAACTTCCATAACCATTTATGTTCAACAAGAGGTAAGGGGAAAAGAAAGATTCCAAAATCTTGTTGCCAACAAAATTGGGCCGCATGTCATAGAGATACAAGGAATCAAAAACCGAAAAAAACCAAAATTGTAAAATAAAATTGATGGGGAATGATGCCTCTGCATCAACCGATAAGTTCCTTAGTTGTGTGCTTTGGGTTGCTTGAGAGGTTTTTTTTATGGAGAGGCTTATTTATGGCTCTGACTGACGTGTTGGGGTTGTTGGTGTGCTTATTGTGTTGGCCTACTCTATGACTCCCTCCTTCTTGGTGTCATCTTTCCCTTTGGGCTCTCTTTGTTGTTTGATTTGTGGCTTCCCTTTGTTGGATTTTGCTTTGGGTGCTTGTTGGTTGCTCCTATTTTCCCTTTTTGGGATTAGTGGTGCTTCACATTATTTCTTTTTGTGGAGTTTCTTTGTCCCTTCTTTGGCCCTAGTTGACATGTTGGGGTAGTTGGGGTGTTTAATGGTTTGGCTTGCTCCCAGTTTTCTTTCCTCTTTGGGTCCCATCTACTTCTATTTTCTCTCCTTTTCTTGGGCCTCTATCCACTATGGTCTTTGGGGTTGGTTTATTGGCTTTTACTGGGTGTTATTTTTCCTCTAGTTTTTTGAACCCCTCTTTGTGTTACGGCTATTTGGTTGCTCTGTTGTGGGGTTTCTTTTGTGTGGCTTCTGGTCCCTCAGAGTTTGGGTTTTAATGGTGGTTTGTCTATGAGGTATTTTTGGCTTTTGGCTCTTTTTGAGCTTCTCTTATTGGATGGGTTTGTCCCAATTTTTTATTCTTTAGTTGGGTTGTGCTTATTTATGTCGTTGTTGCTCCTAGAGATGTCGGTAGCCTTTGTTGTTCATGTTCTTGATTTGTTGCTAATGGTTGGGTTCTATTTAAAGTTCTATCTGCTCTCCTAGATTATTGTGTGTTTCAAGGTTTCCAGATTTTTGTTGGATGGGATGCATGCTTTTTCTTCCTGAGTTGTTGGTGGCCTAATTAGCCAAAGGAGGTTGTGGATGCCCTTTCTTCTAGAGTGTTGCATTTCCTCTAGTTTCTTTAGAATGTGTCTTCTATTAAGGTGAAGAATGCTCCTATGGAGGTGGAGTCCTCTCCTTTTGAGGTGGAGATAGTTTCTAAAGAGGTGGTGAGAAGCTCTTTTTTCTAGTTTTCTCTTATGTTCCTATTGAGGTGGACAGGTCTCCTATTGAGGTGGAGTCTAAGGATGTTATTAAATTGTTGCTTTGGTGGGAATGGTATTCATGACATTCTCTCCTTTAGAGGTGGATTTTGAGATGGTTTTTTGTACTGGTTGGAGCTTTATGAAGATCCCTTCTTTACATGAAATAGTAATATAGTTGATGGGGACTCTTGGTCCCATCAGCATAACTAGTTTTTATGGCTTTGAGATTGTTTCTCAAAGTGACATATTTTTTGTTACCTGGCTATCTTAGGTAGTGTTGTTGGGCTCAAATTTTCTTGAGCATGTTGATGATTATCTTTGGTATTTGCATTCTAGGAAGCACATGTAATGGTTTAATCTATCCTTTGGCTAGTGCTTGTTGTTTTTCAATCTTGAATCTGCTTGGAGTGCATATTTTTCATTGATGGTTGATTGTTGTTTGTCTTTGATTTATCTTTAGCAGTGTTTCATGTTGATTGAGTTTTGGATCCCATCAAAACCTAGTTGTAAAAGGGTTTCGGGTCCCTTCAAAACCTATTTTTCCCATAATCAAAAACAAATATTTTAAAATATGAGGACAAAATTAATTTCTAAAAAATTAGAAATGGAATCTAAATTAAAAAATCACAAATCATCAACTTATATTATCTTCATTTTTTTTACTATAAATGTTGATATAATTGAGAGAAATATTTTTTAAAATGCTTACTTGTGAGGTCCACTCAAGAAAAAAAGTGGGACACACCTTTATGTTATCACACATAGATCTATAAAATAACTATAACCTTCACTCAAAAATGTTACACATTTAGTCATATATTTTATTTACTTGTTTATGCTATAAAACCGTAGTAAAGTTTAAGATTTTCTTCTAACTATATACTAATACATTTTAAATTTTTGTATGCTACATAGTTTTTATACTTTTTGATCATCTATAAATATATATCAAAATATATATCAAACAAGCATCTACACCAATTATGTATCTTTTACAAAAGGTGGAGCAATGGTGGAGCAACGGTCAAACCAGAACTTTTGTAGACACCATGGGCTGCAGTATGATGGAAGGCAAGCTCGATGGCCTTTCAATAGGTGAAGAGGGAGAAATACTCATACAGGTAGGCGTAATGGCACCGACAAGGCTTGGCAGGCTCCGGTTAATCCACGAGGTAGAAATGGGGGACCTGAAGCGTCTTTTCGCATGAATACGCAAGAGGTGGAAAATGAAGGAAGGTTTCATTCAACGTATTCAAAGGGGCATGTGGATTTCAAGCAACTGGAAAAGAAGTTCTAGCGGCCAAGGAACCAGACAGAGAAGGGTGAGCCAAGTCAGGTACTGAAAAACTTTCTCCATACTATAATGGTTACTCTTCTGGTAGACAATAGTGAATGGAATGATTCTATGAGTGTCTTTAAAGCTTGTGCCTTTTTTATGCAGTGGGGTGGGCATTGGCCGGCATTCACAAAAGTCAAGGCGTGGTGTGATGCTAACTGGGGCAAAGGATGTGAAATAAAAACTTTGGAGAATGGTTTTTATTTGGTAGTTTTTCAAACAGCTCAAGGTAAAGAATGGATCTTAAATAGTGGCCCTTTCGTAATGGAAGGCAGAGGTTTGTTTATTTTAGACTGGGCACCAAATTTTGATCCTAATACGGCAAAGACAAAGGAGATACCTATTTGGGTTAGCTTGAAAAATCTCCTTCAAGAATTTTGGGATCAAGAAACCCTAAGAAATATTGGAAACACGCTGGGGATCTTTGTAAAATCGGAGGTGGTGGTAGAGAAAGTGGACTGTAGTATGTTCCCAAGGGTATGCATTCTAAGGCAGATAATCCACCCTTTACTAAAAATGATAGAGCTAAAATCTGGGGAAGGCATGTGGTGTCAGAATTTGGTGGTGGAAGATCATAATGTGCCTAACGGGAACTGGTTAGGAGAAGTGTGTTTGGATGGCCAGAGCTGGCAGGGCTCTAAAGGGAAAGGTGTTGCTCAAAATATTCCTACAGAGGAAATGGTAGCCCTCACAAAAGTAGTGGCCATTGAAGAATGGAGAACGTCCAAAGAGTGGGGTTCCCTGGAGACCTTATTGAAAGTTGCAAATCAAGAGGGTGAAATGGAATCTATATCATGGGGTAATGTGAGGAAACATGAAATTGCTTATATTCATGAAGTTGAATGTGAACTGAAATCTCAAAGTCTAGTTTCAGAGGGGTTGGCTTCTAATGAGGTAAGAAGGTTTAGTGAATGCATGGAAACAGAGCTAACTCTAGCCACTCCAAACGGTTTCATGAGGGTTTTAAACAAAGAGAGGGCTAATGAGGTGGATGGATTGGTAATAACATCTTCCTCCCCCCTTCGGGAAGAGATAGGTAGGTTTTCGGATGATTGGGTTGGTGGGAATGTGGTTGTTAATTCTCTTGTGCAACCATATTCCCCCCCTCAACTGGGTGGTTCTAATACTTGTGGAATTGGTCGTGAAGAAAAACCTGACAATGATTGCCCTCAAAAAGCTTCAGTTTTGGTTATGAAGGATCAGATGGAAGTTTCATTGCAGGTTGAAGTCACTAGCCCAGTTGGTTCAGAAGGGGTGGTTTTTAAGGATATTCCAATTTCTCCTATTCGAAATCTTGATAGTGCTTTTGAAGGGGTTAAAGATAGTGCAGGATCTCTAGAAGACTCAGACTCATAAACAAACTCAGAGGTGGAGCCTTGAGGTGAAGATTTGTTGGGTCTTAATGACCAAATTGGCATAGTGGAGAAGAGAACTATTGAACAATCCTCAGCTCAAACAGTAAGGTAAAGGTGGGTGAGAAGAGGAGGCGTGGTCCAAAGACTAATAATATGCACCTTGAATTGGCTAGGAATGCAATTGGCCAAAGTAAATTGAGATCAGGAAAAGGCTATGCCTTTTCCCGGCAAACATGAAAATCCTTTCATGGAATGTCAAGGGCTGCAATGCTCCTGAAAAAACTTGTTTGATCAAGCGTTGTTTTGATCAAACGAGGCCAGGTTTAGTTTTACTTCAAGAAACTAAAGTAAAGGAAAAAGATTTTGATTTCTTCCTAAAACATTTTGGCAAATGGAAAGGTTGTCTTTCGGGTGTTGTGGGGGCCTCAGGTGGTCTTGGTATATTGTGGGATGAAGCCCTTGTAAATGTTAGAGTTGTGAGGCAAGAAAGGTATTGGCAATGGGTTTGTGTAGAATCAAAGCAGTTGCTATCCAGTTTTTACATTCTTAATATCTATGGCCCCTCTGGAGTTGCTTAGAAGAACCAGCTATGGCAGGAGCTCTCCAATGTTCTGAGTTTAGAAGGTGGAAGAATGTTCCTTTTAAGTGGCAATTTCAATGCCATCTTGAAACCGTCAGACAAGCTTGGAGGTGTGTGTTGGGCTAGTCAAAGTCAGAGGGATTTTAGAGCTTTTGTTTTGGTGAATGGTCTATTTGAGCTTTCGTTCAAAAATGGTGAATTCACATGGATGAATAGAAGAAGTGGTTTTCTTAACATAGTGGAGAAGCTAGATCGTTTCTTCCTGGATGGGGATTGGGCAGCACAATAGTGGCTGTGTGAAGCGGGGGTAATTCCCATAACTGGATCGGATCATTATCCAATAGGGTTGAGAATCCAAGAGGAGTTAACACCGGTAAGGTTCCCTTTCAAGTTTGAGGCAATGTGGTTGCGGGCAGAAGGCTTCCAAGAGCTAGTGGCTGGTTGGTGGAGAAATGCCCCGGAAAGGTATGGAAGTAAAGCCTACATCTTTTTTAAGAAGCTACAATTTCTTAAAGAGCAACTAAAGAGGTGGAATAGGGAATCCTTTAAAAACATTTTCACTGAGAAGCTAAGATTGGAAGAGGAGTAAAAGCTCCTTCATTCGAAAATTATTGAGAAAGGGATGTTTGAAGAAGATTTTGAGCAGGAAAATTTTCTGAACAAAGCTTCTAAAATTTTAGCCCGTGAGGAAGTTTATTGGAAGCATAAATCAAGGGAATGCTGGCTAAAAGCGGGGGACAGAAACACAAAGATTTTTCACAATTTCGTGAAAGTTCGTAGAGCTAGTAACAAGGTCTTCTCAATTAAGGATAGTGTGGGGAATGTGCTATCAGATAGTGAACTTATAACCAAAGAAGCTATAAATTTATTCTCTAGTTTATGCAAGGGGAATAGTGGTGGAGAAAGTCAAGAGTGGAAGATATTGGAGAACATTCCTAGTGTGGTCTCTGAAGCTCAAAATGATATGTTAATGGAAAAAGTCTCTTTAAAAGAAGTGAAGAAGGTGGTCTTTGGGCTGGGGGGAGATAAGGCTCCTGGACTGGATGGCTTTCCAGCCTTTTTCTTCCAGAAATTATGGGATATCTTTGCTCAAGATATTTGGGAAGTGGTTGAAGAATCAAGGGGAAGTGGATTTGTTTTGAAGGATTTGAACAATACTTTCATTGCTCTAGTCCCAAAAAGATCAAAGATAGTTTCGTTTGAAGACTACCGTCCAATTTCTTTATGTAACACAATTTACAAGGTTATCTCTAAGGTGGTTGCCAACAGGTTGAAAAAAGTCCTTCCTTCGGTGATCTCGATAGAGCAGAGTGGTTTCTCTCCAAACAGGTCTATTTTTGAAGGGGTAATAGTTGTTCATGAAGCTATACATTCGGTAAGATTAGCAAAAGTGGAGAAGTTGATGGTGAAATTAGACATTAAACGGGCTTATGATGAAGTTAATAGGGGTTTTCTCTTGAAGGTCCTTGAGAAGTTTGGTTTCTGTAGAGAGTGGGTTGCCTGGATTAGGAGTTGTATTAACACCCCTTGGTTTTTGGTGTTGTTAAATGGCATCCCTCAAGGTTTCTTTAAATCTAGTAAGGGGATCAGCAAGGGGGCCCCATCTCTCCTTTCCTTTTTATTATCTTGGTTGAATCGTTAGGGAGGTTGATTGTTAAGAAAAGGAGTAGTGGGCTGTGGAAAGGCATTGTTGTTGTTGAAGGGATTGATCCGATTTCGCATTTGCAATTTGCTGATGACACTTTTCTTCTGGGGGATGCAAACATTAGAGAAGCTCAGGTGATGAAAGAATCTCTAGATGAGTATGGGTGAGCTTCTGGCCAATGTATCAATTGGCGGAAGTCAGAAATTTTCTTCTTTCAGGTTCCCATAGCCAAACAACTTGAAATTTGTAGGATTTTGGGGATGCGTGTTGGTACACTCCCGAGTAAGTTTTTAGGTATACCTCTTTTTGGGGGAGAAAATAAAGCGGGTATATGGAAAGATTTAGTGGACAGTTGCTTAAGCAGGATGGATGGTTGGAAAAGTAAATGGCTAACGGCTGCTGATCGTATACTCATGTTAAAAAGTGTGATCTCGGCTATTCCAGTTTTCTCTGTGATGTGTTTGAACATTCCGAAGAAGGTGGTGAAATCAATAGGGCAGCGAATGAGGAAATTTTTTTGGAATGGTGCAAATGATCAAGATAAAATCCCTTTGCTAGCATGGGAGAAAATTTGTAGATCCAAAGCAAAAGGGGGGGTTGGTTTGAGAGATTGGCATTTGATGAATGAAGCTTTGGGTGCAAAGTTGGTGTGGAGTATCTATACAAACCCTGACATCTTATGGGTTAAAATCCTGAAAGAAAAATATTTGGATTCGATGGTAGATAATCAAATTTTCACTGTTAGGAATCCGATGAAGGGATCAGCTATCTGGAACTTTATAGTTTCTTGTAAGCCGGTAATAACTAATCATATTACCTATCAGATTGGGGATGGGTTAAATGCAAAGAATTGGGATGATTCGTGGAATGGATATCCAATTTTAAGGGAGGAGGAAGGAATTCAGGAACTAAGGCAGTTTTTTATCCAAATATGGGGGGACAAAGTTAGAAATTACTTAGAACTAAAATGTAGCCCCTTAGGACAGGAGTGGGGGTGGAAAGAAGTGGTTTTCGAGGAGCTTTCAGGTTTCCAAATTCAGAAAATGAAGGATATTTTTAGGGGGCATTAAATTCTTCCAACTAACACTACTAACAAAGTGGTTTGGTGTGGATCAATTAATGGAAACTACTCGGTCAAGGTGGGGTATCAGCTTCTGGACTCTGTTGAGGGTGAGGTCTTTTGGGAAAAATAATTATGTTGGAATAAGGAGTGTCTGCCCAAGGCTGGTGCCTTTGCGTGGTTGGCAGTGAAGGGGTAGATTCTCTTAGGAGAAAGGAGGAAGAGGTTGGGCTTTGTTGGCCTGACAAAGTGTGTTTTATGCGAGGCGGCAGAAGAATCAACGGATCACCTACTTCTACAATGCAAAGTTGTTGTTGCTTGTTGGGATTCCCTTAGGCTAAAACTTGGTTGGCAGGGTCCTTGGAAAAACTCGGTGAAGGGTGTTTTTAAGGGATGGCCACACCTCTCTTGTTCTTCTCTCTTCTCAAGTGTCTGGGTGGCAAGCCCATCTCTTGTGATATGGGAATTATGGAAGGAGCGGAACAAAAGGATTTTTGAGGATAAAAAAGAAACGGTTCCTAGGATCAAAAATAGAATTGATCAAGCAATCACGGAAGTAGTGAATGTTGCGGCAACACAAATTCAACTTCAATGTTGTAGTGGAGGATAGCAGGCTTCAAATGGTGTGGCCAGGGCTAAAGGTAAGGCCTAGGCTTCCGGAGGTGGGGTTAAATGGGGTGCAAGGTTCTTTGAAGGAGGTTGTTTGGGAAAATCCAAGGGAAGGGTGGCTCAAAGCAAATTTTGATGGGGCTGCCAAGGCAAACCCGGGGCCATCAGGAGCAGGGGCTATTATACATGACAGTCAAGGCAATTTGGTAGCTTTTGGAGCTAGAAAGCTGGAGGATGGCACCAATAATGTTGCAGAAGCAAAGGCGGCCTTATTGGCTATAGGTCTGGCAAGATCTCTGGGGATTAGAAATTTGTTCTTAGAAGGTGACTCTTTGGTTATAATTCAAGCAATTATAAATGGTGGAGCTTTGGCGTGGCATCTGCAGGCTTTAATCCGTGCAATTTTAAATGAGTTAAGCTTGTTTGACAATTTTAAAGTGTCATATTCCCCGAGTTGGCAATGGAGAAGCAGATTGCCTTTCCAAGTGGGCTACCTCCTTTGAGGTGATTGGTGAAATGCGGGTGGAGGATTTTCACCAGGTGGATGTGCCAGCGGAATGGCCATAATACTTTAGCATGAGGAATTGGTACCAGGGGGTGACGTTCGAGAGTGGAAGAGGACGGGTCATCTTTCAAGCGTAAGTAGGAAGGTACCTTTGAAGTACAAACGGTTATTGAAGAGGTAGGTGGATTATTTAATTTGTTGGACATTGAAGCAAGCTAGAACTGATTGTCGGGCTTTCATCACTTTTTTTCGAGGGGAAGGACAAGGCGGACGGAGAGCCAGGTTGTCTAGGTGGTGGGGTTCTTTAATTTAAACAAATGAAGCAACATTGTTTCAATCATTTTCTGGCGAAGGGGTTGGGTGAAGAGTGAAGGCTGTTTAGTTTGAAAACGTGAAAGTAGGGGAAATGGAAGCGATGTATGGCTTCTCAACAAAACTTCAACAAAAAGGTTTTTTTAGGCCAGTATCAGTATTCAGGTTGAAGTATTTGTTGAAAAATCCCCACGATGAGGTGATAGAGGCGGTGTTGGAGGCTTTGGGAACACATTTCATGGAGGCCACCCATAGAGGAAGAATGAATGCGGACATTGCCTCTATGTTATTTGCATGGGGTCTTGAATTAAACGAAGAAATTGAGGTGGTTAAATGGGTGATGAGGTCACTGTTTGTGGAGGAATTACTCAGGAAAATGGAGTCCCTGTTAGAGTGGGCAGTACTGGGTCAAGGATATGATATCTTAGAAGGCATTCAGGATATGGACGAGGCCACAGAAGAAGGGTTAATCCCTTTTGTGAGATGGCGGAGGAGAGTGGACCGGGAAGTCTACAAGTTGGTAATTTTAGTAGCATGGGAGAATTTAAAGCTAGTGTTGCACCAACAAGAAGCTGCAAAACGGCGGGAGGACATAACCTAGCTTCATCAGATCCCAAGGTGGATGCGGTCGGCTCATAGGGGAAGAGGTCG
The DNA here is from genome assembly GCA_007258455.2 of Sequoia sempervirens. NCBI lineage: Eukaryota > Viridiplantae > Streptophyta > Pinopsida > Cupressales > Cupressaceae > Sequoia > Sequoia sempervirens. The sequence goes on from VDFB02047230.1 coordinate 291,676,395, forward strand.
GAGAGGGAGGTCTGGTAGAAATGTTGTTTAATCGAATAGGTTGGTTTTTTTTTTTTTTGAAGGTGGCACAAGAACTTTTTGGGTGAAGATGGCTTATGGTGGGATGAAAGCATGGGGGAGCAAAGGGAAAGGAAGTAGGAAAAGTGGGGAATGAAAGGAAATTATGAAAGCAAACAGTGTGGGTGGGCGGTGTTGGTTTTGGTTTGCAGAAGGTGGATGTTTCCTGTTTAAAAATGTTTGTGCAAAGCCTTTAGGCGTGAATGTTGTTTTTTGTATCAGGCAATTCCAAAGGCTGAATGATCATCTAAATCAATGGTGGAATGGATGTATTTTTTGGTTGGGTTCAGGGTAGCTCTCTCCGGTTTACCGGGTTGAGAAATAGAAGAATCTCACTGGGTGGCTCTGTCTTTTGAGCTTGCTTTTGTTTTGTAACACTTTATTCATATTAATAAAATATCAACCTTTACCGATCAAAAAAAAAAGCATCTACACCAATTGATACAAATATTTAGCTTCTTAAGAGCAACAATTTAGAAATTACTACTAGAATTCAAACAATAGAAAACCAAGAATCATCACTTAAATTTCATCTTAGATGTCACTTTAGGGATTTGAACTTGGGTCTCCATAATGATCAAACCCAAAAATTTAACTTGATTTGAAACCTTTAGATAAAATGCTAAATATTATCATTATAGTCATATATTTTTCATTATTAACAAAACAGTTGGATTCTAATAAAATTGTATTTTTACCTATGTCTTGGGCAAAGAAACTTACAAAACTTGCAATCTTTTCACCAAGGAGATTGACCTTGAATTTGTAGTCATGATACTATTTAATAGAGAAAATTGCATGATTCTAGTAGGTAGTGAAATTGTTGATTGTGACTATGATTATCCAACAATTGTAGAATGTATGACTAAAAAGGCTTGACTCATGTCATAAAAAATCCTTTAATTTATACATGAGGTTTATAAGGTTTAAAAACTTTAAAAAATATGAGACTAATGGATTAAGCATAAATTATGAACTATAATGCCAAAAAGTAACCAACATCCCTTGTAAATGGTCAATCCTTGATTATTCTTGTACAATTTTTTAATCAATTCTAGTAATTGACTATTTTATATGACTCGCATAAGACAATGATGTACCTTACACTATGACAACTTAGATGCTTCTATTGGAAAGTAATTGACATCCCTTGTAAATGGTCAATTTGGAAAGGTCAGGTATAATCAAATTTGGTACATTATTATTGTTTGTTTGGTGGATGAGTGTGTAAGCATGATCTTTGTTCTTCAAAAAATAAAAAATAAATATTTTTTTGTATTTAATATGTATGTATGTATGTATGTATGTATGTATGTGTGTGGGCATAGTGAGATTTTTTGGTGTGTGACATGCATAATGATACAATCTACCCAAACCTCTTCAAAATTTGGTTATGCTTAGATGTAGCATCTCCCATTAACAATAATGGATATGTATCTAAGACTAATACCTAATGATAAACAAACCAAAAAACTTAGGATTAGAGTTTAGGTTTGTCTAATCCCATTAAATAGATGAATTAAGTCTATATTTTCCAATTAATTTACTTGTACTATGTATTAAACCTTTCAATTATGTGATGGGTAATGTCTATTAAAACAAAGAGAGTCTGAAAAAAAATTAAATCCTAGCTCATTTGTAGGGATTCAATCCACAAAGCATGTAATTTTTATGTCAAGTACCATCTAAGATTTGTTATAATGTATTAAATAGATTACTATAAGTTTATTTTAAATAAAATTCACTATTACTTATTGTTTCCTTATTACTTATGGAATTATGTTTACTAATCTTGCATGGATGCTATTATATAAATTTGAAGTATGACAATATGTCTTCTAATGGTTTGAACTTCTAGTTGTTTCTCATTAATTTTGATATAAAGATTATCTATTTTCCAACTCCCTACTAACATTTCTTTTATATATATATATATATGAGTATTATTTAAACAAGGAGCATTTCCCTTACATAAAACCACAAGATATACAAAAAATACCTCTACAATTAAAAATATGAAAATAAAAAATAACCACAATCAAAAGATTCAAAGGATTTTAATATGTCTTAGTATGCTTCCTTTAATTTATTTTAGTTGCTTATTATTTGAATTGAAATGTTAATGTCTAAAAGTGTATATATTACTCACTTTAAAGGTTATTTGAAACTATCATGTCAAATGTGACTCCTAGATTGTTGTAAGAAAATTAGTGTATAAAAATTTGTCAAAATCATGTCAAAACTTATTTATAAAGTAGTCTATAAATAAGTATTTAATTTTTATGAACTATTAATTGTTGTGACCAACTAGAGTCATATTATGTGTTTTAATATCATAATAAATTAATTAATATAATCATACTAAGATTTAAAAGCTTTAAGAGAAATTTATTGAATTAAGAAAAATGTCATAGTATTCATTTATGTCTTGAACTGAATTTACAATTTTAAATGAATTTTACATATTACAATTATATATTTAAAATTTTATAAATGAGATATTATAATACAATAAACAACTACATATTTACAATATATTTAGTACAATATTCTTAAACAAACACAAATTTTATTATAAATTTAGTCTACTTATGAAAATATGAAATGATACAAAGTTGAATGGTATTTTCATTATATCATAAATCATAATAATATGATTTTATTAAATACAAGATAAATTAATGCAATTAATAAAAAATATTAAAATATATATCAATTACAAGATCAAAGCAAAAATTCCATAACATCACTTGTTTAAAATAACTTTGATCATTCCATGTTTAAACAAGACTAGGGGAGAGGGGCCCAAAGTAGGGTGGGAGCCTATACTAGGGACAGAAGTAGTCTCACGTGGGCCCCACACTAGACCACCTTAATATGCAATTGTAAAACAGTTTTCACTCACAAAGTCAACAAGGGTACTCGAATCACTATACCACCAAAATTGTATTATAATCGGTTTATATTTGTCCTCAACACAAATAATGAATCACAGTCTTACATGTCATAGAATATTCAAAGCACATCTAACACCACAAACATACAAGCCATATTGATTGTTACTAGCCTGTAGCTTTAAAAATTTTACCCAAAATATAAAATTAGTATAACCCACGCTCCCCTATAATATCACCACTTGCATTAGATCATAGACAATATTTTAATACATGTACGTTGAGGAGAACAACTAGAAGCCAAGAATTTCCCATCACCAAATCCAATCGAACCCACCCCCTATCCCAATATGCCATCAATACAATGCTGAAAGGAAAATAAATCATTCGTAATTGTCCCATCGGTCAAATCCATTCGCACAACAACTAGTGCATTCTCCTCTTTTGCCACCTACAACCACCAAAACAATGGCAATAAGGCCACCAAAATTTCTTGAGCAGCAAACAAACATTGTAGGCCATAAATACATACAAACTATGTAATTGAAGGCACCCAAACATATTTTCAAATTTGAAAAAGGAGGACCAAAATTAAAGACTCCATACCAAGCATCATTGAACATATAAAGAGATTTTCAAATTCAAAAATGTATTTCCATTTACCACGTCTCACTTTCATATTCAGTGCTACATTTTCCTGGAGGCAGACGAACAAAGAGGAGGAGAAGAAGAAGAAGCACTAGTAGCACTCTATCTACAGGTACTCTACAAAAACCTGTTGTTTATGCCTATGAATTGCAATCTCAAACTTCTTGTTTGTGCATATGAATGCCAATCTATTCAATGCTATGCAAATATTTTTCACAATACTGTAAGTACCTTTGCTTTTTCATATAAATTCTTTATGTCCCAACGGCAATATGTTGTATGTGATGTTAATGTTTCTCACAAAAACCTGTAACTCAACATCTAGGGTTTCAACTTACACTATTTGTGCATGTTTAGTCAGTTTTGTTCATTTTTTGGGTTCTTTTTATGTTCTTGTGCCTCCCAATATAGATCTTTTCTATTCACTATAAAAAATTTATGACCCACAAACCTGTAACTCAATATCTGGGGTTCAACTTATATTATTTATGCATGTGAAGTCATTTGAGTTCTTTTGTTGGAGTTTTCTTATGCTCTATATGCTTGCCAATATAGATCAGTTCTATGCACCATACCTATTTATCCAGCACCAGTTTGTAACAATTATATCTAGGGTTTCAACTTTCTCTATTTATGAATGTCAAGTCATTTCAGTTCAATTCCTGGGTATTTGTTATGTTCTATATGCCTGGGTATATAAATCAATTATATGCACTGTAAATGTTTCTCACCCACTACCCTCTGACTCAATATCTGGGGTTTCAACTTACACTGTTTATGGATGTCAATGCATTTCAGTTCCTTACAATGTGATTGTTAAACCCTATGTGATTATTGCACAATACTGGGTCATTTTTTTGAATGGCAATGTGATTGTTGCAACCTATTCTTTCTAACTCATTATCTGGGGTTTCGACTTATACTGTTTATGAATGTTCAATTTCAACGTTTTCATATATCATTTATATGCCTGGGAATGCCAATATTCTATGTTGTCTAAATGTTTCTCACACAAACTTGTAACTCAATATCACGGGGTTTCAAACTGTTGATGAATGACAATGAATTTCAGTTATCTACATTGTTAATTCCAATCAATTGTATGGCATAAGACCAACTCCTTTCATTTCAATCCAAAAGATTCTAAATGAGTGCAATTCAAAAAAAGTAGTATGATCACATAAAACTTCAACAATTACCAAATTTACCATTTTAAACTATCAACTAACATAATAAATAAAATAAAAAGTTCATGCATCACTCTATCTTTAAGGGTGTTCAATGGTGGTTCTTATCATTGTTTGCAACATGTCTAAATAATGTGTGTAGGTGAAATATAAAGTTGATATGAGGTCCATGCCAATGAAGAAGAAAGCCACAACAAGGTGGCTTGCATATAAAAGAGGGGTTACATTCCCCCCTGAAGAAGAACAAAATGATGAAGCAGAGATAGTTGTGGTAGTTACTGCTCCATCAGGCAAGCGAACAACAGCATCACAACATTGCTATTTGAAAATGAATGAAATTTAGTTAATCAATAAACAAATGACATGGTGGATAGCTAGCATGAGGAACATAATGACAACCTAAGTCTTCCCTCAGCCCCTACCCCACTGTCTTGGTTGGCAGATGGATATATGAATATGGGTAATGATAGTCTAAGTCTTCCATCATCCCCTGCCCAACCGTCTTGATTGGCAGAGGGAGCTACTGATGTGGGTAATGACGGTTTAAGTATTCCCTCAACCCCTACCCAACCATCTTGGTTGGCAGATGGAGCCAATAAATTAGGTATTGTCTTGCAGTGGGAAGAAGAACAAGGAACTTATTCGTTACTATCTCCACTTGCCACATTTGCCATACCACTTTTTCTAAATTACTATGCAGATTTGAGCAAGGAAAGAGAGCAGAAGGAGGAGGAAGAGAGGGCTAAAAAGCAACAAGATAGGAAGGAGAGACATTAGAAGGAGCAAGAGATAGTTCAAAGGATATAAGATAGGAAGGAAAGAGAGCAAAAGAGGGACCAAAACAGAGTTCAAAAGAAACAAGATAGGAAGGAAAGAGAAATCAACTGGGCCCATAGGTCATTGTAGCAAGAAAGACATATAAGCAGTCCTACAAACCCATTAGCAGACAACCATGCCTTGTTTCAAGAAATATTGAACATATACATCCCTCTGTTTGTAGCTGCTGATGTCAATTCCATTCTCAGCCCAAATGTTGGAAATAGTTGTTCAGCATCGTTGCATGTAATTTGCACTCAATTTACAAATGTAAATTAAAATCATGTAATGACAACTCAAAATGCAGAAGCAAGAGACAAGAACACATCTTCGTATGTTTATCTTGGCATGCTTGATTGATGTTGGGAGGGACCATCCCTATAACTATATGAATGATTGGCTACTTTTTTGTTGTGTATTTCAGGTTGTAATATATAGTTCAATTGTTTGTTGTTTACTTTTGTTGTTCAGGACTGTAATACATTGATAATAACCACATAAATTTTCCCACCACGTCACCTTGCCACTTGTGCATCAAGCCTAATATTTAAAAAAAAAAATTGATCACCCCACCACCTATCATGCACCATTTACTCTGACCTATCCAAAATGGGCCCATTTTTCCCTCCACCCCAAATTGAAGCCCATCTACCTCCTTAATCAGTGAAAAAATCCACGTACATTGGATCAGACGGACGCGTGGCCTCGATAGCCTCGCCACCCTAAGTGAACAATTTAAAGCATTAATCGCTCAACACCTCCTTCATTACCTCCATTCACCAACTTTCCTTATGCACCCCTTCGCATTTACTCAGATTTTCGGGCAAGTAAATCAAAGATCAAGGTTCATTCAATGCTTTGAATTCTGGCATATCCCATCACTCTCATTCCTTTTGTTTGCAAACATTCTCAAGTGTTTGTTTGGTTACGCAACCATATTGGTTCGGCTATGCATTGGAGAGGCTTCTTTTCACCAAAGAATTTTTAGTATTAAACTGTGTTGCATACACTAATAATTTGTAAAGTGTAATGATACATAGTTAAATACTTAAATGCTCTTCTAAAAAAGAAGTCTCTTCAATGCTATAACCTCCAATGCCACTACAATTTTTTCCTATAATATGTAAATGTTGTTGCCAGCATTATGCACATTCCTATATTATGTATTTGATATCAAATGGATCTGTTTATTGGTTTATTAAATGGATATGTTTATGGGCCTACTTAGCAATATGAAGTCCATGTTGGTAGTGTAGTGCAATTGCTTGTTAATGTAAGTCTGCTTAATTATATACTAAAACTTTATTTATGGTGATTGCTTGATTGGGTTGAAATGTACAGCACACTTCGGATAACTATTGCATGTATACAACATTAAGCATTAACAACCACTAACAATATCACTTCAATCTTCATATACTCATGTACACAACACTGGCAACATCATTTACATGATATAGAATGTATAAAGTGCAACAACCTCTTTTGTATAATATAATGGATTTGGTGATGGGACAGTCTTGGCTATTTGTTGTTCTCGTGCCATTAGATGTATGAAAATATTGGTGGTGATGTAATGCAAGTGGTGATATTATAGGGGAGTGTTGGTTATATTAATTTTATATTTTGGATGCATGTTTTAATGCTACGGGCCATTCACAAGCAATGTGGCTTGTATGTTTCTGGTATTAGATGTGCTTTGAATATTCTATGACATGTAAGACTATGAATAACTATTTGTGTATGGGACAAATATAAACCAATTATAATACAATTTTTGCGGTACAATGATTCAAGTACACTTGTTGGATTGTATGTTTGGGGTATTGCATGGGCTTTCAATTGTGATGTAATCTTGTTTTCTATCCCCTTATTATTCAGTTATTCATTGCCCAATAATGAAACCTATAATTTTCTTTTTATATTTCATTGTTACTACAAAATATGGAAAGGGTTTCACTAGTTCTCTTTTGGAGGGTTTTCTACCATGCACTTTTATTCATTTATTCTTCATTGCACAATCGTTCATTGTGCAGATACTAAAATATGTATGTACATTTTTATGTACATAGATTACTGCATGTACATACATACCTATGTTCATATATATGTATGTGCACAATAACTTTAAACACTCGTCTAAGTTTAATTTCGAAGGTTTTATGCCATCCACTTGTATTATTCTATACTTCAGTGCACAATCATTCATTGTGCAAATCTGTATTTCACAAATATTTTGTGCACATATGTATATCTATATGTACATATGTATTAGCATATGTATTTACATATGTATGTGGACACATATGTACACATTGCATATACATGTATAAGCATACTTTTGTAGATATATGCATATACATATATGTACAAATATGCATAAACATATATGTACAAATATGCATAAACATAAAAGTACATATATGCATATACATATATATTCATATACATATTAAAATAATAGGTGGCACGTTCACGTGGCAGGGAATTGAATGAAGACAAATTTTGGCTAACCATGAGAGGAAAGAAACATTAGAAATTAAACCCATTAAAGACAAAGTGATGCTAGACTAGAAGCATATTTTCCTTGAAAAAGTAAGTGTGTTTAAGGACACAAAATTTAGAAGTGTTCATAAACACCCTAGACACCATACACTTCATTGAGCACATTCTAGATGCACCAATAAAGCCACAAAATTCCTTCAAACTATTGAACACCACAAAATCTAATCAAAATCATCGAGACAAAAAAAAAACTTCAACTTAGGGAAGACAACACACCCATTACAAATCAAATAAATAGTACCAAAAAAACAATTACTAACAGGAGACAGTGGTAGAGCCCTAGTGAGGTTAGAAACCTCACCTCTGTAGTATGGATTTTCCTAATGATGTGTCTTATTGCACTCACCTATATCTTGCTTGCTGAAAGAACAAATGAAAGAGGGATCAATCAAACACATGTACGCAATGCTTAGCTTAATACACAAAGAATATTACAAAAGTGTATACCTTTTAATTGCAACTCACCATCAATGAAGCTTAGAAGGAACAATGGGTTCAGCTGAACATGTATTTCTTTGCACACTGATCAAGCAAAATGAACAAGACACAAAATGACAAAGTGTCATTCAAATATACCATAATCTCTATGATATATAGACATACATATATATACATATATGCATACATATACACATACATATATATACATACATACATACATGTATGTATGTATATATGTATGTATGTATGTATGTATGTATGTATGTATGTATGTATGTATTTATGTATGTATATGTATGTATATGTATATGTATGTATGTGTACATACATACATACATACATACATATATATATACATAAATAATGCAATAGAGACATAAATATATTATTGGTAAGAAAAATAATGCATGTAAGCAATTGTATAGAGTCGTGGCTATTGTTGCATTTAGTAATGAATTAGGGAGACTTGATTTTATGAATGCTCCTCTGATGGCAACTTATGTTGCACTGGTCCACAATTCCATTTGAATTGTGAAGTGTTGCATAAGGAACCATTGGAAGCCTTCACAAAACCAATTCCCCTAAGTGATTCAAATACATGTGTAGATAGACAATATGAAAGGGATGTGCATTAAACATGAGTGTACATAAGAATAGCAATAATTGTTTGATGAACACATGATTATACAAGAGTTTGAAGAAGAAAATGAAGAGCAATTGCTACACATTAAGAATTGAGCATTTACTTTGCATATAATAGATTGCAATTCCCTGCCATAAAGAATATAAATGGAAAACCCAATGTAAACAGTACCAGGTAGAAACATGTGGACCTCCAAACATAGGGTGTATAGGACCCCCTTAATATGCAATTGTAAAACAGTTTTCACCCACAAAGTCAACAAGAGTACTCGAATCACTGTACCACCAAAATTGTATTATAATCGGTTTATATTTGTCCCAAACACAAATAGTCATTCACAGTCTTACATGTCATAGAATATTCAAATCACATCTAATACCACAAACATACAAGCCATATTGATTGTTAATGGCCTTAGCATTAAAACATGCATACATATATATACATATATGCATACATATATATACATGTATGCATACATATATATATATATGCATACATATATATACATATATTGCATACATATATATACATATATTGCATACATATATGCATACACACATATATATATATATATATATATATATATATATATATATATATGCATATATGCATACATATATATACATATATTGCATACATATATGCATACATATATATACACATATTGCTTGTTAATGGCTCGTAGCATTAAAACATGCAGCCAAAATATAAAATTTGTATAACCCACACTCCCCTTAAATATCACCACTTGCATTACATAACTGTCAATATTTTCATAGATACAATGTGACAAGAACAACTAAGAGCCAAGACTGTCCCACCACCAAATCCAATCGAACCCATCCCCTATCCCAGATTGCATAGCATAGAACAGACTGGCATTCAAAGGCATAAAGAATTAATAAAAAAGTGAATTTATTCTTTTTGATGGAAAGTGTAACGTTGTTGTTGCTTATGCTCTTGTGTCCACCCCGCATTAAAAGTAGGTGGTGCATATCCCTTGGTTATGCATTGTTCCTTCCATTTGTTACACTCTCCATCTAAAAGAACAACTTCACTTTTTTGTTTGGGGAGTTGAATGTCTGCAGTTCCATGTAGTTATGAATATGGAAGTGAGACATGGTAAATGGAAATTGGAAAAGATTGAGAAATTTATTTTTGAATTTGTAAATCTCTTTATATGTTCAATGCTGGTTTGGTATGGAGTCATTAATTTGTGTCCTCCTTTTTCAAATTTGAAAACTTTTTTCAATGCCTTCAATTGTAGAGATTGTATGTATTCATAGCATGCAATCCTTGTTTACTTCTTGGGCAATTATGGTAGCCTTAACCCATTATTTTTTGGTGGTTGCATGTGGCAAAAGAGGAAAAGGCAACTATAGTTGTGTGTTGTAATCTAACTAGTGCGACACATGTGAACGATTGATTTTCCATGAGTGTTGTGTTGCTGGGAAAGTGGGACATATACATATATGTACACATGTATATACACATATATATATATATATATATATATATATATATATATGATGCATACATATATATATATATATATATATATATATATATATATATATATATATATATATATATATACATATATATACATATATATATATATATATATATATGTATATATATATATATATATATCCACATATATTTTAACTACCTTTAATATTTTGTTGTTATGCACAAACTTTAACTCTACAATTTTACTTTAATATTTTTTTGTTATACCCAAATATGATAATGGGTTAAGTTGTTTTCATTTCCATGTTTGGTAGTAACAATGAAATAAAAAAATCATTTCGTAGACAAAACTATTGTGCATGGAAGAACAAAATAATACAATTGCATGGTAGAATATCTTAGAAATGAAAACCAATGATACCATATTCATATTTCGTAGTAACAATCACATATATATACATAAACAATTACATATAAGAAGATATATATATATATATATATATATATATATATATATATATAATTGCATGGCAGAATATAGATTCGAAATGAAAATAAGTTAACTCATTTTCATATTTGGGAATAAGAATCGCATTGTATCTATGAAAATATTAGCAATTATGTAATGCAAGTGGTGATATTTAAGGGGAGTGTGGGTTATACAAATTTTATATTTTGGCTGCATGTTTTAATACTACGAGCCATTAACAAGCAATATGTGTATATATACGTATACATATATGTATGTAATATATGTGCATTGTCAAACACATGAATACAAGTGCATGGCAGAAAACCCTGTAATTGTGAACCAGTCAAACACTTTCCATGTTTGGTAGTAACAATGAAATTAAAAAAATCATGGAAGAATATGTTTGAAATGACAACCAGTGCTACCATTTTCATATTTCAGAATGACATGATATTATTTTAAGCAAATTTTAGAGTTAAAGTTTGTGCAATGAGGAACACACGAATGCAAGTGCATGGCAGAAACCCTTGAAATGATAAACATTATAACCCTATGGATAATAATAATAGTGTAACCATTTTTCGTATTTTGGAATAAAAAAGAAATGTAAAAAAATAAATTGCAAAGTTAAAGTTTGTGGAATGATGAACACATGGATAAAAAACCAGTCAAGCCCTTTCCATATTTTGTCAAACAAGTCTAATAGTAATGAAAAACCATGTAAACCAATCAAACCCATTTCATATTTCGTATAAGGAAGCAAATATGAAAAGCACAATGCAAAGTAAACTTCGTGCAATGAATAACAAAATATTAGGAGTGCATGGACGAGTATAGATGAAAAGAAAACTAGTGAAACCCTCCCCACATTTCATTTTATGAATATTGTTGAAAGAAAAATTTCCACAAAGAAATTATTTGAAAAAACTAAATGCATGGCAGAATATTGTCATATTCATAGACACTGGTGCAGGTTGAGTGAGATTAGAAACCTCACCTGAAAGAGAAATGGAGCTCTCAAGAGTGTAGAGTCGAACAAAGAAGCGTGAAGAGTCGAACAATGAAGCGTGAAGAGCCGAACAATGAAGTGTGGAGAGTTGAACTAGTATGGGTTGGAAACCAAATGTAGTGACCCTCTGTGTTTTACTCTGGTTGTCGTTGGCGTGGTTAAATGCTTTGTTATAGTGGTTTTGAGTTGTTTTTGTAATCGGTTTAATTAAATTAAATTAACTTATAGGTTATTTATGATAAATAAATATAAAACATTAATAAAACATTAAAAGATAATTATTAAGTTTAAATAAATAAATGATGGCAGGATTTTAGTGGTAACTAATAGCAATTAACGAAAGCTTGTTTAAATGTGTCTCTTCCCGGATGAATCATTCTTCCTATTCACATGTCATCCAACCTAATTTTAGAAAATACGGAGTTGAATAAATACTAAGATATAGATCCTGGTAGTGGGCATATAATTTGGATGCCACTAAGCGAGTTGGGTGGGGAATAACTGCATTGCATGGAAACGGTTTGGGGAAAAGATCTAGAAGGGGTTTTTCTTTCTGGAAGATTTGGGTCGAATAGTTGAGTTATTTTTACATGTTCAACAAAATGGCAAATTATTGTGAGTATGGGATGGAGGAAGGCTTATGAAATTGTTTAAGATTCTCAATGCCCTATTGTATCTGCAAAAAAAATAGTGGGTGCAAGAAGAGATCAAAACTTTATCTATTATGAGAGTAATATATGCAGAGGTGGTGGTCATATTCAAACAAGGGAATGAGTTTAAGTATTTGTAAGCCTTGGGGCAGATTCTACTATATTGGTGGGATCAGGGACCATCAACAACCCCACAACTGTAGAGACGAGGATTTGAGTATAGTGGCCCAAATGCACCAACTAGAATAAAGCCTAACTTCAGGAACAACAACACCACGAAGGAATTTAGTTGTTTGGAAGATCCATTTAGGAATTATGGTGTAAGAACCAGGGTTGGCATATATAGTCATGATTTGTTGGAGAGGAATATGGCATCAAGTCTATAAGATAAAAAGTCAAGACAGCCAGGTTAGTACTACGCATATGATTCATTTTCAAAATGCATACAAATATGTGAATAATTTCAAATGACTTGCTTATAAGTTGACATTTAGACTTCATCATCTCACATTCCTAGGTTTCATAGTCTACTAATTTCTATATTTTGCATGCATAAACATTAGAGGGGCTATAACTATAAGATCTGACAAACCCCCCATCCTATACACGTAATAGATGTCCATACCACTAATTCCTTTAGGCTTATCATGTTGGCATCACTTTGAGTTCTAGACAACATGATGACGATAAAGAATATGTAATTTTCCTTTAAAAGGTGCCTCAATCAGTTACAACAAATCTAGAAACCAAATTAGTATAGCATATCACAATGCCTACCTTTCGTGTCTCTGATCTAACTCTAAACCTGTCACCCAAAACTTCCATCGTAGCACAAGTAATGAGGCGGTTGACAAAGGCTATGAATTTGGCTTTCACCTGCAAATTTCCTTTGCTTGAAATTTTATAAAGTGCAAGTCTCATGTCTTTTTGATGTCCCATTTCAAACTGTGGGATTCTAGGGATTCCTCCATTCTTATCCAATCTACTTCTGACTCTTCTTAGCTATGTTGCACATTATTTAGGTAATGATCAACCTTATAAAAGTCCCTTTGAGCCCCCAATCTATAGAATCAATCCTGCCCTAAGTCACGAACCAGTTCTGGTTAATAAAATTTTAGTATAGTTTATGTGCTCTGGAGATCTCAAAAATGGGCGAAAAAATGATAATGGATGCCCCCGCTGCATTGGACATTCCAAGCCTGCATCAGTAGACCGATTTCAATCCTTATGTAGCTGAAGATACTCTTATGGGTCTTGGTGTATGTCTATCTGCATTCATATCTATTTTGAGTTTTGTTTCAACCTTCAAGAGGCTTCACACATGGAGGTCCCATGAGGAGAGTGTGTGCACCATGATGACAAATGTTAGGTTGAAGAAGGCAGCCATAGAAGGACTTTCCTCTATTGTCTATAGCAAAGTGGGATCAAAGTTAAATGCAGATTCATGTGTCTAGTTCAAGTGAAGAAGAAAGGTTATGTGTAGTTTGTGTATAAGTATGTGTTGTTGGAGAAAATAAGCCACAACCTCAATCGACTGTTGAGTAAAGGCTTAGAACCTGTATAAGAGTGAATTTGCACCTTAGGCGTAATTCCCCTTTTTTCCTTTATACACTTTAGAAAACCAAATTCAGAGGCTTAAATTTACTTAAGCTTGTTGTTGGCGGTCCACATGGAGACTATTTTTTGTTTCGGTGGAGGCGTTTCTATCGAAGATGCCAACGTGGCACGCAGACACCCGCACAGCGCACTTACGTCCCTGGAAAATTCTTGCGGCTGAGCCAACAAAGGTGTTACTCTTCCCATTGGAAATGAAGTTGTAACACCTCGTTCGTCCAACTGACTTGAATATGGCCATTTTCTTCCTCATTCCTTCATATTCACTCCTTGAACTTGCATTCCAACTCTTCAGAACTCTTGAATAGACTAAGCTTCCATACTCTCACTTTCACAAGCTCACTTTCACTCACTTCCAAGAATTCCAAGCATCCCATTGCAGAAATATCATGCTTCATCAACTTGGTTTATCCCCCAAGTAGCCTTGAGTGCTCTTGGTGGAGGTGGCAAGCTTCCCTCTCCTCTCCTCTATCATTTAGTGAGTAGCATAGTACTACATTGTAGTGTTTGTGTTTTCATTACATTGCTTCTTTAACTCATTCTTTTGTTTATCTGTGGTGGTGGAAACACCTAAACGTGGGTCTAACTAAGGCAAGCTCCTATACAGCCACCCAATATTTTCCCTCTTGCTATGTGTAGGTGTGTGAGCCCTTGGAGGATCAACTGGAAAAAAAATTCATTGGTGAGACTCTCCTCATCTTTATCACTCTTGCTTATTTACTTTATAATATTAGAGATTATTTAATTTACTTGGTTCTATCATTTTGGCCCTTTAGTTAGTTGGCGGGTTGTTAGCTAGTTTTTAGTGACTTAACCTCATCTTGGTCACTGTCTGGTCGTACGGACGACAACACACTTTTGAGACGCCAACGCTCCGCATTGTTGTCCAAATTCTATGCTTTTGTCCTCGAACAGAGAGTCTCCCAAGACGCATCATTAAACCTAGAAACTAGCTCGCCTAGCCTCTTTCTGCATTACAAGCTTGTTGAGTAATTGAGGGACCCTACGGTCCTCATTACCCTTGCCTTACATACCCTAAACATTGCACTTAGCTAAGGTAAGTGAGGGCAGCCTCTCGCATCTCGACCCTCTGTGACCTGGGGTCTTACATGCGGTGGTCCCCCTCTCTTACATTATTGGTGAACCTGACATGAACCAATATCTATTCATTTGTCAGTGTTGAGGCTTCCCTCAGTTGCTTCATGATTGTTGTTTTCTTGAGCATTGTGAAGGTTTATGAGCATCACAACCCAATCCACAACTTCTTGGAATATCATGAGGAGAAGTGTATGGCACCTTCTGATGGATAGAACGAAGGTCTCGATTGGTCTCTCTACGGGCCTCTTCTTTGGTCCCCCCGTTAGTTTGGTTGCACAAGAGTAGGTGTTGAGAAGTGAGATGGAATTCACTGACAAAACTGATCACGTCCCCACTCCTCCTACGTCCCCCATGCCATCATCAACAGATGAGCATGAGGCTGTTCAAATCCCTGTTGAATATGTGTTTTCCCTTACAAGGGGGTTGGGCGACCTTGAAAACCATCTAGAAAGAAATCCGAAGATGGATAGAGCCACTCAAGTTGTTAGTGAACTAAAACATATGATGGATAAAGACTGAATAGGTGTAGAGCTTCTAAGTAGTCTCTTTGGTATTGCCGAAGCGTACACCCCTACGAGCAACCCTAGTTTTGCACAAGGAGACACCTTCAAAGAACATGAGAGATAGCTAGGAGTATCAATGCCTCCCACCTTTGTCTATAGGCCAATGCGGTCCCTTCCATTAGTATCCCTTACGTTCCTAATCAACCTAAAACTATCAAGGTGAATAAGGTCCTGTTGGGCTTTAGCTTTACCCCTTTTGTCACCTCCAGTGATGGAGGTCTTGGAAAAATAGGTGGTGGAGGCTTTGGTAGTTGCAGTGGATTCAGTAGCAAAGGTGGTGCTAGCGGACGGAGGTCGTGGTGATGGTTCTAGCAGTGGTTCTACTGGTCGTGGTGGCTCTAGTAGTGGCTCTGGTATAAGTCACACCAGTGGCGGTTCTGGAGGTGGAATTGGCGGTGGCTCTGGAGGAGGTTCCTGTGGCCCTTTATCTTCTAACAACCCTATTTTGAACACTCTACTTCAGAATATGGGTAAGATGCAGATTCAGTTAGCGAGCCTTTCCAAAGCCTCTGCCCAACCTATTTTCCAGCCTTTCTTATGATATAGCCCATTGTCGGTTGCCATCTTGAACACTCCCTTCCCTTAGGGAATGGAGATTCCTAAATTTGAGAAGTTTGGTGGTAAAGGGGATCCACAGACACACGTGTTTTCCTTTAACACCCTCTACACCGACTTCTTCCATCATGACGCCTTGATGGCTAAACTATTTCCCCGATCCCTCAAGAACATAGCACTCGAGTGGTACTGTTCCTTGCTTGATAATTCTATTTTCTCATTCAACCAACTTGTTAATCAATTCCTTAGACAGTTCCAAGCAAACATTGGGCCGAAGATGACCTTCTCGAATCTCGTCTGATGTAAGCAAGGAGACAATGAGAAGATTACTGATTTCATAGCGCGTTATCAAGTACTTCTTTCACAAATCTCATATCAGCTGCCCGATTCTGATATGCAGAAGGTGTTCATAGGGAACTTACAAAGGCCTTGGCAAGATATTTTTCCCTTATGAAATACCCTTCTTTCACACATTTGTGTTCAGCCTTACAAGAATACCAACATACAGTTGCTCAGTTCAAGGGATCTTCCTCGCACTCCCATTCTGAAGGGAAATTGATTGTGTCAATCTATGGAAGGGGTAAATCAGTTGTGAATGTAGTAGTTGTTGTTGATGAAAACGGCCTCAAACGCAACTAGAAATTCACAAAGTTGTCTAAATCTTACACTTTCGTCTTGCAAAATCTGTTGAAGGATAAGATCATGACTCTGTCGGTCTCTAAACCTATTAAGGAACCCTATCCTAATTGGTACGATGGGAGTGCTTACTGTTAGTACCATCATGTTAATGGACATGATACTGAACATTGAATGCGGTTGCGTCATGAGATACAAGACCACATCAAGGAAAGTACCATTCATCTTGACGGGATCAAACAAAACACTAACAAATCAGTGGCGAAAACTAATAGTGAATTGCAGATATACACGGACCCATTTCCGTCACATTCTACCAACATGATTATCGATCTCACTAATTATGTTCCTCAACCCTAGGCTTATGTAAACATGGTCATGATAACTTCTATTGTTTCACCCGCACCCAGTTCACCAGATATTACATTTATAGCACAAGATCTACCCTTAAACAACAAGCCTTCACCTCTTTACATTCTCGCTTGCATCAATGGTAACATTGAACATTATTACCGAAGAAACATTAGTATTGAACTCATTGCAAAAAGAAAAGTATGAAGAAACAAAATCTACCATTCATACCCACGATGGCATGAGTCTTAAACCTTATGGATCGGTCACTTTGTCCGTCTTGGTTGGACCTAGGACTATTGACAGTCTTCGATGTCATCCCAGAGTTGGACCTATTCAGAGTGAAGCTAGGCATTCCTTGGTTGGCTTCCATGAATGGGGTCGCATCAGCTATTCATAAGTGTTTAAAGTTTTCCCACAGGGGTGTCATGCATGTAGTGCGCGATATCGGATATTAGCCTTTGGTATCTCGTGGTGGATATTCACTGGATCACTTTTGGCCCTCCTCGGTTGGCTCACTTCCTCTGAGAATGAACCTACTTTACAAGAACTATGTGAAGTAAAAAACTGGGGGCAAAGGGGAGCCAAAGCTAACCCTTCCTGTAATGGAAAAACTAATCACCTCCTCTTCCTGAGATAAGAAGAAGGAGCCCATGCTTATGGCTACTCCTTCTCCAAGAGAGAAAGATAATTCCACGCTGGCCCCTTCTCCTACCTGCAAAATTAAAGAGAAGTCTATACCATCTATTCCCTCTTCCCCAGAGAAAGAGGAGAAGCTCATAACGGCTCCCTCTCCTTCTCGTAAAGGTAAAGAGAAAATGACCTTTTCTTGGACTGCCTCATCCTCTTCCCTTTCCTGGGAAGAGTACTGGATGAGCAAGCCCAGTGGCTATCCTCTGAGTCTGATGATTCCTCCTTGGCGTAGGCCCAAGATTAGGATCGCAGACCTCCCCAATGAATTTCTCGAGCCATGGTACCACTTATATGGTAGAAAGAAATGTTCTCGTAGAGAATTTGATCCGCGGCCTCCTACTGCTCCTGCTCCTAAGGTAGTGAGCGAAAAGAGGCCCGTTGTCGAGGCTCTCAAGTTGACTCCTCCAGTCACTCCTCAGCCTGCTACCCCTGCTCCTGTACAGGAACCCATTCCTCTACCTAAAACGGTCATAGTAGACGTTCCTATGATTGAGCAGGAACCTCCTATCCTTCACAAGCTTCGGCTTCTAACTCCAAGAGTCATAGAAACTGCCTTGCATGTGAGTGCAAGTGTTGGTGAAAGGCTCTTCTAGCTGAGTAGATTTCCTCACAATAGAAGGATGAAGGAACGATCGCTCCTATTTCAGGACCTCCTGTAGCATCTCCTTCCTCCCTTCCTGTTGTTTCTCTTCAGCCTGATCCGCTTCTGGCTTCCGTTGCAAGCACAAATGCGCCTAACCCTAAATAGTTACAAGTGTTTATCACTCCTTCAGCAAAGCCACCTTTGTTGATATCTATTCTGGATATCCAATCCTTCCCTAAACCCGTGGATATGGTTTGATCGTATCCGCTGCGGTTTTGTCTTCCTCTTCCTCTACACCCCTTGCTTCGTCTATGGGGAGTTCATCTCCTCCAATGAAGAAGGAGGTGAAGTTTGTTCCTTCTGGAAAAGAAGGACGTAAGAGGAGTCCACCTTCTTCGCAAGGTGGCCCTGTGATGACTTGTTATGTCCTTGTGACAGAACTAGTCCTAGCTTCCCCTGAGTTTTTCATCGCTCCCAAGTCATTTGGCGAGCCTAGCGGTGGACCTCAGGCACATCCTACACCGTCTGTTGAGAATAAGAATGATTCTCCCACGGGATGCATGTTTAATTCCATGGATGAAGTCCTGGCCTTGTCAACGATCTTCGCAAAATCACTGACCTTGACTCCACAAGAGCTCGGCAGAGAGGACCTTGAGGGGCCCTCTTCCTTGGCCCTTGTTGTGGGAGGGTCAGATGCCCCTCCTCTTAACATTCCACCCTTGTAGGCTCATCCTCCTTCCCCTTATCAGGATCTAGATTGGGAAGCAAATGACCTCTTGGATGATTAGTGTTAGGAGGAGGTCCCCTTTTCTTGATCTTGTGTGTGTGTGTTTTGTGATGTGTTCCCCCGTACTCATGCTATGTGTGCCTGGATGAGCCTTGTCACCCCTGTTGGTGCTTGGATACAAGCGTGGTTTTTGTGTCGTGAACCTTCTTCTATTTGTGTCATCATTCTTCCATGTTTGTGCTTGATTTTCGATAAATTGGGGACAATGCAAAGCATTGGGGGCATTTAGGCTTCCCTTCCCTGTTGATGCAATTTTTTATTTTTACTTTTTTTTCTGTGCATTCTTCTTGATCTGGTTGGGGATTGATGATCTTTCACCTTGCATTACGATTACCTATTATTATATGAGCTCAGATAGATCTAACCCCGCTAAACCTTATCCCCTTGTGCCCTTTATTTGTACTTTTCTTTTCTCTTTCACTTTCTCTTTATCTTTCTCTCTTCTTTGCTTTAGTTTTCCCTTCTATGTGTGACAACACTCTTCTTTAGCACTTCAATTTTTAGAAAATGAATTCGTTACAAATGAATATTTTCTTGAAAGTATTTACAACATTTCTTCCTTAGAATTGCATTCTCAACTTGGAACCCTAGCGAAATGTGTTTCCTTCATCACAGGTTCGTAAAGAAAGGACTTGAAGACCTTCCTCTGAAGTGGGAACTGCTTTGAATTCCCCTCACATGGGGGCATGACCTTTCTTTTGAATTCCTTGATGAAGTGAACATATTTTGGAAGGACTCCTTGATGATGAATCATTTTGAGAGAACAGTTGCTTTTGAATTGTGTGTCCCTTGAGTGGACCCCCTTTCTTCTTCATGATGGGTTCCCTAGGGACCCTTTCTTCAAAAGCCTTTGTAATGAATGGACATTTTCACATCTAGCCCAGGGGTAGCCTGACTAGGCTCATTCCATTCACCCTTTCACG
Organism: Sequoia sempervirens; assembly: GCA_007258455.2. Classification (NCBI taxonomy): domain Eukaryota; kingdom Viridiplantae; phylum Streptophyta; class Pinopsida; order Cupressales; family Cupressaceae; genus Sequoia; species Sequoia sempervirens. Next base: position 291,697,056 of record VDFB02047230.1, read on the forward strand.
TCTAGCTCAGGGGTAGCCTGACTAGACCTTACTTTTCAAACAACGCATCCCTTGAGTGGACCCCTCTCCTTTTGAAGGGTTCCTGAGGGACCCCTTTGAAATTTTTTCGATCTGCATGACCGGGTGCTTTTAGACACGTTCTATCTGTGAGTAGATGTATCACTACTTTAGACATGTTCTATCTACAGGTAGACGTGTCACCACTTTAGATTTGTTCTATCTGTGAGTAGACGTGTCACCGCTTTAGACATGCTCTATTTGCAGGTAGACGTATCGTTGCTTTTGACATGTTTTATCTGTGGGTAGACATGTTTCCACTTCCTGACTCTGCGGAGTTCACTTCCTTGGGGCTTCCTCCATGCAAGAGATCTTGGGGGTTTCCTCCTTGCAGTTTTGCGGCCTTATAAGACGCTTTGTTCCAAATTCATAGTTTTGAGTAGCTATGGATTCCTTAACATCTCCTACACCTTCAAGTACACCAAACTGAGTATTGCTTCCTCGACGATTCAGGTATACTTTTCTAACCCTACTCTCTTCTTGATCTACTTTACCAAGCACTCATCAGTACTCATCCTCGCTAAAGTGGGGGAAAATTGTATAAGAGTGAATTTGCACCCTAGGAACAATTCCCCTTTTTTCCTTTATACACTTTAGAAAACCAAAGTCGAAGGCTTAAATTTACTTAAGCCCACTGTTGGCGGTCCACGTGGAGCCTATTTTGCGTGACAGTGGAGGCATTTTTTTCGGAGACGCCCACGCAATGCGCAGACATCTACGCAGTGCACTTACATCCCTAGCATATTCCTACGGCTGAGCCAACAGAGGCATTACTCTTCCCATTGGCAGCGAAGTTGTAACGCCTCCTTCAGCCAACTGACCCGAATATGGTCGTTTTCTTCCTCATTCCTTCATATTCACTCCTTGAACTTGCATTCCAACTCTTCAAAACTCTTGAACAGACTAAGCTTCCATACTCTCACTTTCACAAGCTCACTTTCACTCACTTCCAAGCATTCCAAGCATCCCATTGCAGTAATATCACATTTCATAAACTTGGTAGAGCATGTTTGGGACCATGCCATTCGCAATAGAGGCTTGAGTTCCTCTCATTTCTCCCCCAAGCAGCCTTGAGTGCTCTTGGTGGAGGTGGTAAGCTTCCCTCTCCTCTCCTCTATCATTTGGTGAGTAGCATAGTACTACATTTTAGTGTTTGTGTTTTCATTACATTGCTTCTTTATCTCATTCTTTTGGCTATCTGTGGTGGTGGAAACACCTAAACGTGGGTCTGACTGAGGCAAGCCCCTATACAGCCACCCAACATTTTCCCTCTTGTTGTGTGTAGGTGTGCGAGCCCTTGGAGGATCAACTGGCGAATGAATTCATTGGTGAGATTCTCCTCATCTTTATCACTCTTGCTTATTTACTTTATAATATTAGAGATTATTTAATTTACTTAGTTCTATCATTTTGGCCCTTTAGTTAGTTTGTTGGGTCGTTAGCTAGTTTTTAGTGACTTAACCTCATCTTGGTCATTGTCTAGTTGTACAGACGATAGCACACTTTTGAGATGCCAGCGCACCACGCTATCATCCAAAGTCCACACTTCTATCCTCAGATAGAGAGTCTCCTAAGACGCAATGTTAAACCTAGAAACCAGCTCACCTAGCCTCTTTCTACATTTTGGGCTTGCTAAGTAACTGAGGGACCCTATAGTCCTCGTTACCCTTGCCTTACATACCCTAAACATTGCACTTAGCTGAGGTAAGTTAGGGAAGCCTCTCGTATCTTGACCCTCTGTGACCTGGGGTCTTGCACGCGACGGTCCCCCTCTCTTACAAAACCAAAGCAGATTACAATCTTAGCTGCTACAAGAGTTGGTTAGTGGTGTCTATTGTTTCTTATTTGTTAGCCTCTCCTACATAGAGGAAGCCATGTCAAAATATTTCTTCTTTCAGCCTTACAAAAAAAATACTACAATAGTACTATTTTCTGTGTAAGTGTGTTTTCCGCTATTTTTGTTTATTGATTGTGTCTTAGATTCTACACGAATAAAGTTTCCTTCCTATCTTCTGTATCATATCTCCATCAACACTAATAAGCTTTTCCTTATTCTTTTAAATTCAAACACTATTGTTGGGTGTTACTCGATAAAAGTATAGTATTGGCAGCGAGTAATAGAACAAGCTCAAGGCAAGTTAGGTCATCCCCTATTTGATCTTAACCAACATTCGATTACCTATAGCTACACTAATCTTCTCTGAACTTGGACCATATCAAAATTATAGCATAAGTCAAGGGATTTACTTTCTCTAATTTAAAAGGAGGTTACAACTCTTTGTTGGTGGAAATTAACTATATATAGGTATTAAATCAGTATATATATTCTAAATATGATATGAAATAGTTATATCATCTTTTTTTTTTTTTTTTTAGACTGCAGGAATCGGGTAGCACGACCCCCTATAAACTGCAGGTGCGCCTGGTAAACTTTTTAACGTGACTAACAACGCTGGTGCGACACGCCCTCCGATACCACGGGGGTGGGGGAGACTAGAACTTGTGACCAACCTCCTGCTACAGGAAAGATTAAGCGTTATATCATCTTTATTATTGAAATAAGATTGATATTTTATATGATTAGTGAAGTAAACAATATATTTATTTGTAGTATATAGTTTTATGAATATAATATTATAATTGCAGTAATAATTACAATTTGTTACATCTTTAATATGATATAATATGATATATCACCTTTATAATTAGTCTAATGACACCTGGGTGAAAACATTTATTTGAAGGTCAGTTCTCATGTTGGTAAACCGATGACTGTAAATTTTAGGTGGTAGTTGGATAGCATAAAATCAAGTGATCACCCAAATATATGGATGAGTCAAGCAGAAGAGTAAATGATAAATGATAAATAAAGTAAAAAATAACAACATTAAGGATGGACTATATAAAATATAGAAAGGAAAATAAGGGTCAGCTGCATAAATTGCAAGAGAGAGATTCAATTCAAAGTTGAACATATAGTAGTACTAAACATATGAGGATGTGGGAGACTTAGGCTATCTTGCGACCCAAAGCATTCTTGAAATTCTAGTTACAAATATCCTAGGAATTATATTATAGGATACCTTTCTCTTAAATGTATATCCTTTTGTTAAATTCATCATATAAGGTTTATTTTAATATGACATTTAACTTTAGGAAGAATTATACACATGTTAATCAATAGACTTATTAATATTTGGTTAATTGGAAATTTTGATAAATGTATCAGAAAGGTAGTAGGGAATCAAGTTGTCGATATTAGTAAGTTATAAATCATTTTTATTGCATTAGCGAATATGAGGGATTTATTACAATGAGTAATTACGAGGATCTTCTTATATAGTGTTTTCTCTACAGTCTCTTAATCAAACATTTGTTATTATGGGTGGATATTTTGATTACATGGGTGTATTGTGCGTTGAATTGTTTTATGTATGGGAAAATTCAAGTGAATTGGATTTGGGTAATTAAGTCATTCTTTCATGTGGTTGGATTTATTGTTGAATTGAATGTTACCTCATGTAATGTGTTGTTTGCGGAGTGAGAGTGAACTTTGTTATTGTTGTAGTGGAAGAGATGTTCTTTTATGGGATTTGTTCTTGATTGCATAGTTAATGTGAGTTGTCTTAGAAAGTATGCTTTATGGTTGTAATGTCGGATTGTTTCCTTGCAATGATTATGTGGGTGACTTTGTACATGAGTTGGCTAAGTTAGTCTTCTTTTGGTTGAGCTTAAATATTTCACCATGATGTTGCCACTCATTAATTGTGGGATGAAAATAGCTCTTTGAGATCTTGTTATTGTTGACATTTATTTGATGGGGAACCCTTGTGTTAACATTTTGAGAGTCTTTCAGAGGATGGAGGGGATATTATTTTTACTTGCAAGGGTTGGTATGGGGGTTGGCGACCTAGGAGGATCTGCCTTGGATAACCCATATCAATCTTGAAGCATTTATTTGAGTTTTATGGTGTTTCACCTGTAAGTGGGTGGTTTCATGATTTTGTTATTTGATGATGGTTGACCTTTACACTTGGATTGTGTTTATGTCAGTTTGAGCCTTGCATGATGGAAATGATTTTAATGGAGATCTTGTGTGATTAGTTGCTTTCCTTGTTTTATGTGCATATTTATATGGTATTTCTAGTTGTGCAAGTTGGCTTGCCATGTTTGTATTTATGGGATTTTATTGTTAGTTGGGGGAGTGGCTCTTAGTGGGGGCCGGCACCCAAAGTGGCTGGTCCAGGATAACCCATTGTGAGTTTAATCAAGTGATAACTTAATTAATTAGGGGGTTTGGGTAGTTTCACGCATTAATTCAGATAATGTAGCCTCACTCATGGGCCCAAGTACCCGTTTAGGCTTGGAATGAGTGGGAAGGCCTTGAATGGCAAGTTCAACTGCCTTGCCTCTACATAGTAATCTTGCAAGGTATGTTGATCTCGCATAGCGAGCATGGGGGTCCAGCGGCCGATAAAGGTTACTATAGAAACCCAGGATGGGGGTCGGCAGCTTAGGAAGGTTATGCCAGAGTAACCTGTGGCTACCTATACAATGACACTCCACCCTTTAACAACCTTGTATGTTATTGTTCCCCTCTTGTTGTTCTTGAGCCTCTGGAAGTGGATGTTGTTGCCATGTGTTTTTTGATGCTTTGTTATGTTGCCTTGTGTTGGTTATTTCATGTGTTGGAGGTTACCTTTTGTTATTGTTGCTTATGTTGTGAAGTCTTGTAAACTTTGTTTTTTTTATGGTATTCATTGAGGTCCTTCTTGTCATCTCCTAGCACAGGGGGTGGGCCTTAGGGTCCACGTGGTCGGGTGGAACGTGCTATGCACCCCATTGGGTCCCTAGCCGATGATCAAGTTGTGCAAAGTTGTACCAATTGTTGTGACTTTGGTGTTATACTAGTGGTGGATCCAGTCTTGAAAATTTGTTTTCATACATTCCTGATGTATTATTCCATGTTATTGTACTTGTTCCCAATTCATGTTGGGAAGTACCATTGTATTAATGTAACCCTTGATCGATGTAACTTCATTTTATAATGTATTTTATATGTTCATGTTATCTTATGGTTATTGGTGGATACTTATCTTTCATGTAATGAAATAGATGTTGATTCAAAAAGTAATGTACTCATGTAACCCCAAGGGACTTTGTTATATATTGTACATGTAAAGTTCCATTTCATGTGATGTATGTTATTATTTTGTTGTATGTTAGATAAAAAACAAATTGTGTCATAAATGTTAGATGCATTAATTTCCTTTGGGGTTGTGTGGCGGGGCGTTACACCAAATGAACATGCAAGAATGTTTGCAAATAAAAGGAATGAGAGTGACTGGGATATGTGAGAGTGTGGAGCATTGAATGAACCTTGATCTTTGATTTACGCGCCCGACAATCTGAGTAAATGTGAAGGGATGTGTAAGGCAAGTTAGTCAGTGGAGGTAATGACAGAGGTGACGAGCTATTAATGCTTTAAAATATTCATTTAGGGTGGCGAGGTTGTCATGGACATGCGGTTGTCTGATCCACTATACGTAGATGTGTTCGCTAATTAAAGAGGTAGATGGGATCCACTTTCGAGTGGAGGGAAAAAGTGGCATGTTTTGGACACGTTGGAGTAAATGGTGCTTGACAGGTGGTGGGGTGTTGGAATTTTTATAAAAAAAAATAGTAGGCCCGATGCACAAGTGGCATGGTGACGTGACAGGCAAATTTTTAAATTTTTTTGGTCCACGTGGACCTCCAAGTTGACCAACCCTACTTTGGGCCCCTCTCCCCTAATGATGATTTCAAATCATTTTGTGTTTAAATGGTGGTGGTATAAGAAAAAGAAGCAAGCACTAAACATGTTCCATACCATTAGACAAACTTAGACCACTTTTAAGTGAAGCAATTTACTATTTTATTATTCAAGGTTAAAACACTTTAGGTTTACTTTAAGGATTGTGATAAAACATGTTGAAAGAAAATTCAAAATGCATAAAGATTAGTGTAGTGCCCCTCAATTTGCTTTGGTTTGGACAATTACTTGGATTGTACTTGACTTTATGATACTGTTTGATGACACTTGGATACTGTGACACTTTGATGCTTAGTTACAATAATATTTGATGACACTGTTATATCTGATGTTTTATGCTTATATCATGGTTAGCATAGTAGTTTAATTCTTTATGTGAGCTATCATATATATGAAGATTATGTGTTTATCGGATGTATGTTCTATCATGATTTGATATATGTTATTATGTGTCAAAATATTGGTTAAGGGGAACAAGGTCACATCACTCGCTTGTGAGTGCCCTGCGACACTGTGATTTTCCCTTCATAGTGTGATTGACTATTTTCCTATGCACATGTTCAACTGTGTGATTTGTTGTAGGTTGCAGGTACCAAGCATCAACTCCACCTGAATTTTTAGGTTTGAGTGTGCCTTAATCCCAATGGAGGTTGTTGATTTGGAGGTAGCATAGGGCCCCCCACATTGAACCATCATCCTCGTTGAGGATGAGTATTTGTATGTCACACCCCGTTTGTAAGGTCAGTTCATGTTGGTTCGTCAATGTTGTTGTCGTGTTACTTTTTGTTTCGCTTGTAGTCTGGTATTGCTTGACAATATGTTATCTAAGTAATATGATTGGTGAGTGCCTTTGTTTGATTATTACCTTAAATAAAGATAATTGAAATCAAAAGACTTTGTTTTAATTAAATAAAAGCTTTTATATAGTTTATGCCTTGATTAAATAAAATTTATTAAAGTCCTTATTTGATTTTAATAAATTAAACTTTATGATTTAAAATGGAATATTTAAATGAATATATTAAATTTAATGGGATTGTGCAAGCAAGTTATATGAGAAATTAAATTAATAAACTAAATATATTAAATAGTTAATTAGGTGTGTGCAATTGCAAGTTATGATTTAAAAATTATAAAATAAAACAAGTTGAATAAATTGTGCATAGTGGGGAAAATATAAAAGAAAATAAATTAATTAAATTAAGGGATGATGCAGTTACGGATAGTGGAGGATAATAAATTAATTAGTGAGAGTTAACTGAAGAGGGGCTTTTGGATTATTTTCCGGGGGAAAAACTAATTTTGCATTTTGTGTATGGGAGTTTCTTGTTATGATTCTTGGAGCTTGTTTCTGGTTCTTGAAAGTTTGATTTTATATCTTGGAGGCTTGGGGTTTATACTATTTTGGAGGCTTTATACTGGAGTGGAGGTTCGTTAGAAGATTGAAGTTCTTGGGGGGAAGTTGAAGCCGCATCTATGATTTAGATCCGACAACACCTTCAGCTCTATGACTCGAAATAATCCAGGTTCCATGCTTTCTCCCAACTATAATGTTTGCTCAGAAATGAATATTCCAAGATTATATTGCTTGAAGCAAAAGAATAAATTGTTAAATTAATTAGTTCCCCATCAATTGTTGCTCTGTATTCTTTTATCAATTTTAACTATAATTCTTTTTTAAAATTTTAAGCTGCAATAATGGTTAAATGTCTCCATTTTTTATTTGGGTGTAAACCTCTACCTCTCTTTTTATTATCTTTGAATCTCAATTTTGTAATATTATTTCCTCTAAAAGATTCGACTTGGGGAATCGATGGCTTGTTTTTCCTTGCATAGTGAATGTATTCCATTGGTCTTATTTTTCCAGCATGCATCCAACCATCCCTTCTTGTTCAATAAAACATGCTCATATATATAATTTAAATTAGTATTAGTCGCCCCTATTCTTGACAGTTTGTCTTAGAAAATACATATATCTCGCCATTCGATGGATTTTAGACTTATGGCTATCAATAATCATTCTCCCTCATAGTCGCAGCCCTGTCCTTTGATTGGATACTATAATAAACTTCTATTTATCTTAATGCAACCGATATGTTAAATTAGGCGAGCTTATTGTTAACCAAGTCTTTTTATCATGAACAAAAGCTTACTCCTCAATGGTGCCTTGTAAACTAAATTAATCTTTATCTCATTCCCTTTGTTAGGGTTGCCATCCTCTCTTTATATTGGGGTGACTTTTCTATTGGCAACTTCCAATCAATTATTATATTTGGTAGTGCATATTGAATGCAACCGGCCTATAGAATTTCATTGTGTGCGCATGTATGAATTTGTATGGAGATTAAATTTATTTATATATGCTCACCTAATCCACAAGTCTTCTAGCCTAATCAGCTTTGTCTTTGAAAGCTGAAGTTTCCCCTGAGTCACCAGCATAGCTCTCTCTGCCCTTTCAAACTCTTTCTTTGCTACAAATCATCTATGGGATTTGATCATTTGTACCACTAGGTTAATGTGCCTTGAATCCTTGGATCTAAAGGAAATTTCCATATCATAAATACTATCATAGCCTTCATCTCATTAAGGCATGCAATTTTCTGGTGTTTAGACTTAACCCAAGTTGCACCACCACCACTGATGACTTCCCCATGTTACACCCTGACCTCATTTTGATTTCATTCGATTATCATGAAAAAAAAATTAATCTTTCAGTCGCACCCAACTGAATGCACTAAGTCATTTTCAAGAAAAGAAGCGATGACTTATCTATTGCACTGGGAATGAATCATAGCTGGACTATTAATTATTGAATGGCATCGAATAGAGTATATATATATTGTGTATTTAGATCTATGATTAAGCAAGGTAAATACTATTCAATGTGTAGAGTCATATGACATTCAAATTTTATTCAATGAATAAATAAATTTTGTTCGGTATTGTTTATTTTACATTTAAATGAAATTCAAAAATATTTCAGCATATATATTAAATATATATATATACATATAACATATATATATGTGTGTGTGTGTGTGTGTGTGTGTGTGTGTGTGTGTGTGTGTGCGTGTGTGTGTTTGTGTGTGTGTGTATGAATATATATATGTATATGTATATAGATATATGTCTATATATATATATATATATAATGGCAGCTATATGATGTAAATCTATATTTTTTTATCTGAAATAAAGTTTTTTTTACGATATACAAATATGTATATATATAAATACTTTACATACATATATGTATATATATTTTTATACATGTGTGTAACCGTAGATATTATATTTGATGATGTTGTATGCTATTGATTTATTATGAAAATGAAGGAAAACATCAGAGAAAACTTAGATTTAGAACAATTGAGATATAGTAAATTAAACTGATGGAAGGATAGTTCTTATTAATTTAACATGCACTTCTTATTTATGTCTCTAAATGGAGTAATTGGATGAATTAAGTCTAAAAGCAATGAAGTGGACTAATTGTGAGATTTGTTCTATGTCTTAAATTCTTTGTGTATTAGAAGTCTTCCAGAGGCTAGGGGGAAATTCTTCTCTTGATGGAAATATTTTGATAAACCTTGTGTTGGTTGTTTTTATAGTGATTGTGTTTGTGATGGTTACTAGCCTTGCACAGTATGTTCACCTATGTGGTTGAAATTTGTGAGCGCGAAGGGTTATGCCTCGCCATGTTGTACTATTAATGAATTCTTGTGATTGTGCAAGTGGCTTGCTCTTTGATTTTATTGGGGTCTTCTTGTTGTCAGTAGGGGAGTGGCTCTCAATGGGGGCCGACGCACAAACTGGCGCTTGGGTAACCCATGGGAGAGTTTTTTAATTTAGTGATAACCTAAAATGAACTAGAGAGTTGGGTAGTAATAACACTAAACAAGATAAGTTAATGCCTTGCTCATGGCTCAAGTGCTCGTATAGGCTTGAAATGAGTCGAGAAGGCCTGGAATGGCAAGATGAACTATCTCGTTCTCACGAGAGGCATGTTGATTCCGCATAGGGTTGCATGAGGGGCTGGAGATTGGTAGAGGCTACCAGGGTAACCCAACATGGGGGTTGGGGCCTAAGAATATTTGCTTGGGTAACCCATGCAAACTATGTGATGGAACTCCTACAACAAGCTAGTATTCCCTTGTCTCTTGTTCCCCTTGAATGTTTGTGTTCCTTTGGAATTGGTGTACGGTCATTTGATGTTGTACTTTACTTGTTCATTATTGTCATGTTAGCCTTTTGATGTTTATTATCTTTTGCCTAATTGTGATGGTGGGACCCTTTCTATCTCCTAGCACAGGCGGTGGACCTTTGGGTTCCACATGGTTGGGTGGAAAGTGCATTGTTCTCCATTGGGTTCCCTCTCCTTGTTCGTGATTGTGGTGACTTCTCTTGGATTGAAGACTTTTGCATTGTACCAACTCCTGTGTATTGTCACTCTTGTACTTGTATTGTATCATAATTTGATGTATCATGTATCATACTTTTTTGTAAACTCCTCGCATGTATACAAAGAGATATTGATATTCAGATGTATAAATGTAATGATGTAAACTGATGTTGAATTCTATTATGTAATGGATTATGTAACAGATGCTATTGTGTATGTAATTAAATGAAATTGATTCAAATGATCTCTATGAGTAAATGCTATGGATGTATCATATTGATTACTTGATTAAATGAGATGATTAGATGTATTTCCACATTGATGTTAGAATTTATTAATGTAATGATTTATAGTTCTTGCTAATGTAGATAATGGGAAACTAAGTAGTGTAGTCATGGACCTTAGAGGACTTAGGTTAGATTAGTGTTAAGTGTTTCATTTGCAATTTCAAAATAAAATTGTTCTGTTTTAGGTGTTATGGTGTTGTCCTCTAGGGTTCCGGAGTGGGCGTTAGACATGGTATTAGAGCCCAAGTTCAAACACTGGGTGCTCAGGGTATATACAGGAGCCCATTTAGTTGTGTTAGTTGCTTAGATTTTGAAGTTTACGTTTCCCTTGTTGACCTCGTCTAACACCCTAAACTTTCCTTGGTGGTGTATGTGTAGGGTAATGCCTAGAGGTTAGGGTCGAGGTCGAGGGCATGGTGGTGGTCATGGGGCCAATTTCCAGGACTCCCCTCCCCAGAGTTCCTGCAAGTTGAATCATGAGGAACAACAGGGTTCATAGAACAATCAGGGAGGTGGAGGACAAAATCTGGATCAGCCAAGGTTGGAGGGCACACAGTTGCGTCACTTACTTGAGGAGGTTCTTACCCATCTTGGTTCGAGGAAGGAGGGTGAGAAGTTGGTGATTAGAGAGAGAGAGAGAGAGATCTCCTAGGAGGAGAAAGATAGAAGTTGAGCAGGATGCCATATTAGATGGTCATATGAGGGACCTTCTTCAAGCATGTCCTCTAGCATTTGATGGGACCGACAGTGTTTTAGAGGCAAAGGCCTAGTTAATTGATTTGAACAGGTGTTTCACTATGCATCCATATGGTAGCAATACCAAGTCCAAGTGCGTTATTATGCATCTCCAAGGTTTTGCTTCCAGAGTAGAAGCTCCATTTGGATATAGATTCAGTCTCATGGGAGATGTTCTTAGAGAGATTTAGAGCTTGGTTCTCTTCCGACCATTGGTGACAGTGTCGTGCGGATGAGTTCCATGAGCTGAGACAGATGGCGATGTCAGTCGAGCAGTATGAGTAGAGATTCTATGAGCTTAAGCATTATGCTAGCATTGGAGATGATGAGGGTATGTTAGTACAACATTTATCAGGGGCTTGAATGCCTATATTAGTGGTGGTGTTTGGGTGTTTGAGCCGAAAACCATGGAGGTAGTTGTGGAGAAGGCTCAAATAGTTGAGGAGAATTTGGCTATGGCTTTAGGTGGTTACACAGGGATTCAAATTGGCATTGCACCCTCGATAGGTTTTAGTTCTCAGGGTGATCAAACTCAGTCGACAGGTCCATCTAGGAGTTAGCAGGCACCCTCTAAGGGTGGTCAGCAGTAGCAGCAACACTCACAATCAAAACATAAGAACTCCTGGTCTCGATAGGGTAATAGGTTTCAATTAGGGAGAGACAAGAATTGGAGGAGAAATAAGCATTGTCACTCTGATCAGCCAGCCAAGAGTTCGCAATCTACAGTTAACAGTTGCAGTGTTCAACATTCTAGTGCACCTCCAGGTGGTAGAGAATTTGGCAGACGTACAGGGTGCTTCTCTTGTGGTCAATAGGGTCGCATTGCTCGATAGTGTCCTCATAAGGGAACTTTTCGATTTAATCAAAGACCATTAGCTTCAAAGTCGACAGTAGGGGATGCAGGTAGATCACGCAGGGTTTTTGCTATAGTTGATAACCGCCAGACCGAGCACCAGGGTACAGTGGTTGAGATATCAGGTGTGTTACAGGGTAGTAGATTTTCTATTCTCTTTGATTCAAATGCTTTAGATTCCTTTATTTCCCCTTTTGTAGTAGCACGATGTCGACTGGTGGCAGTGAAGCAGGATGATAGGTGGTAGGTTGAATTAGCTTTCGGTGCTAAGGTCACAGTTGAGTCTCTTGTTCGTGGTTGTAGTTTGAGGATTGGATCTCTTGACACCACAGTTGACCTTCGTATTATTTCCCTTGGGTCATATAATATTATATTGGGCATGGATTGGTTAGAGGCTCACAGAGCAGTCATAAATTGTTGTCATAAGTCAGTGCAGTGTGTCGATGATTCTAGCAGTGAGATTTAGGTAGTTGGGGTTCAAAGGCCTATTTCCTTGAGGATGATCTCAGCTATGCAGTTGAGGAGGTGAAAGCGGTAGGGCTACCAGTTATTTGTAGTGACAGTTAATGATTTAGACTTACGAGAGTCAAGAGGAGGTGTCACTTGATAGTCATCCCATCCTTTGACAGTATGTAGATGTCTTTCCTAGCGAGATTCCAAGGATGCCACCTAAGCATGACATTGACTTTAAGATAGATCTTGTACCTGGAGTTGAGCTCATTTCATGAGCTCCATATTGAATGACCACTCAGGAGCTTAAGGAGCTCTGGTTATAGCTTGACGAGTTGTTAGTGAATGGATTTATTCATCCTAGTGTCTCTCCTTGGGAAGCACCAATGATTTTATTTTGAAGAAGGACAGGTCCCTTTGATTGTGCATTGATTACCAATAGTTGAACAAGGTGAGAATAAGGAACAGGTATCCATTTTCGAGGATCGATGATCTATTTGATCAGATCAGGGGTGCTAGAGTATTTTCGAAGAATGATCTTAAATCAAGGTATCATCAGTTGCACATCTTTGAAGCAGATATCCATAAAACCACATTTCGTACTCGTTACAAACACTAGGAGTTCATAGTTGTGTCATTCAGGTTAACAAATGTGTCGTTGGTGTTCATGATTTTGATGAATAGTGTGTTTCATACCTACCTCGATAGGTTTGTCCTGGTGTTTTTAGATGACATATTGATCTATTTGAGGACCGCAGAGGAGCATGAGGAGCACTTGAGGCAGGTGTTATAGTGTTTGAGGGAAAACTAGTTGTATGCAAATCTAGTGAAATGTGAGTTTTTCTAGATGGAGGTAAAGTATCTAGGTCATGTTATCTCTGGTGAGGGAATTGTCATGGATCCCTCAAAGATCCAAGCTATCATTGATTGGCCTGCACCCACTAATGTTGCAGATGTTCACAGTTTCATGGGGTTAGCTAGTTACTACCAACGGTTTGTACAGGGGTTTTCAAGGACAGCTCACCCCATCACTTCTCTTCAAAGGAAACGGAATAAATTTATTTGGTCAGAGCAGTGCAAGGAAATTTTTTAGACTCTTAAGGAGAGATTGACTAGTGTACCTATCTTGGTTGTTCCTAATCCTATTGGGGATTTTGTGATTTATATAGATGCTTCCTTGGAGGGTTTAGGAGTTGTGTTGATGTAGGATGATCACGTGATTTCCTATGAGTCTCACAAACTCAAGGATCACAAGCTGAACTATCCTACACATGATCTTGAGTTAGCCGCTATGGTTCATGCTTTGACGAGATGGAGGAACTTTCTTTTGGGGCATCAGTTTGAGCTACATAGTGATCACCGTAGTTTGGAGTATATTTTCACGCAACCTAATCTGAATGTGAGACAGAGACGATGGATGGAGTTCTTATGTGAATATGATTTTGAGGTGAAATTCGTTCAGGGAAAGGAGAATGTGGTTGTGGATGCACTTAGTAGGCAAAGACATGAGCTATCAACAGTGACTCTTAGTGTGGACTTGAGGAGGAGCCAGATCCTTTTCACACTTCCTTCAGATAGTTGGTATCAGGAGGTGAGGATTGAGGTGGAGTTAGGTAGAGCTTTAGAGGATCGATTTGTAGGATATTCCCTTGAGTCAGATGGTTTGTTACAACATTTGGGTTGTATTTATGTACCTTCCTCAGGAGATCTTCGTACTTTGATCATGTCAAAGGCGCATCGGGAACCTTATTCAGCTCATCCAGGTGTCAAAAAGATACATGTAGATCTTCAACAGTTGTACTTTTGGGCCAGAATGAGGAGAGATATTGCTGATTTTGTGTCGAGATGTCTGGAGTGTCAGAGAGTGAAGGCAGAACACCAGCATCCTGCTAGACTTTTACAACCTCATCTGGTCCTAGAGTGGAAATGGGACATTATCTCATTAGTTTTTATTGTTGGTTTGTCTGTTTCTTCCTATCGGCATGATGCCATTATGGTCACTGTAGACAGGTTGATGAAGGTAGCACACTTCTCTCTTGTTTGATCCTCATATAATGCTTCATTAGTGGCCAGAGTTTTCATGGAGGAAATTGTTAGGTTACACAGTATTCCTTGGATTATTTCAGACAGAGATCCAGTGTTTACTTTAGCTCTTTGGACGTCCCTGCAACATGCATTGGGGAATCAGATGAACTTTAGTTCAACTTATCATCCTAAGACTGATGGGAAAACTGAGAGGGTCAATCAGATCCTTGAGGATATGCTTCAGATGTATGTCATGGATCAGCAGTTACATTGGGAGGACTACCTTTATTTGGTGGAGTTTGCATATAATAATAGTTACCATAGCTCTATCGGCATGCCTCCTTTCTAGCCATTATATGGTCATCCTTGTCAGACCCCATTGAGTTGGGATCGTTAGGAGGATAGGGTTCTTCTGGGTTTGGAGATGCTTCAGGAGATGGAAAAGCAAGTGGTTCACATTAGGGAGCATTTAGTGGCAGCCCAAGACAAACAAAAGAAATATGTCGATGCTCATAGGGTGGACTGTCAATTCTCAGTTGGTGACCGGGTATTCCTATGGGTGCATCCGCAAAAGAGTCTAATCCATTATGTAAAAGGCTCTAAGCTTGCACCACAATTTTTTAGGCCTTTTGAGATCTTGGAGAGGATTGTTCCTACAGCATACCGTCTTGCTTTGTCACCTAGTCTCTCACGCATTCATGATGTGTTTCACAATTCAATTTTCAGACCTTATTGTCCAAATTTATCTCACATTCTTGATTGGAATGCATTATAGGTAGAGGATGGGCAGATGGCTTTGGAGCCCATGGGCATCATACCAAACAATAGACTCACACTCAAGGGATGAGACATTGAGCAAGTTAGGGTCCAGTGGGATCCGAATGATGAGTCTTCTACTACTTGAGAGGATGCTTCTAAGATGAGAGAGTTATACCCATATCTATTTGCAGGCTTCCACAAGTAAGCCTAGTCCTGGGGGGAGGATGTAGTGCCCCTCAGTTTTTTGTAGTGCCCCTTAGTTTTCTTTGGTTTGGAGAATTACTTGGATTGTACTAGACTTTATGATACTATTTGATGACACTTGGATACTGTGAAACTTTGATGCTTAGTTATGATCATATTTGATTACACTATTATATCTGATGTTTTATGCTTATATCATGGTTAGCAGAGTAGTTTAATTGTTTATGTGAGCTATCATTGATATGAATATTATTTGTTTATTAGATGTATGTTCTATCATGATTTTATATATGTTATTATGTGTCTATGTATTGGTGAAGGGGAACAGGTTCGTATCACTTGCTTGCGAGTGCCCTGCGACACTATGATTTTCCCTTCACGATGTGATTGACTGTTTTCCTATGCACATGTTCAACCGTGTGATTTGTTGCAGGTTGCAAGTACCAGGCATCGACTCCACCTGAATTTCCAAGTTTGAGCATGCCTTAATCCCAATGGAGGTTGTTGATTTGGAGGTAGCATCGAGTCCCCCACATTGAGCCATCATCCTCGTCGAGGATGAGTATCTGTATGTCACATCCCATTTGTAAGGTCAGTTCATGTTGGTTCGTCAATGTTGTTGTTGTTTTACTTTTCGTTTCACTTGCAGTCTGGTATTGCTTGACAGTATGTTATCTGAGTAATGTGATTGATGAGTGCCTTTGTTTGATTATTACCTTAAATAAAGATAATTGAAACCAAAAGGCTTTGGGTTAATTAAATAAAAGCTTTTATATAGTTTATGCCTTGATTAAATAAAATTTATTAAAGTCCTTATTTGATTTTAATAAATTAAACTTTATGATTTAAAATGGAATATTTAAATAAATATATTAAATTTAATGCGATTGTGCAAGCAAATTATATGAGAAATTAAATTAATAAACTAAATATATTAAATAGTTAATTAGGTGTGTGCAATTGCAAGTTATGATTTTAAAATTATAAAATAAAAATAAGTTGAATAAATTGTGCATAGTGGGGAAAATATAAAAGAAAATAAATTAATTAAATTAAGGGAGGATGCAGTTACAGATAGTGGAGGATAATAAATTAATTAGTGGGAGTTAACTGAAGAGGGGCTTTTGGATTATTTTCCGGGGGAAAAACTAATTTTGCATTATGTGTACAAGAGTTTCTTGTTCTGGTTCTTGGAGCTTGTTTTTGGTTCTTGAAAGTTTGATTTTGTAGCTTGGAGGCTTGGCGGTTATACTATTTTGGAGGCTGTATACTGGAGTGGGGATTCATCAAAAGATTGAAGTTCTTGGGGGGAAGCTGAAACTGCATTTGGGATTTAGACCCAACAACACCTTCAGCTCTATGAATCGAAATAATCCAAGTTTCATGCTTTCTCCCAACTATAATGTTTGCTCAGAAACAAATATTGCAAGATTATATTGCTTGAAGCAAAAAAATAAATTATTAGATTACTTAGTGCCCTGTCAATTGTTGCTTGTATTCTTTTCTCAATTTTAACTATAATTCCTTTTTAAGCTTTTAAGCTGCAATAATGGTTAAATGTCTCCATTTTCGATTTGGGTATAAACATCTACCTCTCTTTTTATTATCTTTGAATCTCATTTCTGTAATATTATTTCCTCTAAAAGATTCGACTTTGGGAATCGATGGCTTGTTTTTCCTTGCATAGTGAATGTACTCCATTGGTCTTATTTTTCTAGCATGCATCCAGTCGTCCCTTCTTGTTCAATAAAGGATGCTCATATATATAATTTAAATTGGTATTGGCCGCCCCTGTTCTTGACAGTTTGTCTCATAAAATACATATATCTCGTCATTTGATGGATTTTAGACTTATGACTATCAATAATAATTCCCCCTCATAGTCGCAGCCCTGTCCTTTGATTAGATACTATAACAAACTTCTATATGTCTGAATGCAACCGATATGTTAAATTAGGTGAGCTTATTGTTAACCAAGTCTTTTTATCATGAAAAGAAGCTTACTCCTCAATGGTGCCTTGTAAACTAAAGTAATCTTTATCTTATTCCCTTTGTTGGGGTTGCCATCCTCTCTTTATACTGGGGCGAGTTTTCTATTGGCAACTTCCAATCAGTTATTATATTTGTTAGTGCATATTGAATGCAACTAGCCTGTAGAATTTCGTTGTGTGTGCATGTATGAATTTGTATGGAGATTAAATTTATTTATATATGTTGGCCTAATCCACAATTCTGCCAGCCTAATCAACTTTGTCTTTGAAAGCTGAAGTTTCTCCTGAGTCACCAGCGTAGCTCTCTCTACCTTTTCAGACTCTTTCTTTGCTACAGATCGTCTATGAGATTTGATCATTTGTACCACACGGTTGGTGTGCCTTGAATCCTTGGATCTAAAGGAAATTTCTATATCATAAATACTACCACAGCCTTCATCTCATTGAGGCATGCAATTTTCTGGTGTTTACACTTAACCCAAGTTGTGTTGCCACCACTAATGATTTCCCCATGTTACGCCCTGACTTCATTTTGATTTCAATCGATTATCATGATTTTTTTTTAATCTTTAAGTCACACCCAGTCGAATGAACTAAGTCATTTTCAAGAAAAGAAGCGATGACTTATCTATTGCACTAGGAATGAATCATAACTGCAATATTAATTATTGAATGGCATCGAATGGAGTAGATATATATATATATATTGTGTATTTAGATCTATGATTGAGCAAGGTAAATATTGTTCAATGCGTAGAGTCATATGACATTCGAATTTTAATCAATGAATAAATAAATTATGTTCGGTATTGTTTATTTTACATTTAAATGAAATTTGAAACTATTTTAGCATATATATTTAAATATATATATATATGAATATATATATATATAGATATATATGTCTATATATATATAGTTATTTATATTTAATGGCAGCGATATGGTGTAAATCTACATTTTGTTATCTGAAATAAAGTTTTTTTTACTATATATATATATATATTCTTATGCATGTGTGTAACTATAGATATTATATTTGACGATGTTGTATGCTATTGATTTATTATGAAATTGAAGGAAAATATCATAGAAAACTTAGATTTAGAACAATTGAGATATAGTAAATTAAACTGATGGAAGCATAGTTCTTATTAATTTAACATGCACTTCTTAGTTATGTCTCTAAATGGAGTAATTGGATGAATTAAGTCTGAAAGCAGTGAAGTGGACTGATTGTGATATTTTTTCTATGTCTTAAATTTTGTGTATTAGAAGTCTTCCAGAGGCTAGGGGAAATTCTTCTCTTGATGGAAATATTTTGATAAACCTTGTGTTGGTTGTTTTTATAGTGATTGTGTTTATGATGGTTACTAGCCTTGCACAGTATGTTCACCTATGTGGTTGAAACTTGTGATCAGGAAGGGTTATGCCTTGCCATGTTGTATTGTTAATGAACTCTTGTGATTGTGCAAGTGGCTTGCTCTTTGATTTTATTGGGGTCTTCTTGTTGTCAGTAGGGGAGTTGCTCTCAATGGGGGTTGGTGCACAAAGTGGTGCCTAGGTAACCCATGTGAGATTTTTGTAATTAAGTGATAACCTAAAATGAACTAGGGGGTTGGGTAGTAATAACATTAATCAAGATAAGTTAATGCCTTGCTCATGGCTCAAGTGCTTGTATAGGCTTGAGATGAGTCGAGAAGGCCTAGAATGGAAAGATCAACTGCCTCATCCTCACGAGAGGTATGTTGATTCCACATAGGGTTGCATTAAGGGCCAGAGATCGGTAGAGGCTACCAAGGTAACCCAGGATGGGGGCCAGGGCCTAGGAAGATCTACCTGGGTAACCCATGCAAACTATGTGATGACACTCCTCCTATGACAAGCTAGTATTCCCTTGTTGTGTATTCCCCTTGGATGTTTGTGTGCCTCTGGAAGTGGTGTACGGTCATTTGATGTTGTACTTTACTTTTTTATTGTTATCATGTTAGCCTTGTGATGTATATTGTCTTTTTCCTGATTGTGACGGTGGGACCCTTGCTATCTCCTAGCATGGGGGGTGGACCTTTGGGTTCCACATGGTTGGGTGGAAATTGCATTGTTCTCCATTGGGTTCCCTCTCCTTGTTTGTGATTGTGGTGACTTCTCCTAGATTGAAGACTTTTGCATTGTACCAGCTCCTATGTATTGTCACTCTTGTACTTGTATTGTATCATAATTTGATGTATCATGTATCATACTTTGTTGTACACTCCTCACTTGTATATGAGGAGATATTGATATTTAGTTGTATAAATGTAATGATGTAAACTAATGTTGAACTCTATTATGTAATGGATTATGTAACATGTGTTATTGTATATGTAATTAAAATGAATTGATTCAAATGATCTCTATTGAGTAAATATTATGGATGTATCATATTGATTACTTGATTAAATGAGATGATTGGATGTATTTCGGCATTGATGTTAGAATTTATTAATGTAATGATTTATAGTTCTTGCTAATGTAGATATTGGGAAACTAAGTAGTGTAGTCATGGACCTTAGAGGACTTAGGTTAGATTAGTGTTAAGTGTTTCATTTGTAGTTTCAAAAAAAAAAAATGTTTCATTTTAGGTGTTAGTGTGTTGTCCTCTACGGTATTGGGGAGGGCGTTACAAGCAGAGATGTCATATAGTAATATATTTGTGTAACGTCAAAAAAATTAGTTTAAAGAATATGATTTATGATTTTTATTGAATTTAAGAAGTAAAATGCATTGAGATCAATGACTTTAAATGATAAATAAGATTTGAAAAATATAGAATGTCTATATTTAGATCCTTCTTATATTATTATTATGCAATTATTTTTTATTTTCAACTATTCAATTACTAATCAACCTTATGACTAGAAGGAAAAGTTTCAAGAGGATTTAATTAACTATAAGGTAATAAAAGGCTAGTAAAGACAAAAAAAAATAGAGGACAAAAAATGATCAACACAAAAATGAATAAGAGAACAAGCAAAGAAAATGAAAACACCACTAGTTGAGATTAGCCAACTTTTGGAGATTGAAGGCCACCTACCACTCTTTAGCAAGAAAATTAAGTTAATCTTCAAAAGACACAATATCAACATCAAGCTCAATAACACCTAGATTCTAGTTAGACATTCTCACTTTCGTTCTTTTAATATACCCCTCTTTACCATTATACCTTTTCCTATTTTGAAGTTCACTTTGAAGAATAAATAGACTAGTGGCCAAGGTTTTGATCGTATTTTTATTAAATTTAATCATGTTACTATATTATTACAATTACCATTTACATCTTATATCAATTATACAATTGATTGCATCTTCACATGGTGAACCCACAATAGTATGATCCACTTGTGGGAAGGGACACAAAATGAGCCCTATGTGCCAAAAATTCATCAAGACCTTTGAATGAACAAAAAAAATTAAATTAAAAAATTTCATTCAAAGATATATGTCATCAATACCTTCAATTGAATGTATAACCTATAATTGATTATGATCAGTCTAGATGATATATTTTACAGGACTTGATGAGGGCATATCAAGTGATATTATTTTGGTTGGACATCCCTCTCTTAGATTCTAGCATATTTTTTAATCACATCATTGCCATGTCAAAGAGTATAGTGACTTCTCAGGTTGTAGATGTGGATTGATGTAAATCCTCTAGTGACCATCAATAGTCAGGATGTTCAAGACCATATACGTTTGTGTAGTTTGGTGAGGGAATTTATTTCATATAGATGATTTCATTTGTTTCCATATCTCTCACATTGATATTCCTTTTCACTTATTGTTGATGTGATTTTTGGATGAGTCTCATATTTAGAAAAACTAGAGGCAAGTGTATAGATTGTAACTATGTGTCCACATATGCCAAATTGGGTGGAGATAACATTCCTCTTAGAGATACATAAGTATAATTAAAAGTTAAATATGTTTGTAAAACTTAAACCATATGCATGAAGTTCTACACCTCTATGAGTATCATTTAAATTTTTTTCTTGTTTGCATATGTAGGGGTCAACACCCAATATTCCTAGTTCAAGAATATAGCAAGTATGCATGTGTGCTTCACTAGTTGATAGAGAGTAGTTGAGATAATTTATGTATCTTCGAACATTAGGTTATTTTATTCATTCTTATAATGTACTTGTTCTAATTTAATTGTATGTGCATTTTTATAAGGGTCTATTCATCATTCAAAGTGTAATTGTCACTAAAAAGGTTGCTCAACTAGGAGTGGACAGAGTCTTACCATTTTACATTATGAAATATATAGTATGAAATTTATTTATGTATTTGAGAGTATCATGATCATATAGGGGAGAGGGGCCTATAGTGGAGCACCCTAACTTCGCATTTCTCAAAATCTTATGTGGAAACTTCAAATCACTCCCAATTTTGCACAGCTTTAACAACTTATGTTCTTCTATATTTTGTTTTAGGGTCACATCATCAAATATGATGCCACATCAGCATGCTTTTTGTTGAGGTATCCAAAAAGGCCCAAAACAAAAGTGAGACGGACAGTGGTGCACTAAGTCATGTTTTATTGGTGGGTTGATGTGGCATCACATGATTTGTCAGTTTGTGTACTTAATGGATAAAAAGTGTTTTACAATTGGATATTAAGGTGCTCCACTATAAGACCCACTGAGGACTACTTCTATCCCCAGTATTGGACCCTGTTCCATTATGGGCCCCTCTCCCCTATAATGTGGCTTAATTAGGATGTTCAAAATTTTAAAAATCAACACTTTTTAATTTGTATCAATTAAAAGAAATAAGTATTGAAGAATTTAAAAAAGACGTAAATTAATGAGTTGTGTCCAATTTTATATGTAGATTTAAGCTATAACTTTTTTATATAATTATTTCCATCACTTTTTTCTTGCTAATTTTGATTGAGTGATATTATTCCATAATACATAATTTAAACTTAAAATAAAGAAAATGTGATTTATTGGAATTAAATTATTAGCTCCAATGTCTAGTGCATGGAAACTTGTTGATAAATTTTTATTAAATATTTTATTTATTATTAATTTTTTAATTTGTACTAACAAAAAATTCAAACCTATATTATTTCATAACACATTTCTCTTAGCATATTTGTTAAAATCATCAATATTATTTTTCATTGAGACAAGGACATTGTGGAGTGCAATATATTCTTTATATTTTATAATATTGTTTGTTATTTTTCCTAGTACCCTAAATATAGGTCATTGTTTCTTTGTAATGGACCTACATCTATTATGAAAATTTTAAAATATAATTAACATTAAAGAACTATAATATATTTTTTGTAAAGCTAATACTAAGGGCTACATAATTACAAATGACATCATTTGATCACCCAAAAGGTGAAGTAAAATTATTATTTTTGTTAGCATTTTGATAGGTGCAAAGGAGACTTTCATTGAGAGTTTTATTTAAGCCTAGAGGGGTTTTATCTAAAGGGATTTGATATAACCCACTTCAATCAAACCCATTTAGATGGAACCCATAAATACTTAAAGCATTATTTAAAAAAAAAAAAACTATGTGATTTTAAGTAAAAATTAGGATGTCCCATAAGTGGGACACGCTATTGTGGTATTAGATTGTATTAGGTGGCTATAATGATACACTATATTATGAGGTTGATAACTCAATTTTGAAGGAATTTGACTTATTTTAAATACTTTCACTATACTATGTAACTAATCATATTGGAAATGACATTACATGACTTATTTATAATTTTATTAACATAATTATTTTCTTGTCTAATATAATAAATAATAAGTTCCAATTTCTACATTTTCAACCTCTACTATGACTAAAAAAAATCTCCTAGCATAATGAAATAATAAATAAATAATTAGAACCATGAATTCAATGTATCACCACATAAATTTCTATTTTTACAAATACCATTTTAATTAATTTCATGAAATTTATTTATAATTAATTGAAATCAAAGGAGTATCTTTGAATCTTTCATCTTCATCATTTTCATATGTGGCATGAACTACTAGTGACACAAAATTGTATTCACTAACATAGCCATGTTGTTGGTTCTTGTAATTCTCATTTTTTTTATCATGCATTCACAAAAATAAAAGAGTAATACCTAGTGCACAATGCCTATGTTTGGCTATTTTTCTCATGATATAATACAAAAAAAAAATCTCTCCCTTCTTAAATCCATGTAAATTTTTCAATCTATACCTACAAATATACGTGGAAATAGATGTAAAAAGTAGTCAAATAAAATTATTTCAATTATCGTTTTATTGAAATCAATTTTAATCATAATGATGTCATTTATAAGTAAATATTCAATAGTTAAAAAATTTAACAATGTAATTTTTATCTCCTAGAACACTTTATATAGATGTGAGTTCCTCCTTGAAGTTGTGTTGACCTTACTCTTATAATATTCAATAATGTCATGTGCATCATTTATATAGTCTCTAAATATTTTTTTTGGATGTTTTCTCATAGCGCATTTAATCTAATCTCCTACAACATCATGTTGACCCTTTCCATAGAAACTCTTTAAAAAACTCCAAATGTTTGTTATATTAAGAATACAATTATATCTACAAAGTGTAAAAAACGATCTCAATGATATGAATTGAGATACGTACTCAATTGACCATACAAAATATTTCTCAAATTTTACACTCTAAGCAAGATCTATAAAAAATTGTAAGGTAAATGTTGCATAAAATGTATATCATGATCTTTATCATTGCTAATACAAAATTGAAATTCTTTCTTAATGACTGTATAATTAGGCAATTTCAACACCATACAACTCTAATTGTATGTGTTGATAATACACATGCACCATAAGAGTTGCTGACTTTGAATAATACTATTGTGTTTGAATCTCCTTATAATGGATGAAAAATTAGTTTTCTACAAATTCAACTATTAATAAGACAATTCTAGGAGAGAAATTATCTAACAATTCACACTTATTTTCTTGCTACCAAGTGAAAAAGGCATGTCATATCTATGGTTCTATCAATTGATTTATAACTTTTTTTTCATAAATGTTTCAATAAGTAGCTCATATTCTACATAATCTAACCTTGTGACTTCTTTCCAAAATTTAGGTTGATAATTTGTGTACTTGTACCTCTTATAATTTGTCATCTTTATCATGTAAGTGTCTTCATTTTTCAAAGAAAATTTGGACAAATTTTCACATGTTTGACAAATTCCTTTTATTTAGTTCATTGAACCATCTACATCATCATTAGATTTATAACACATGATGAAAATTATGATTTTTTATGAGGTACATTTTCAACACTATCTCTTTCTTTGATATTTCAAAACACCTAATGATAAATGTTGTGTTATGGAGACTAATCAGACTTAGGTAAAATCTTCATCTTTATATTATTTTATTTTATTTGTTGCACTTATTAAATATTTATGTTGCACTTATATCTAAAAGGTGGTTACAAACAAATATTAAATGTTGGAAGTGATTAGTTACAGCTGGAAGTGATTAGTTACAATATTTTTTATTATAAAGTCAAAAGACAGCTAAAAATATTAAATGTAGCTACCCAAAGAAAATGTCTTATTGGGTGCATGAGGCACAACCCATGGCGACACTTCATTGGTAATTAATGGGACATGTGTGGGAGTCTATAAAAACACTTGGGGATGAGTTTTGAGGGTAGCAGGTCATGAAAAACATTAGCAAAAATTTCCAGAGCAGTGGTTGGAAAAACACAGGAAGCACCGCAGCTACCCATAGCAATGGTTGTGTAAAAACAACAAGTGAAAAACATGATGAAAAATGTTGCTACAGGTTGCAGATTTTGTTGCATGCATTGTAAAGGTTATTTACTAGAATTTTAATATATATTGGACCCTATGTTGGTGGACGTAGCCTGGTTTTGGGTGAACCACATTAAATCTTTTTGTTCTTTTGCTGTCCAAAATTTTTGCGTGTTTTATTTCTCTATTTTATTGATCAAATTTGTATTTAACTGATTAAAATCTACCTTCTAATCCTAACAATAAAGATCAAATTCAATATGGTGATGAAAAAGAAATTAAATACTTTATTTTCCTTCACATACTATGGTGAGTGCAGTCATGCCAAAAATTCAATATTAACTTCTTAACTCCATCCTCAATCTTGTCAAACTGAAGATTCTTGCATATCAATATGAAATTACCTTCTATATTTCTATCATCCAAAATATTTCTTTTCAAATATCTTGATACTATAATTCTACTTAAACCCCTTTTGTTTAAAATTTTGATAGAGTGGGATGCTTTTCCAATGAAACTCAAACCTTTTGCCACATTTTGAACATCTTTTTGTATGTTGGTTTCCCTTTTTTCTATGAGATCTACACTAAAAATTATAATGGATCCTTGATATCAACATGAGTACTTGTGTAGTTGTTAATAGTTGAGCTTAACCAAATGCATCATGATGTTTTAAGTGTTTATCCATTATTTCCTTGAAATTTATGTCTAATGACCTCTCCATAACTTGGATAGGCTATCAAATATAATAATTTAATTTTTCTATATCAAATCCCAATAAAATGATTTGGATTCTCCTTAGAATTTTTTTCCTTAAATTCTTTATTTAAATTTACATATGTATCTATAGAGGGAAGAGATCAAGTGCCATATTCAATATTGAATGACCTATGAGGTTGAGCATCATCAATAATATGAGGTTGGGCAGGTCCTTTGTAATATTAATATAAGGTTGGTCCTCCTCTTTAACATCAATATGTGGTTGAGCCTCCTCTACTCTAGAAAATCAATTAGGTTGAGATTCCATTCCATTTTTATATATTTATCACCTTCATATATAATGTGAGATAATTTAAGATACATTTTTATAATAATGTAGAGTCAATATCATAGGCTCAAAGAAATAGGGAGAGCTACAATAACCTAGTAGAGTCAATATCATAGTGTAAAAGACAAATGAATAAAATAGTGTACAAAAGTACAAATATTTTAGGTATTTAGAATAAATACATTTAGATGTTGGGATGAGAACTAAAAAGTGATGAATAAAATTTTAAGGTGCACAAATATAGTATAATGGTTTATGGGATTAATGGTTGTACTAAGAAGAAAGAAAGTGTTGAGAAATAGTTGAGAGGGTTTTGTGAAATTTATAATTAGAACTATGTAATGGCAATGGGAATATAAGAAGAGGTGAAAATAAGTTTGAAGTGCTATTATGTGTAGGAAATGGCTATGAATATATTGTGACAAAGTGAAAGGGTGTCAAGGTAAAAAATTAAGGAGTGTTGCAATGAATTGATGGTCATCTTAAAATGTTAGAAAACATGATATGGTGTATATATGTATTCAATAAAAAAATAATCATTATGAAAGTTTAGAAAAAAATTAGCCTAGATATGGAGCTTAAAAAATATCTAGTGTAGAACTATGACAATTAGGTGTGTCTGTGTGTGTTCACAAGCTAAAAATAACATATTCTTCCACTTGTCATAAATGCATCATAACCCAATCACCAACTTGTTTGTTTTATTTTAACATCATCATATTAATTTGAATATGTCTTATGATGTGTCATAACATGCACCACAGGTTAGTCAACAAGTTTAATTCTCTCTTACAACTCTTTTTTGTGTCCTAGATGTTTTTGCATTTCCAATGTGGGAGGCCATAAATTTTGATCTAGGAGAACCATTGGGCCCATTTTTTAAATTATAGAGGTCAAAAATATCTACACAATAAACATCTTGGAAGCAATGTTGAGTAAACCAAAAAAAAATCTTTTTCCCAAAAATGAAATGTACAACCCAAAAATTATGTTATTCCATTTTATAATTTAAAAAATGCATTAGTTATATTCTTGAAATTAGGAGAAAGTTTTTAAAACATTTCCCAACATTCTCCCATGTTTAGAACACCTTACAAGAGTAAAGGGAGTAGAAAAGCCTATGAACTAATTGTTAGGGTCGAGAGGCCTATAGACTCATAGAACCACCTTTTTTGTGCTCATTGGATTCATTAATACATCTAAAATATTTTACAAAGTGTAAAAATTCTTCAACATTAACCTCCCACCTCTTATGCTATTTTTATCCCATGAAATCATTATTAGAATGAATTTATTTATTGTTTCACTAGACTTATTTTTAGCCTATGACATTCAGGTGTGGAAGGAATATGTTGTTGTTAATCTAGTAATTTTTTCCTTGGGCATAATAAGAGATTTGGATCTCCAATGAGATTTAGACCTACACTTATTTTTCTTCTTTTCCTTCTTCTTTCTCTTTTATTTATATCTACCATGAATAGCTAAGGCCTTTGTAGCTAATTGTAATTATTTATATGCATCTCTTTAGAAAGAAACAATGCCACCACCTCATCCATTTTCAACTTGGTGTTGGTGCTCCCAATATCCATAACAAGGTTGTCCTATAAATCTAACAAATAACATAGCAAATTCATGAAATGATCCTCATCCTCCATTTTTTACTCCATTAGAGTGCAATTAAGTTACAACCATGTTAAATGGATTCACATGTTTAACCATAAACCCACAATCCTCCATCTTAAGGGTATACAATTTCTTTCTAAAAAGTATTTTGTAAACTAGAGATTTGTCTTGATACAAGTCTCCTAATTTCTTCAAAATAAATATTGTAATGGCATTTCATGCACATTCAACAATATTGAATCAACCAAACAAATTCTATTGAGACCCTTCAATTTTTCCTCTATTTTTCCCAATATTCTAACATAGCATCATGTTATGATATTTCTTGAAAATGAATGCAAAAAAAATGTAAAATAGAAAACCACTTCAAGGAGATGGCCTTTGATAATGAAAAGTAATCATAAATTTAGTATTAAAAATGATGGTTTAGGAGAGTCTTTATTTTCCTTATTTATATGCATAAATATGTAGGGACACACCCCTTCATCCTAACAGATGCATAACTAAAACTAATAAATGAAAATAATAAGCTTAAGAATGTCACAAGTGCTTATCCTTATTATACTTAGGGATATAGAATATTAGAATCATAGCATTCTCATTCCCTTCAAAAAATTGTTTCCCTTAATTCTTAGCAACTCTAGAATATTTTCCATGAATTATTCATTATTTCATGGTTTTATTAAAAATGAAGATGTAATCAAATAATACAAACACAAAATTTAAAGAAATGGGTAGAACTTGAATTTATGAGGCTTTGAAATTTTGATTGGGTATTAATGACACCAAATGACATAACTAAGAATTTATAGTGGCCCTCATGTGTCTTAAATGCAATATTATTTATATCAATCTTCCTTTAGTTGAATTTGATGTAAATATAAATTAGTAAAGAAAATTGTATCATTCAATTCATTTACCAATTCATCAATAATAGAAATATGAAACTTATCTTTACAAGTGATCTTTTTGAGCTCCTTGTAATATGGACACATTGTTTATGGATCATCTTTCTTGTTAAGAAAAATCATTGGGGATAAATAGGCACTTTTCTTCTATTGAACAATGCTTCTTGGAATTAATTCAATGGCATGATCATGTTCTTTTACTAGGGGTAGACCCTTGGGAACTTCTTGATATTCCTATTGATGGCCTTGAATAATCTCTAGAATATTTGGTTGATCTTGAGTTTTTACATCTTATGTTTCTATAAGATGTAGTTGTGCCCAAATGTAGGGTGATTCTTTCTAGTACCACATTGGATAGGGAAGAGGTGTGGGGAAAAGGAAGCAATAGAAGATATCAGGTTGGAAAAGATTTCATTTTATCGAGGCTACTATCTGAGACAGATAAAGGGAGTTGATATTGTAGAAGATTTCAGGGAAATAACTCTACAATATAACCTCTAGCTGAGCTGAAAGTTGCTTGAGGACAAGAAAATGCTTTAGTTGGGGGCAAGTGATGGGCTTGGATAATAGCTAGTTTTCTTCTATTTAGTTTATTCTATTTAACATTTTAATTGTCTAATTAGTTCACAGACAATCCTGAACCTTATACATCTTTTATGTCTTTCATGCATTCTAAACCAGACTTTAATATGTAGGAATACAATTATGATATGATGGTATTTGTATGTATGGATGTGTGAATGTTTATGAAATTTGGTATGATTATGTGTTTAATTTATGGTTGTTAATAATATGTATACTTTAGATGAAGCTAACCTCTTGCATCCAGAAGAATAGTAGCTCACAACAACTGGAGTGTGCAACCCACAGCAAAAGGATCAAAGGTAGATTGTAGGGGAGAGTCTAGAATGCTAGAAATGCTACAATTCTAGAAAGTAATGAAGGAGACTACTAAAGTGGTCAACCCTGAGTCACCAAATCACCAAAATAAGACAATAGGATAAAGGAATCTACTTTGATAAGGAAAGCCATGACATGACAATTTTTAGGGAGCACATCTCTATCAAACTGTTAGGGAAAAGTTTTAGTTTAATTCTCTTCTTTTGTCTATATGAATTATGGTTTTTAGTTACAAGACTAGTCCTCTTCATATTCTTGAGGGAGAGTGGACATATGCATTTAATTTCTATTTTTAGTCCTTGTGTGAATAAAACTCCTCTCACACCTATATATTGGGATCGATGGTTGAGGAGAAAATCTAGTTCAGAATATAGTTTTTAGTTTTATTTTTTGTTTTATTAGACAATACTTCATTGTTAGGTTTTTTGTTAATTAAGTTGCAATGGATATGTCCTTTTAAATGGAAATTTGTTGAAGATTCTTTTCATATGGTAAGAATTTTAGTTTCGATACTGTAATACCCCTCCGTGTCGGTTGTTCTGAACTTTTGTGTGAGTATCTGTGTGTGCTTCATTGATTACTGTGTTATTTGATTGTGTGGAAAATATAATATGTTAGTAGTCATGTCTAAATAATTAATTAGATCATAAGTGAAATTGCAAGGTTATTTGAAATATAATTAGAAATTAAAATCATAATCAATTAAGTTAAATCAAATGATTTAGAACAAATGATCAATCAAACTAATTCGTTAAAAGTAAAAGTGATAATTATTAGATAAATTGATTTAAAATTGTTATGAACAAATAATCTTGAAAAGATAATTATTATAATAAGAAATTTAATGGATACTTATTTAGAATCTTGTAAATGGTTTATTTTTAATTATTCTAATGTGGAAGTAATTAATTAATAATGTATTGTGGAGATAATGAATATATGTTCAAATGAAAGTTCAATTTTGAGGATTTAAATTTATTTAATTTTAAACATATGCATGAAAAGGCAACAAAAAGAATTAAGGATTAAATATTATTTTGATTTATTTCTTGAAATGTGACTTTTGGTATTCTCTGGAAGAGGAAACAGAAGAGGCTTCTTGTGTGAGATATTATTTATCTTTGGTTTGGGAAGGGGTGGCATTCTCTTCCAACAGATTTTGGGGAGAAATTTGGCAGTAAAATTTTTTGTTATAGTATTGCATTGTTTTTATTATTCTGAGAATTCATTGAGGAAGAGGATTGGAGTTGAAGGGAGGATTTTGTAGTTGCTGCTGGAAACATTCGTTGGAGGAGGATTGGATTGGCAAAAGGAATAGAGCTTCTACATATCTTCTTCAACCGCAGGACGCCAGGTTCCTCACTTATTTATTTGTTGTAGCATTAAATAAAATAGCAATTGATTGGAATTGTTTCGCTGTGTATGAAATTTTCGTTTGGGGATTGGGATTGTTGTTTGTTAAAATGGAATTTGGTGGGGTTCTTGACTGTCAATTATTAGATTGAAATTTCTGGGAGCTTGGGACTTTTGTTTATTTAAATAAAATTATTTGTTTTTTTTTTTTTTCGGTTGATTATTAAAATGAAACTGTGTTTGGAATTCTGGAATTAACCAGTACTGTAACTTGGTCGGGAAAATATAATAACCCAACTTAAGAATAATCTCTCACTGGGATTTTGGGGTTGTGTAAATTCTCACCTGTAGATTAATTTTACAGAAATTTATTCTGTGTATAAATTTATGTTGAAACAGTAACTTGTGCTATTTCTCTGTATTCGAATTATTTTTGTATACAATATATATATATATATATATATATATTATTATTATATATATATATATATATATATATGTATACACATATATATATATAATTCTAGTTATAAAATAAAAAGAAATAAATAAATAAATAAATAAAAATAAAAAAATTAAAGTTCAAATTTCTTGTTGATTTAAATTGTTCGAATTTATTTAAATTTGCTGACGGGTGATAGTTCGGCCTCGGCCGTACCCCCACCCGGCCAGCCGTAGGGTTGAAGCGGCAGCCTATGGGCTACCACGGCAGTCCGTCGGACTGCTGTGACAGTTCGTAGACTGTCCACGGCAGTCCTACGGACTGTCGTGACAGCCCAAGGTCTGTCCAGATGGAGTTGTTGATCTTATTTTAATGTATTCACTCATTATATTTAATTTGAAAATAGTTCTTGTGGCCTTGCAATTATTGTTGTCATTGCTATGTTGTTGATTTTATGAAGGTGATTTGCGTACCACTATAAGGGGGTTCTTGTGAGGAGAA
The DNA here is from genome assembly GCA_007258455.2 of Sequoia sempervirens. Lineage (NCBI taxonomy): Eukaryota > Viridiplantae > Streptophyta > Pinopsida > Cupressales > Cupressaceae > Sequoia > Sequoia sempervirens. Next base: position 291,729,227 of record VDFB02047230.1, read on the forward strand.
AATTGAGGTCTCCCGTGGAATACCTAGTTGGTGGCTTTTGGTTTTATTACGTAATTTTGTTTAAAGGTTGATTTTCTTTTGTGTTTCCCTATTTGAGGTGACACCATAGTTGCTTGTGGATGGGTCTTGATGAATCTCCTTTTTTTGGCTTTTCTGATTTACTCGCATATTTGAGGAAATTTTACCCTTGTGTTGGAATTATTGGAGAAATACTCATGTTGCTTCACTTTACCCTTGTTTGTGGGTTTTTCATTCTTTTGGCTTCCAGAGGCTTGAGATGATTGATAATTGATGTTCTCTCTCTTTATGTGCCCTTGTTGTGGCAAGTGTTTTGGTTTCATGATTTTAAAAGGGTTGTACGAGAATTGTTGAGACTTTGATTATGTATTTATAGCGAGATGGGTAATGCCTCGCATGCTTCTTAGTTGTGATCTAATATTCTTGTTATGTTGTACAACCCTTGGTTCCTTGGTTTCTTGGTTTTTATGTTGTTGGGTCTATAGGGAGAGTGGCTCCTCGTGGGGGCTGGCGCCCCGCGTAAGGGGAAGAGCTCAGGAGAACCCATGAGTGAGTTGGTAATCAAGTGAAAACCTAATAATTAACTTAGGAGGGTTGGATAGTAATATCATAATAAGATTTAAAAAAAATAGATGCCTCGTCTTCATTAGTGCTTCCGCAGACTAATGGAAGGCTGAGAAGGTCATGGTTGGCAAGGTCGTAACCTCGTCCTCATGAGAGGTTATCGGCTCCGCATGAGCTACCCTATGGTGTCGGCGCCTCAGTTTGGAGCAAGGGCCAGGAGAACCCATGTGGGCTATGCAATGACACTCTCCCCTAGTTGCCCATGTGTTTTACTTTATTGTGTTCCTCTGGAAGTAGGTTATGGGAGTTGGTTTAGATTGTTGTTTGAATTGTTTTAAATTGATTTATGATTATTACATCTTTAGTATACTTTGTGGTCTTGTTGATCTCATTTATATTTGATTTACGGTCTCGTATTTTTATGGTACTGTGATATAATGTTATTGTATTGTTTAATTAAAATTTGGAATTGTATCAGGTTTATTAATTCAGTTTGATTTGGAAGTATTTTATGATCATCCTTTGGTTACTTGTTTTCTAATCATTGCTTTGTTTTATGTGTTGGGAATTGTGACTTTAAGTTATTATATTGACTCTTGTAATCCTTGAGTTTTATGATACTTTTGTATGTCATTGAGTCCTGTGGTTCCGTGTTTGGATGTCCTTGGTTGAGGACTCTTTCTTGTTAGCTCCTCAGCACGGGGGGTGGGTCTTCGGACTCACATGGTCGGGTGGAACGTGCTAAGCACCCCATTGGGTCCCCAGTCGAGGATCGAGAGGTGCGGATTGGTGCAGTTGCAGTGACTCCAGAGTTGTACTTGTTTTGGAGCCAGTTTTCATCTATTCATTGTTTCATGACTCTTGTTGTATGGTTTCCATGCATATTGGAAACACTTTTGTATCATTGTACTTCTTGAATATTGTATTGTAATGTAACATTAAACCTTATGTGGTTATTGGCAGTTGTTATTCAATGTGTTGAGTTAATTATGCATATGTTGTATTTATATAGATGGTTTCTTATCAATGATTATCATGTATGTGTTACATTTGTTAAATGTTTATCTTGTTATGGATTATATCTTTGGATTTTATTCTTTATTGTTGTTGTGTGGATCTCGGTATCGTAATGACTCTTCGTGTACCCCAAGGGATGTATGTACTGATGAATCTTCTTAAATGGAATTCATGTTGTGATTTAATGTGTATTACATGTATGTTATGTTTACTTTTAAATAAAAATAAAAAATTGCGCTGTGATTTTTTTTTATTTTTTTTTTGTCCTTTGGGGTTCGCACGACGGGGCGTTACAGATACAATAAAGGATTTTCAATTTAATATCATGATTGATTGATCTAGTAGTGTATATTTGATTTTCCCCTATGGGCACAACAACCTGGGAAAGGGTCACTTGAGGTATTGTAACCCACTTTTTTTTTTTTATTAGACTAGATTTTATATTACTGCATTCATTTCAGATAACTTTCAATTATATGCATATGAATGTTGTTTTGTAATAACATATTGAGTCATTCTCTAGAGAAGTTAAGCAATTAGAGTCAGTAGTTCAATCTTAGTAATTAGCAGTTACAATGTTAAGCTAAAGGTACCTATAGCATAAGTAACAAATTAAGTTATTTCCCCTATTTTGGAAGTTAACGCTTTATTTACTTTTTCTAGCCTTTACTATTTTTTGTACATGTGTAAACTACCTATACTCGTTGATATAGGCCATGTAGAATCCATGAGTGTACATACAATACCAACATCATCAAAATCTTACAAATTCCTGGTCAATAATTAAATGAAGCCTTTGTGAGGGTTTGGTGAACTATTCATTTAGGAACCTATCCTCTAAATTATGCATCTACTCATACACCCAATTGATTGAACATTAGAAAGGCCTTACACACCTCACAGGTTTCTTTTCACCCATGATTTCCATTTTTATGGGATAGTGATTAGACCTTGATTTGGGTAGAATACTACCTTCAAGGGTGAACAAAAAAGCACCCAAATCACCTTTAAACAGAAATCTATCCAGTTTTTATGCAATATGGTTGAATCTCATCCTCCTGTTCATCCACGTGTATTCTCCATTTACCAGTTGAATTTCAAATAGGCCATTTACCCTAACAAATTATCAAAATCTACTTATGATTGTTACTTCCTTTGCACACCTCCCATTTTATCCTCACTGTGTAGGATTGTATTAAAATAACCCCTTAAAATGTAACACCCTAGGGATACCTTGTTGCAGAAGTCACCAAGCTCTAACCATAATTCCCTCTTTTCAATACAACTTGAGAGGCCATATATATTGACTAATGTGAAGACCTGGTTTGATAATAAAATTATCACCTTGCAAGCTATCTAATGGATGTTTCCCACTATCTTTTCTAAATAAATCGCTTAGGGCCTCCAAATAATAAGTAGACCCCCAAAGGACCTTGTTAATTCCACATGCTCAATGTTCCACATTTTGCATTTTTTCTTGAACAATTTCACCTCTATATTACTTAATTTAATCTCTTGAATCATGAGGACATCAATTATTGATTTCTCCATGTGGCACCTTAGAAGGCACTTTTTGTTAGGGGTGTTTAAGCCCCTAACATTCCACATTATGATCATCATTGCTCCTTGAGAATGGTAATTCCCTTCCGTGATCTTAGCATCATGGTGAGTTTTAGTTGGCTCTAATAATAAATTACAAAGAGCTAACCCTACTTTATTTTTTATGTGCTTTTCAAAAATGTAATAATATTTGAAAGTTTCTAACATGTGTAGCCTATAGAGATAATTAATGTAAAAACATAAAATTAAAATAACTTTCATAAAAAAAATTATAGAAAGCTATTTTTTACTTGATTTTTTCTTTTTTGTATACCTTAGATAACATAGAAAAATTAGGTATAAATTCACAATGGGGTGTAAGTTATGAAAGATACAAAAATATTGACCCAAATCATAGCTTTTCCACTGGACTTGTTATCAGATTTCTTATAAAAAAAATATAAAAAATATTAAAATGGTAGATCACTTCAATGGGGTGACCTTCAATTTAATTAAAAATAATGTATAAATTTAGTATTAGAAGTTATGATGGTTTGGGAAAGTCTTTATCTTCCTTATTTATATATGCATAACCTTGTAGGGACAAACCTCTTCATCTTAACTAAATAATCTTAAGGAATAACTAAAACTAATAAATAGAATTATTAAGTTTAAGCATGCCAAAAGTGTTTATCCTTATTATACTAGAAATATAAAATATTAGGATCATAACACTGCAATTTTTGATTTGAATATTACAACCCATATATCTATATCCATGAGCATATCTTCTATCTTAAACTTAGAAAGCTTAAATTTTATTTTTGAGAAAGTTTCTCCATTTCTATTTTGGCTATTTTTTCCATCTCTTCCAATAATAAGATCAAAATATACTACACAAGATCCCACTTAAACGAAGATTAGCACAAAAAAACCTATACCCAACACCTAGAATCCAAGGTGATTGAGCTTAGATACCAAATGAAAGGAAGCAAGGTACACATAAATAATGAGCATAAACTAATCTTATAGGAGAGTAATGTGAAAATTTTAAATCTCTTTAATTACAAAAAGGAGAAACACATTAAAACATAAAGAAAATTATACAAGAACACATGTGTGTGTATGAGGAAAGCTCTTTCAAGAGGAGAATCACACAATCCAAAATAGTTTAATGTACTATTGAATAATTTAAACATGGTTATAAATACACTTATAGATCAATCCTTTATAGGAGTTTCACCAACTAGAGATTTGGATTAATTTTAGGAACATAATAATACCTAGACAAACTCGCTATCAATACCTCCATCTCAAAAACCCAACAAATAGGAGCAGTAATACATGAAACCATCAAATGGTAATTACAAAATAATGAGCCAAAGCTATGATGCCCAAATACCTAGTTAGAAAAATAACACCCAAATTCCAAGATAAGTTCATAAGCTAAAAATAACAAACCTTCCACATATCATAAGCATGTTATAATCCACTCACCAACATAGACATTCCATTTTGGATTCATTATATCCATTCAAATATGCATTATGGTGTGTTGTAACATGTGCCATAATTTGGTCAACAAATGTAACTCCCTCTTACATTTATTTTATGTGTCCTAGATGTTCTTACATTTCCAATGTGGGAGGCCCAACTTTTGGAGGCTATAAATTTTGATCCAAGAGGCTATTGGGACCTTTTTCTAAAATTTTAGAGCTCAAAATATCTATGCAATAAACATTCCTAGAAGTGATGTTGAATAACCCAAAAAAAACTTTTCCCAAAAGCAAAGTCTATAGCCTAGAAAATAAGTTTTTATATATTTTATAGTTTAAAATTTGTATTTTTTATATACTTTAACATTAGGAGCAAGGTTGAAATACCTTCACTAACATAATTTTCATTGGAAACATAGGTGATTTTGGGATAACCTAGGGAATTTGGAGATGACATGGGTGGTTTTACACTAGAAACAAGTGCAATTTGTTGCAAGATGGTGTGTCCCTTGATCTCCTTGGTGTAGCGTGATGCTTGGGTTCGTGAAATGGCTTAACCACTTATCGTGGATCTTGCATAAATCTAGCGGTTGTATCAAGCATTAACAGATCGATCTTTTGGTGCAACGGCAACCACCAATGCAATAATTGGTATCAAAGCCGAGGTCACAAGTTCGAACCCCTCACTTGTGCTAGGGGGATTTTTGCAAGATGGTGTGTCCCTTGATCTCCTTGGTGTAGCGTGGTGCTTGGATTCATGACATGGCTTAACTTCCTCCCATGGATCTTGTATAAATATGGCGATTGTATTGAGCATTAACAAGTCGATATTTTGGTGCAATGGTAACCACCAATGCAACACAATTTAGAATCAATAGGGACAATTTAAAGACAACGATCACTTCTAGACATTTTTAAAAAAAATATCTAAAGGAGAATGGTTCCCTCTAGAGTGTTTATGCTAAATTCCTATCTTTTTTTGTTGAAATTCATGTTTGGGTGTGAGAACAACTAGCTCTTATGTGACTACATGAGATCTTGGATCTCTTGATTGTCATACCTGATGTTTAGATGAACCTTTATTTTGGATGTCATTGCCATTTCCTTATAGATGTTGATTGAATCTTGTTTGGATTGAGTAATGAGATGATGTGTAACCCTCATTCTAATCCTTTAGTTTAAGAGAAAATGAGATCACAATCTCATGCTTGATCACCAAAATTAGAGGTAATATATCCTCTCATATGGTTGTCATTATGAAGTTGTCACACAATAAATTTACACCTTCCACTTGTACTGTCATGATTAGTGTATTATCATCATGCACTTTGAGTGTCACTACATTTTGTAATGACATTTTGAATGCATAGGTATGAAATATGACATATTTGTGTTAGACTTGCACTATATTTTATTTATTTATTTAAGACCATTAATGTAGATTGAGAATAATCTTAGGGTATTATAATTTTAAAAATAAATTTATAAGGTCTTCCAATACATTTGAAGGTACGAGTAAGCTCAAGGTTGTGTATTGAGGTTGTTTGAGGTGTAACTATTAGAGTTTTAGTAATAGACTCCTTATTGGGATTTTAACTTAGCCAAAAATAGAAAACTCCAAAAGAGTGAAGACATTCTTCCTCATCTCCACTATCATATCATGAGTTTTTAGAAGCTAACTACTTAATTTGAGACTTAATGTGAATTGTAGCATTTTCTAGCTACTTTGCAACCCTCTCCTATTTTGCAATATTTTGAATTACTTGCTTATTCACATGTTTGAGTGTTGCTTTCAGCTCTTAATTGTATAATTATGGTATATCATAAGAACTTCCTTAACAACTTTAGTAATATCAAATGCCTTCTCTTGTTCCCTAGGGGGTGTATTTATTCTATAAGATAACCAAATGATCTATATATATAGTTCTAAATTTTAGCATAAAATTTGGAAGAGGGTGATAAATTCTAAATTTCCTTTAGATGCCCAATTTTGTTGTTTTGTTTTATATGACAATTTCATAAATGATATATTTATAGCCTTGTAAATCAAGCATATGTTTGTTGAAAGATATTTTATAACAACTTATTTTATATTATACGTAACTCACAAAATTATAAATATTTGTATCTTTTAACAATTTGGTAACACTTTTAAAAGCCTTTATATTTGTACTTTTTACTATTTAATGACTATCTTTAAATAATTATGATATCACCCACACATATGCGTGCAATTATTACATATAATCTTTCATATCCACACTATAAAAAATACATTATCAACAAGATTAATAGGATGACAAAGAGTGTTAAGGGTGTTTCTTATTTAACTTATGTGAGATTGTGTTCAACTACTAATCATTGTTATGCACTAGCATTATGCTTGTAATCAATTGAATACATTTATTAAATATTTTCTTACTTGTCTGAGATAGTGAAAATGTTGAATAAAAGTGAAATAAGAAGTAAACCAATCAAATATGCATAAAAAGACACATAACCATATAGGAATTTACCTTTAAGAATTTTAATTTGAGAAAAATCCAAAAGAGTGAAAACATGTTTCCTCATCTCCACTATCATATCATGAGTTTTTAGAAGCTAGCTACTTAACTTGAGACTTCGTGTAGATTTAAGCATTTTCTAGCTACTTTGCAACCCTCTTCTATTTTGCAATTTTTTGAATTACCTGCTTATTCAACATGTTTGATTGTTGCCTTCAATTCTTCTTAATTATGCAGTCATGTTCTATCATAAAAACTTTAGTAATCTTGAAACACCTTCTCTTGTTATTTAGGGTGTGTATTTGTACTATAGGATGAGCAAATGGAAACTTTAGTAATCTCAAAATGCCTTCTCTTGTTGTTTAGATTGTGTATTTATACTATAGAATGACCAAATGGTTTATATATATAATTTTAAATGTTCACATAAAAAAGTGGAAAAGAAAGATCAATTCTAACTTCCTTTTAGATGTTCAGTTTTATAGTTTTCTTTTATATGATATAATTTCATAAATGATATATTTATAAATAAAAAATATGTTTATTGAAATATATTTTTATTAAAAACCATTTTATATTATAATTTTTTTTATCTTTTAACTATTTGATAACATTTTTAAACACCAATATACTTTTTACAATGCCTAATATCTTTCGGTATTAAATAACACCTTTAAATGCTGCCATATGCATGACATATTCCCCTCAACTACCACAGACTCTACCCCAGTTTATTTAGTTGAGAAATTTAGTGTTGCAATTGACTTGTACTCTAGTGTTAAATAAAATACGACACATCCACTTGCTCACACTCACTGACATGGTGACAGTTAGCCATATACGACAAATCCACTTGCTCACTGTGACTGACAGGGCCGACAGTTACCATAACACAGGGTTTATGGGATTGGGAGTTAAGAGTTCTAGGCCTACTTGTGGAGCATAAAAAGGAAGGAAGCGAACAAGCTAGACAGGAAATAAACAATGCTCTCGTGGATAGGTACAGAATATACCTGTGGATGATATTTTTCCTAGAGAAGCTGCCTCAAGCCATTAGCCAGGCATTAGAGGCCAGCTTTAATCCACAATGCAGCAACTGGGCATTGTTGGTGTGGCAGTTTGGCATTTGGGTTGTGTTCTGTTCTTCTTATATCAGCTAGAAACCGTGTTGGGTGATGTGGGAAGGCCATTGACAGCTTCAGATAACATATGCAGGCAGGTGTTGGCCATTGAAGGAAATGAATTTGGGTTTTGCAAGAGGGCTGTGGTTAGCCCAAGTCTGAAATTTCCTAATCCAAGGCTCAGGAATGCTTACATTGCCCTCCAAGAATGGAAATCTGCTATTTCTAGCGATCCTTCCAATGTGACTGGCAACTGGGTTGGAGCAAATGTGTGCAGCTACAACGCTGTTTTCTGTGCCCCTGCATTGGACAATGGCCGCATTCAAGTTGTAGCTGGCATTGATCTGAATCATGCAGACATTGCTGGCTATCTTCCAGAGGAGCTTGGTCTGCTCACAGATCTTGCCCTGTTTCATATCAATACCAATAGGTTCTGTGGCACTGTGCCTGACAGTTTCAAGAACCTTTCATTGCTGTTTGAGCTGGATATCAGCAACAACAGATTTGTTGGGCCATTTCCTACTGTAGTCCTCTCGTTGCCTTCACTGAAGTACCTGGACATTAGATTCAATGGTTTTGAAGGTCAGCTGCCATCTCAGCTCTTTGACAAGGACCTGGATGCCATCTTTGTTAATAACAACAGGTTTCAGTTTGATATTCCATCAAATCTGGGAAACTCTCCTGTTTCTGTTGTTGTCCTCGCCAACAATCACCTGAATGGATGCTTGCCTTCCAGCATTGGCAACATGGCTGCTACTCTGAACGAGATCATTGTCCTCAACAACAACTTAGCAGCTTGCCTGCCTTCAGAGATTGGTTTGTTGACAAAATTGACAGTTTTTGATGTGAGTTTCAACAAGTTCGTAGGTGCTCTGCCAATCAGCATTGGGAGAATGGTGAGCTTAGAGCAGCTGGATGTTGCACACAACACGTTTTCAGGAATGGTTCCCCAGATGATCTGTGCTCTGCCCAACTTGATCAACTTTACGTATTCTTACAACTTCTTCACAAGGGAGGCGCCTGATTGTTTGGCTCGGCCGTCCAGAGGAGTTGTCTTCAATGACCGGTCCAACTGCATTCCTGGTAGGCCTGCCCAACGTTCTGTCAGGCAATGTGCTCCATTCCTTTCTCGTCCTGTTGCTTGTTCTTCATTAAAGTGTAATGATTTTACCACCCCAGTGCCATTCCGGCCATCACCAACTCATCATGTATCTTTCCCATCACCTGCAAAACTAACTCCATCCCCATTTTCACCTTCACAATTATTTCCATCTCCATTCCAACCTCCCTCCCCCACTGTGCCATCTCCTTCATATTCATATCCTCACCACCCTCCTAATTTTGGACCACCTCCACCTCCACCGTCTCCTCCTCCTTCCATGTACTCACCATGCTCGCCACCTCCCACTCACCACCCACCATCTCACTCTCCACCACCTCCAGATGAGGATCAAGACGCAATAGATCATTATACTTATCCACCACCTCCAGAGGAGGATCCAGAGGCAATAGAGAACTAGGATGTTTCACATTTAGCCTTCTTTAAAATATATTGAAAGAATTATTAGATGGAAAAAATAAGGCACTAATAGGTGTGTAATTGCATGGGGTACAAAATAAAAGATAATACAGTTGTAATAGAGAATTATTTGTGAAAAAATAAAAAATATTATTTTTCAATAAATTACATGTACATATTATACAAAATTCATTTATTTTGAAACGGAACAAAAATCTCATGGATTTAAGTTAAATATCCACATGAATATGAAGTCATGAGTGTGTTAATAAAAACTTTTAAAGAACCCACATACTAACTCTTATAAATATTTAAGTGCATGATTATTTTTATTTAAATAAAATAATTTTAAAGAAATAATTTTAGCATACATATATATATATACTCTTAAAATAATTATATAATTAAATATGTAATAAATAATTTATTTCAAAATTAAGAAAAATAAAATACATACTCAATAAAATAGTCAATATTTTTAAAAAAAATTGAATAGAAACAAAATAGTATCTAGATATTAAAATTAAGTTACAAGTAAATATATAATATTTATTGTACTTTTTCAAAAAATCAAAATAAAATAAAACAAATATAGAATAGCAGAATTAATTATTAAAGAAATGATTAAAATTGTTATGTAATTTCAAGTGTTTTTCTATTATCTAATAAAATAACTCTTAAATAATGCTTAAATCTATTGTCTTGCAAATCTATAATAAAGTAAACAATGTAAATATTAAAGTATTATTGTATTATTTAATGGCCATCTTAGTCTTTAGTTAGTCAGTAGTTTACTTTCACAGTTAAACTAGTTTGCTTCAGTTAGCATTTAGTATCTTTCAATTATTTGCTTTTGTTAACATCTGTTTCTTTTTAGAAATATCGTCTTATATTGTATTATTTAAGGAGCTTTCATCTCCGTTGTAAATAATGAATATCGAATATCAAGTATCACTTCATAGTATCAGAGCTTAGGCTCTTTTTTTGTGAATCTTTTGAGTAATAAAAACTCGTGGTCGATTACCTAAAGATTTTTTTAATTTTTCAAAAGTTTTTTTAGCCATTTTTTTTTTAAATAAAAATTGAGGGTTTGTGAAAGGAATTTTTTTTGAAAGTTTTCAAGCTTTTTTTTTGTGAAGAAAATTGAAGGGTTTCTATTACCTGGAAAAATCGTGTTTTTGTTTGTGAAGAAAAATCATGGATTACTAAGTGAAAAATCACAGGTTATTTTCCTGTAAAATTCACGCGACTTTTGAAAGTGTTGTGGCTGATTTTCTTCCTCAAATTTGCGTCTCTTTTCAACAACAAAATCGTTTTTTTTTTTTCTGTGTCTAGAAAAATACACGATTTTTTGACGGGTTTTGCTTGGTATTCGTGGTCGTGTGAGGGTTTTGGTAGTTTTATTGACACGTTTTTCTGGGCATATTCTTGAAAATCACAATTTTTACAATCGCGTGGGTTTTTGCAGCTTCATTTGTGGGTTTTTTGGCGTGATTCTGGGCGTGATTTTTTTCTTTGATGTGTGTTAGACTTTTTGACTGGTTTCTCTCCCTGCACACGATCTCTTCTAGTCATTTTCTTTCTTCACGAGTTTTACTGAGCATTTCGTGGTTCTCTTTGCGCATGACCAAATCTTTGTGGGCGAATTTTGTGTCTTGTTTGGCTGCAAGACCTACATTTTTGGAGCGGGTTTTTCTTGTTTTTTTTCGCCAACTTTCAGCGACCTAGGGTTTTCTGAAACTCATAGGTTTTTCAAGAATTTTGAGGGCTAGAAACTTTGAAGAGTTATTTGAAAAAAAAATCTATAAAAAATTTTGCTAATCATTTGAGTTTTTTTTTTTTAAGTTTTTTTGGAAAGAATCTTGCAATCGTGGGAATTGTGCCAGCTAATCATCTTGTGATTTGTGCTTGCTAACCACAAATCTTATACCTCATTTTTTGTGCTTCTAGAAAATGGGAGGGATGGCATTTATGCATTATGGGCAAGCGTCTACCTCTTCTAAATTAATGGCCGAAAGACCAATAGATCATGAAAAATCATCTGCATAGTACATTGATTTTGGAGCCTCTCAACATTTTACAAATAAGAGAGATCGGTTCACGGAGTATATGGCTTGCTCTGATTCCATCATCTTTAGTGGTGGCAAAGAGTATAGAGTTGTTGGCAAGGGCAACATCTAGATCACATTTGGTGGAAGACATTTAATATTTCTCAATGTATGCTATGTACTGAGCATGGAGCTTAATCTACTCCTTGTGAATCAAATTATGTGTCACAGTTTGAAGTTGGACATTTTTTTTTAACAGTTCTCACAAATGCTAAATTGTTGATAGGGATTCCAAGAAAACTATGGCAGTTGGGCTCGAGGATCATGGTTTGTATCAGTTGCTTGATACTGGAAATCCTACGGAGCATGTGTTGGTTGCAAGGAGTTCATCCATCAACACTCTTTGGCATCAGTAGTATGAGCATCTCAATATTGCCTACCTCTCTCAAGTAGCTCGAGAAAATTTGGTAGAAGGCTTACCTAAGATTCAACAGTAGACACATGGTGTTTACGGAGCTTGCCAAGCGGGGAAGTAGCATCGTACTCCATTTTCATATGGAAATTATTGGAGAGCATCCAAGGTCCTATAGTCGATTCATGCAAATGTTTGTGGACCAATGAACACTGCATCGGTCATTGGTGCCAAGTATTTCCTTCTATTTGTTGATGATTTTAGCAGAAAAATGTGGGCATATTTTCTCAAAGCAAAGTCACAAGTATTTAATGATTTCAGAAGTTTAAAGCATTAGTTGAAAGAGTGGATGTCAAATCACCACTCTTAGAACAGATAATGGGGGTGAGTTCTATTCCAACCAGTTCACAAACTTATGTGCAAAACATGACATTAGACGCTAGCTTACCACACCCTATACCCCTTAGCAAAATAGTGTTGTTGAGCGGAGGAATTGTACCATCACAGAAATGGCCCGCTGTATGTTGGAGAACGAGAGTGTTCCCAAGAATTTTTGGGTTGAGGTAGTGTATACTGCAATATACCTTCTTAACCAATCTCCCGCACAAGCCATTAAGAAGATGACCTCTAAGGAAGCATGGTCTTGAAGGAAACCAAAAATCACCCACCTTCAAGGTTTTTGGTTCAACTATGTATGTTTGGATTCTAGATGCCAAAAGAACCAAATTGGATTCCAAGAGCCAGAAGTTGATGCTAATAGGATACAGTGATAATCACAGGGCCTATCGGCTAATTGATGTGGCTATTGACCATTTGACATTCATTAGGGATGTTGTGTTTGATGAGGAAGGTGGGACCTTTTTACTCCCTTCTCCCAGTCCTAACGATCAACCTCTGAAGACCAAGGATTTGGGAGCTAAGATTTTAGTAGCTCCACCTAAAGGGAGGGATTCTGATGCTTCACACATTGTAGAATCTCCCACGCCAAATCTTCTGCCAACAAGGAGGGACTTTGATGATTCTAACATTATGGAATCTCCTCGACAAGATTTTGTCTTAGAAAATTTTCCTCAGAATAATATGGATGGTATTATTCCAGGCAACCCAAGTCATGATGATGCTCATTCTAATTTGGAAGGTGATTCTTCTCCTCCTCATCCTAAGTGGTGAGCGAAGCATATTGGTGATGTTCACAATGATGAACTTGTTGAGGGACAATCATCTAGCGAGCTTGTTGAGGGACGATCGTCTAGAGACAAATCAAAAATAACACACTAAATTTTGCTCTTATGGCCAACATTCAAAGTGTTTATGAGCCTCAACAATATTCAGAGGCCATGGGTATTTAACTTGAATGGGAAAAGACTATGGATTTTGAGCATCATAGAATTTTGAAGAACAACACATGGGTTTTGTCAGATCTTCCACCAGGGAAGAAACCCATTGGTTGCAAATGGGTCTACAAGGTCAAATACAAGGCTGATGGAACATTGGACAAGTACAAGGCTCGATTGGTGGCTAAGGGGTTCTCACAGAGAGAAGGTATTGATTATGAGGACATCTTTTCTCCCATAGCAAAGATGAGCACCATCCGACTTGTCATATCCATGGCAACACAATTTGGTGGGAAGGTCCATCAGATGGATGTAAAGAGTGTCTTTCTTAATGGAGATTTGGAGGAAGAGGTATGCATGACGTAGCCTTCTGGTTTTAAGGTTGTAGGACAAGAGCACAAGGTATGCATATTACAAAAGGCTCTTTATGGCCTCAAGCAAGCACCCAAGGAATGGTACCTGAAGTTTGATAAGTACCTGGTTTCACAAGGGTTTCACAAGTCCCTCAGATGCAAATTTGTATGTCAAGAATACTGGCAGTGATATCATCCTTCTTGTCATCTATGTGGATGATATCATCATTACTGGCAATAGGTTACATTTTATTGAACAAATCAAGTCAAATTTGTGTCAAGTGTTTGAGGTGATGGAATTGGCTCTCCTACACTATTGTCTTGGTGTAGAATTTTGGCAGACAGGTGGCAGTATCTTCATTTCTCAGTCAAATTATGCCAAGAGTTTTCTTGAAAATTTTAGGATGGAAGATTGCAGAATCTCATCCACTCCCATGGAGAAAGGGCTGAAACTTTCAGCCAAATCAGACTCACCTATGGTAAATGAGTCTGCGTTCAGGAAACTTGTGGGAAACCTCATCTATCTCACTACCACCAGACCTGATCTTAGTTTCATTGTGAGTTACATTTCTCATTTCATGATTGCTCCTAAGGAAAAACACCGGTTGTCGCAAAGTGATTATTATATGCTATGTCAAAGGGACACCTAACTTTGGCATTCTGTATAGTAGATGCAATAGTCCTAGGTCGGTTGGCTTTACAAACTTAGATTGGGCAGGTTCAGTGGATGACAGGAAGTCCACTTCTAGGTATGTTTTCAGTCTTGGTATAGGTGCAGTCACATGGACAAGCAAGAAGCAGCAGACAATTGCTCTTTCCTCAACCAAAGCCAAGTATCAAGGAACAGTTAAGGCAACATGTGAGGTAGTATGGCTTCGAAGGATGCTTGCTGACATGCAGATGTCTCAAGCGGGTCCTTCACCTCTGTTTTGTGATAATCAAGGGGTTCTCAAACTTGCTAAGAATTCATTCTTCCACGAGCGAACCAAGCATGTTGAGCTTCACTGTCACTTCATTAGATAGATTTTTGAAGATGGCTATGTGATGTTGCAATATGTTCCAACAAAGGATTAGACTGTGGACATTCTCACCAAGTCTCTCAATCCAGATAAATTTATAAAATTTTGGGATAAGCTTGTTATAGTTAGTAGAATGACCATTAAGGGAGGGTATTAAATTATTATTTTATTATTTAATGGTCATCTTAGTCTTTAGTTAGTCAGTATTTTACTTTCAGTTAAACTAGTTTTCTTCGATTAGCTTTTAGTATCTTTCCGTTCTTTGCTTTTGTTAATGTCTGTTTCTTTTTAGAAACATCATCCTATATTGTATTATTGAAGGAGATTTTGTCTCCTTTGTAAATAATGAATATCGAATATCAATTATCATTTCAGTAAATAAAATAAAATAATTCTTAAATTTAAAGTAAAATAATATAACTTTTAACTAAATAAAATAATAGATGTGTCTATGTAGTATGAAGTATTTAAATGTTAGTTAGAAATAAATCTTAATATTTAAAATTTCCACATCTATATAGAAGGTCATAAAAATGATGATGTGGTTCCTAAGCATTTGGGAGTGGTATATAATTTTGTATATCACTAATACTTTAAGCAATCTAAAAGCTCAAGCATTGGCTTACTTTTATAATATATCCTTAATAAAATAGAAATTTATTATTAGATGAATATTGATTAATAAAAAACTATTAATAAAATAAATAATATATTTTATATTAAAAATATGTGGGATGAAATGGCTTGATGATATATGGTTCTCTCACTTTGGAAGAAAATATAATATGGTTGTTAATTGGGCGGCTAATAGAGGAGTTGATTTGAAAATTATCGGAGGTCCCTCTTTTATTTGTTGATGGGATAATTTTTCTTTGGAGGTAATGATGCTTTTGTAGAAGGATCTTAAGGGGTGTTCACCTGTTAAGGGGTTGG
The DNA here is from genome assembly GCA_007258455.2 of Sequoia sempervirens. NCBI lineage: Eukaryota > Viridiplantae > Streptophyta > Pinopsida > Cupressales > Cupressaceae > Sequoia > Sequoia sempervirens. Next base: position 291,745,104 of record VDFB02047230.1, read on the forward strand.
AATAGTAGTGGTTAAGTATCATAATAATCATTATGGCAATGTGTGGGAAGTAATTATATGGTGCAGTGGCTTATCTATCACATCTATTGAAGTTGGTAATGGTGAAAGTTGGTTTTTTCATTTTCTTTTGTTGAAGTTGTAATTGAGTGTCTCTAATATGGAATCATCTATAGGTGCAAGACATCTAAGAGGTAGGATGAGGGGTAGCATATGAGGAAATGCAAGAGTGGAGGACAAGTATCTACAACAATAAAATTGTCACGTCTAAGGGGAGGAAGCCATAGAAGAAAATTTCATAGAATTTATAAACAAGGAAATATCAAAACTTGCACTTCAGTTTTGGATGGTTAGGATTCGAGACCTAGAAAAAAGCATGGATGGCTCCCTTAGTGTTAGCATTCACCCAAGGGTGATCCCACAAAACTGGCTTACAATTTTGCTGAGGAGGAAATTTGCAAAAACGCTCCCATGAAACATTTTTTGGGTTTTTAAGGGTTCGCACGAAGGGGGGAGTTCACATGAACCCAAAAATGGGTTCGCTCGAACCCTCCTTCGAGTGAACACCCTTTTTCATGTGACCCCTTTTTGCCACATTTTTAAAAATGGAAACAAAGGAAAATTAAAAAAAGGGGGTTTGAGCAAACCCCTTCACTCAAAAGGGTGAAGGGGTTCACTCAAACTCCTTTTTTTCCCTTCTCCCCCTCTTCTACTAATTTTTTGCAAAAAAAATCCTTTTGAAGCTTGGGTTGAGGATGAAAATGGAGGAAACTTCACAAACCCAACTAGATGATGGTAGTCCTCAGAATGAGCTATCCATCGAATATAATTTTAATATATTTTGGTTTTATTATGTATTTTTTTTAGTTTAATTAAACATAGGTTTTTCATCAAAAATCAAGCTCTTTGTTCTGCACATGTGGAAAAATAGTAGATTATCAAAAAAAATTGAAAAATATGTTGGTGCTAGGTATTGATGTCCTTAATCTAGTAAAAAAAAATGAATTTTGATACATACGAAAAAATTTATGTTGTATATGGTTCACCTATGTCTAAATTGTAATTGGTTTGACTTCAAAGCTTAATTAAGAGAAAAATATTCAATAAAACACTATGAAACCAAATGAACATGCTAGTTATCGTAGTTACTTGAAGCTAAATTAAAAAAAAAAAAGAATTTTATCCTTCATAGAAAAAAGTTATGTTGTATATGATGAACACCACTCTTTAAAAATGGTGTTTACTGTTAAAAACTAGTTTTCGAAGGAGATGGAAAAAAGAAATACAATCTGATTCCAAAAAAATTTAAAAATATTATTTAGAATCTACAGATAAAATGTCACAAATCAATAGTTTGCATCATCTTCAAATTCCTCATGGTTTAGCAGCTATAGGTTCCTGAAAGTGAAGATTTAGTTAAAAAAAATCAGTTCAATGTCCAGTTTGGCCAAAAATTGTAAACCAGTATTGTGGGATCACCCCCAATGATGGCTAAGTTGTTACTTGACCTTAGTTGTATGTGGGGAAGGTGGTATATTTTTTATGTTGTTCAATATCTCTCTTGTGTTTCCATGTTATTGATGGTAGGCAATTCTTATTTGTTAGATGATGAAATTGGTGATGAATTGCAATAGGCCAAGGTTCATTTAATTGTTTCTTGGAGAACCTTCATTTCATTAAGTGTCTTCAGATCTGTATCTAGAAAGAGATGGAGGAAATTTCTTTGCATTTGAAGGTGAAGTTGCTAATGGTTGTCATTTTTATGTTCTTATATTGTTGTGTTGGAGATGATGTTTGAGATGATGATATGGAGAAGCAATATTTTGGTTATAATGTCTCATGTGAAAAATGTAAGTTAATGCATATGGGAAATGTAAGGCCTATGTAATTTTCTTTGGTTATTTCTTATGTTTTTATACTTTAGTTATGTTATTAGATTGTGGTGTTAACTATATGGGTGTAGTTTGGAACTATGGTTTTAGACATTTTTTTTTGGGTATCAGTTTGTATCAAGTGGTGAATGTAACTAGTAATAGTGGTTATGTGATATTTTGGTCTAACCTCTCATTGAAACTTATGATTTATATAAGGTCTTTGCTTGGTGTTATTGGGATTCTCTAAATTTTCATGATTCCTATATCCCAAACTAGGTTTTTATATTAAAAATTATTTAAAATTTTGTTATTAAATAAATTTGATTAAACTAGCGTACCTATCCTTAGAAAAATCTATATAAAAGATGTTGATATATCATCGTCGAGGCACCTATTTTTTACTATATTTTTTATTTAAGTGGAATAGGAACTCGAGAATGATATCTCTCAACACCTTTTACATAATTTTTTCTAAAGATATGCATGTTAGTGGTCATCCCTAAGGTTTCATAAATAAATAAATATATCCTCTACTTAGGCCTTCAAGTTCACATTTATCCATACTTTTCCCCACTTTCACTTGGCATAGATCTCATTTAATGAAGATAATTCAACAAACATTTAGTGGTGAAAAGCTTCTTTGTGGACACAAATCAACTTGATAATTCATAATTAATTAGTCAAGATTTATAATTTATACTTGATATATTAGTTTCTATATTTATCTTTATTATATTTTTTACATGTTTTAATACCTACAAATTTCTATGAAAATATATTTATATAACTATAGATATACTTATATATAAGGTTACATGTAAACATACGACTATATATGCTTCATATATTTTTATGTATGCATATATAATTGTACATATATTTATATAACTACATACATGCACATATAACTGCATACATTTGTAATCTTTTTTAGTTTGTAGTGCATACATACAACTACATTTATATTTATAGTTAGTAAATTTAGACTTGGTATAAACAACTTTATTAAATTTATAATTGATATATTTACATTTGTATGTAATGGTCCACTAAATATTAATATTGGCTATCACATATTTCATAAAGACATGTTGGAGATGGTACAAAATAGTATCTACGCAAGTGACCATGCTCTCCCTATATATGCCAATGAAGATACCCTACTGTAAAAGAATAAACAAATTTGAACTCTCATAATCAATGGATCATAATTATTATGATAAATTTAAATAGATGTAGCATAGGTCATATATTTCAAAGCCTAAGAGAAGTTCAACATTATATATTGGCATATGTAGAAAGATGGAGGACCAAAAAGTTGCCACAACCACTTTTTAGTCCATCCAGGACATAACATGAGTCCATTATATAATGTGCTAGCATTATTTTGAAGTTAAAAAAAATGCAAAGAAGTCAAGCTCATTTGAACTCAACCTCTCACCTTTCCAATAGTGGACAAAAAGCAAGATAAAGTGTGCACACATTGTGGAGTTGATCAAACCACTATCAAAATGCCATCGTGACATACACAAGGTTAACGAGGTAGGCTTTATCAAATTTTTAGTGTAAAATTTTAATTAAATAAAAATTAGGATTTTTTTTTATTTATTATTGTATATTTTTTAAGAAAATCAAAGTCCCTCATCATTCGCAAAAACTTTGGTGAAGAACAACCGTAGCAAACTCCTTAAAAAATTCCTCAACATCCTCTTGAGATACAAGAAAACCTCCTAGGGTAAATTGAAAACAATAAAAAAGGAACTTCAAATAATGATTGAAAAGTTGAGAAATTTGAGTGGAACTAGTTCCCATTGATCTACCTTCGCCACTTCATTGGAATCTATCATCTCTCACATACATTCCATGAGTGAAAAAATTAGCATGTGGTCAAACAAAAAGGATAAAGAACACCAATATTATGCCACCAAATTATCCTACCAATAAGTTAAAGAAGAAAATTTTGAAATCCAATTTGTGTGCATTGTTCATTGATCCACAAACAAATGCACCCCTAAATGATAGTTGCAAAAGTTTCCATGTCCATTGGTTCCAACACTAAGGGTCAAGGGAACATTTTTGGGAGATGTGGTGGATAGTTTTTAACCATCCTCCATACAATAAAAATGAGGTCCTACAATATTCTTTGAGGAAAATATTTTTCAATTTTATCCTCAAGGAGATCCCAAACTACTTTCACATGTGTGAGTTCCAAGGTAGAGGTGGGGCTCTGTACTTGATATGGAGGGGGAACATTGTACCTAGGAGTAGGTACAAAGACCTCTTGCTAGGAAAAACATTGAGGATTATGAAATCCCTTCCATTGTGGAATCATTTTTGTGAGAAATTAGCTAACACCATGTAATTTATGCCCAAGTTTTTTGCTAATTTTTTAATGAATATATTATTTCTTACTAATTCTCAAAGTGGACACATGTTGAAAAACAAAAAGTTGAGCATGCTCCCAAAAAAATATAGGAAACTAATCAAAAATCAATTTCTATTACTATATATACAATAGAGTCCAATTTCTAAAATGTAATTTATTTGAAATTTTGATGAATAGCTAAAAAATAAAGCTAAAAATACCATATGTAGGTTTTTGACAAAAAATGGAGACACTAGCAAAATAAATTAAAGATCAAAACCTTAACATATTCAAAATATGAAAAAAATTACATGGTTAGAAAGCTAAGAGAGATCTCAACATTACCATGTCATTTTTTTGACTTGACAATGAAACATGTGTAAACTTGATGGAGAGCACACTCAAGATTTTGTCAATTTTTTTCACAATTTCAAAAAATATGTTTGTTGATATTAAAATTTCAGTCTAACCATTTGGGTTGGATTCCCAAGGCAGATAATACCGCAAACATTCTATAATCCCCTAGCATTATTATTTGTCTTAGGTTTTGTAATGCAAGCACATTAAATGCTCGCATATTCTTGTGAAGGAAAAATGATCTCCTATCTCCCTCACATTGTCTCTATCTCCCACTCTCTACCCTCTCCCTCCCTCTCTCTCTCTCTATTTTTCCCTCTTTAGTTCTCCATCTCTCTCTAGACCTATCTCTCTACCTCTCCCTCCCTCCCTCCTTCCCTCTATATTTATCTCTATCTCACCTATCTCTTTCTCTCTCCCTATCTTATTCTCTCTCTCACCTCTCTATCTCTCTCCTCTCACTGCCTCTTCCTCCCTCACCTTCTCTACCTCTATTTCTCTCTCTCTCCTTCCCTCACTCCCCCCTCCCTCTCTCCCTCTCTCTCATACCTGCTTCCCTCTGTACTCTCTATCTACCCTCTCTCACCTTTGTATCTCTCCCCTCTCTACCTATCCCTGGGTCAAACCACAATAGTGGTTTACAAATTTTATGAGGAAGGAAATTTCATTTTTCTTCATTTCCCCAAACTCAACGGGTTCGGTCGAACTCAATGGTTCGGATGAACCACCTTTTATGTTCGACCAAACCCCCAAAACATAAACAAAAAAATTAATATTTTAAGGGGTTCGGCCGAACATGGGTTCGACCGAACCCCCTCAAATAAGACCAAAAAAAATGAACTTGTCACTGTCATTTTTCACTTTTTTCTGCTTTCCCTATGCTCTCTGTGTGTGGCGAACGGCGAACGTGAATAGCAAACGGCGAACAAACTTGACTTCATCTCTCCAATGAACAGAAAACTCAACTTCATCTCTCCACAATTCATCAACCCAACTTCCAGGTTTGTCAAATTCGAATTTCATAGACTTCAAAATGCGTTTGTTTGTTAAATTTCTAAACCCTAAATGCAAAATTTTTAAAATTTGTTGAATTGAAAATGCATTTTTTTGAAATTTTCTAAAGCCTTTTCAACATACACTATTTCTATGATACATTTCTACTCTGTCAAAAAATTAACATGCCCTGTCTATGCTTCCACATTTTGCATACATTTCTACTAGGGCACCTCCAATTTATTTGAGGCATTATATCAAATAGTTCATGGTAATTTTTAATGGAGTATGATAGAAATAGTGTTTCCATTGTATGCACCCTATATGAAACAATTCATTAACAAATTTATTTGAGGCATTATATCAAACAGTTCATGGTAATTTTTGATGGAGTATGATAAATAGTGTTTCCATTGTATGCACCCTATATCAAACAATTCATTAACAAATTTATTTGAGGCATTATATCAAAAAACTATTGGAAATTTATTTGAGGCATTATATCAAACAGTTCATTAACAAATTTATTTGAGAAATTATATCAATAGTTCATGATATAAAGTTTAGGGTTCATACAATGGAAACTTGGATAAAATTCTTCATATTTTTCCTTTGAGTCTTATGACATTACTCCAAAAATGGTTGGTGAACTAAATGTATGAATCGAAGAATAAATTTAGAGGAAAGAAACTAGATTGTTTGAATGAAATGTATAATAAAATAGTTCTATTAGGATTAGAAGGAATGAAGGTATTATTAAATTTTCTAGTATTAGGAAAATATAAAAATATGTCCACTTTACTATATATATATATATTTTAAAACTATTCTTCATATATCCATGTTAAAACTATTAAAAATTAAATTACATAAATCAATTTTAAATTTGTACAAAGAAATAATGACTTTGACTAAGAGCGAATATTTAAAATATAGCTATCCTCTTTGCAAAATCCAATTTGATTTGAGATATTTATGGACAAAAAATATGGATGAGCATGAGGTAAGTAAGAAATAATAACCTTAATTTATATCTTCCGTCATCAAATAATTTCATGTTTAAAGAGTTTCTTAAGGCATATCCAATTATGAAAAACTATTATATACTTGTTATAACTATATTAAATTATATCATGAATAAATTGAAAGGATAAAGAGTAAATCACTAAAAACACATACATTATTCATAGAAGTAAATTGATTATTATAAGGAGATTCAAGTGGTTGGATAATTTTTTCCAAGGAGTGGAAGAGGTTAAGAAGGAACCATCAAATAAATATAATATTTTAAATACTTTAAAAGAAAAATGCATTTATCCCTGCTCTAAATTCAAATGTTATTCCTTCTAAGATGATAATAATTGAAAAAGAAGAAAATAATCATTATGAAGATCAAGTACCATTGATAAGTTTTAAGAGATCAAATAAAATATTCAACAACAAAAGAAAAAAGAGAAAATAGTTAATGCTAAAGAAACAACTACAACCAAGCTACTATGTTAATAAATTCTCCTCTTATGTAGTCTTCATTTCCCTATAAATTGTGGCCTCCTTGTACAAATTAGCTATTGATCACCATAGTGAAACAAATTTAACATTTTGAAATGGTTAAACATTATTATTATTTTTATTTGTATAAGTATAATTATTATGGGTTCATTTCTCCTCTCCTACTCTTCCTAATAAGGTTCTATTTTACAAGCCTCATATAAATGTTAGGGTTCTAACTTCTAAAAATTGAATAGTGTCAACTTAATCTCATTAGACAATGCTCCCCTAGTATTAATGGGGCCAACTTTTTATCTATCAAACTCGGCTATGTTTACATTGAATAAGAATTTGATACCTTTATCCTGATACTTGAACTAAGATATCTTGGCTCTAATTTTAGTCCTTTTATCTAAAAATTATTGGTGACATATCCATTTGTGTTTAGTTTTAATCATTTATTATTGCAATTAATTATTACAAGGAGATTCTTGAAGCTTGTATTCCATCCCCACCATTTTTATTCTAAATATTTGACATTTTCTTTCAACTTAAAGTCTAAATTTTATCCTTAATGCTATACATATTTTTCTAGGATAACACATATTCATTATATTTCACTAAATGTGTTCAGGCATAGAAGAAAAACCTTCAATATATCTTTAAGATAACTTTGATACCATCAAGATAATCCCACCTTTCATTGCATTAATATCAAGGTTAACTAACCCTTCCTCTTTACATGCTTTTCAATTAGAGTATCCTCTAGTAAAAATAGAAACATTAATAGTGTGGTTATCAAAGAGTGTCTAGGGATGCACACATCACTATTATTAATAAATTATAAGATTGTAAGAAATGTTTATGGAAGAAATAACTATCTAATAGAGAATATAATGTATTAGTACATATCTAACTATTACATATTTTAAATAAAGCCCCTTTAAAATCTATCTTATTGCCATTTAATGAGTCAACTAGGTTCAAAATTATTTTCATCTTATTCCCCCAAAATTCATCACCTTTACAACAAAACTTGATTTCATCTAATTTATCTTATTTATTCTCAAATCATATTAAAATCACCACCTTAAACTCTAAGAAATATTTGGTAACTTATTTATTTTATCTTCATTTAGAAAGGGGTGTGAAGGGGATTTAGAACCTTTTAAAGTTTCTTTCAAAATAACTAGGAATATTTTATTCATTGCCTTTCTTGTTGCTTTTAGGATTAGTGTTATGAATTTTGTGCCTTCATTCTTAAAAATTCTTATATCAACTCATTTAGCATTTCCATGATCTTTTTATATGGGAAAGGTCAACATACAATGAGGTAGACACTTTCCATTTTTTTATTCCTTAATTAGGTCTTTCTAGGGAAACTTTTAGTCTTTTCGAACACCTTACAAAAATATGATAAATGTGTGATTATTTTTCTTTCCACTCTATAAATTTTTGATGTGCTTGGATATATAATTGAGATGATTCACTCATAATGTAATGATAAAAATTTAGTATATATGAAAGAAATATTTTCAAGACATCAAACTACCATTCTACATAACTCACATGGAAATAAGAATATTATTTTATTTTTAACTAAAGAAATTGTGTGTACTCTATCTTGAAAATTACTAATTAATTTTGAATTATATACTTATAATTTAAATAAGAGCATCCTTTGTAACATGGAATAGATAGGTTAATTTTAATGAAATAAAATATGTTTTATATTAAGAAAAATTTACAAATATATGGAACTCATACATTGAGAGAATTGACTAAGATGTAACTCTGTATGAGAATTAAGATGCTCGAATAATTTATATACCTTCTTTCAATAATTAACATTAGAAATTAATACTTGGCTCATATTGTATACCCACCTCCCAATGGTCTTGGAATGGATGCATTTATGGTACTTGTGGACCCCTCAAAGGCATGATATATAACACATGAACTTTATTTATGAAATTTGGTCTTTAGTTATTGGCTTCTAGTATGAATGTTATCTATAAGGTGGAATTCTTAGTTGAGACTCTCAATCTTCCATTGTTAGTTTCTAGTGTGATTATACAATATGCTCGCCAAACTATATTAATTTCTAATGTTAATTATTCAAAGAAGGTTTTGTTTCATAAGAAGAGACCTATGTTCACATATTCCAAGGCATGTTATTATCCACAATGCATGACACTTCTTCACATCTCTACCAAGTTACCAAGTTCTAAATAGATACAGATCTGCCATTTCCATGGAGGAGATTGATGATTTAAAAAGAAAATATCATGCCATTTCTTTCTTGAGAAGTCATGTTTGCATTCATGATTTGCAACTTCCATCTTCATCCAAAAAGAAATTTTGTTATCGTTATGTGCTTGATATTAACAAATCAAAACCTTCATTTGAGCATGATTGCTAGCACAAAGGTAAACGAGTGGAAACAAAAGAAAGCTCAGTTAATGGCTTTCAGCATGTTGGTGGAAAAGTTGCATCTTTTTGAAAGTGGCTTCCTAGC